>OY856409.1:916710113-917230113 GCA_963693085.1 Alisma plantago-aquatica
GAGAGAGAGAGTCAGGTTAGTGTACGCTCGAGTGTACTGGAGGCAGTGTACACCTCAGTCATTTTTGAAGATGCAGTAACTTTTAGAAAAATCTAAACCATTGATCTTCTTAATTATCTTAAGAACATATTATATAATAAATTTTAGCTCATTTGGACACATATATGTCGTAAATATAAAGGAGGCAAAAATTATGCATTTCAAATTAGTTTTTATGCGTCAATTTTGTTGTCCTTAGATGAGTGACTTACACTCATCCAAATGAGTTCAAATTTTGTATGTGACCTATTATTATTGTAACCATGAAAATCAATGGATTAGATTTTGGAAAAGTATGGTCTAGATAGACAAATACCATCGAGGTGTACGGTATGATCTGTACACTCGAGTGTATTCTAACCTGACTATATATATATATATATATATATATATATATATATATATATATATATATATATATATATATATATATATATATATACATACATATATATATGGGTGTTCATTCATTGCCCGCACGGGTAGCCTAGATTTTCACTAAGAAAGTAACTCTACTGTAACCTGGCTATATATATACAAAAAAGTAACTCTCCTGGCTAAGAAAGTAACTCTACTATAAAAAAAAGTAACTGTGGTGTCAAAAAAGTAACTCTGCTGGCCAAAAAAGTAACTCTGTACAAAATATACAGCAGATATATATAAGGACGGGTTTTTTGATTTTGGAGGGGCAAATGATATTATATTTGAATAAAATTTTTTGGAGAACTAGACAAAATAGTCCTCTACAATTGTGAAAAAAAATTGAAAAAAAGTGGTCGGAAGGGTGGGCGGGTAGCTACCCGCGCGGACAATAAAGATGGGCTATATATATATATATATATATATATATATATATATATATATATATATGTGTGTGTGTGTGTGTGTGTGTGTGTGTGTGTGTGCCTGTGTGTGAGAGAGAGAGAGAGAGAGGTTCGAAAGTGAGTACCTGCTGCTATATGAATGTAACTTACAAGGACAAACTAGTAAATTGCCACAAGTACAATTTTGTAGCATTATGTGTGTCTGTGCACGCACGACATGTGTGCCTCTACTTCTGTGAGATAGAGAGAGAGGTTAGGATGTACATGTTAGGATGTACCGGCCATTACTTGCATGTAAATTAATTACAAGTGTCGACCATTAAATTTTCACATGCACAATATTTTAGCGAAATGAAACCACAGATTCAATCACCATTGCATAGATTAGATGTATTTCAAAAATTACTAACATGATATATATCATGTGATATATTTGAATTTAATATAATAGTTTTTAAAGTTTTTGTAACTTACCATTGATTAACGATATACATCTTTTGTTGATTCATGATCTATGAATATCGTCTTGATCTATGGTACTTATATTGCTCGTGCGGATATTGTAAGTTTACACTAATCGTGTACCTAGAAAGTTATTATCAGATCTATAAGGTAACTAACAGGTCCAAAATTTAAACATTAGGTCTAAAAATAATTATTTGGGTATAAAAGTTACAACAAAAAGTACAGTGTTAGAAAATGATGAATAGTGCGCAAAAGATGTAGCTATATATTTGTCACAATAATAATTATTATGCATTTAATGTATCAATTTGTAAGAGAATGCATGTATATATACATATGTATATATACAAACACATAGATATATATAGATATACAAGTATTGTATAAACTATAATATATTTTACTTTTAATATTATATGTATGTATATATTACATATCATACATCATATATTATATGTTATATATTATATACAATATATTATATATTATATATTATATATCATGTATTATATACCTTATATTGTATGGTATAATACATTTCTATATTCGCTCATATACTACGTGTTTGGTGGTTGTATTTAGGGAGGTACATCGTGTTGGGTTTAAGATTTCTCATTGGGGGATTGACATTAACTCTTCGTTGTAGGCATGATACTCTAATTAGATGACCTACATCAAGATAAGGGTTCTTTATCAGTTGTCACCCAAAGGGAGATGTAACTCAAGAAAATTCCTTGTCACAAATATATGTTTTCTCTAGTTAACATATTATCTACAAACTTTAGAAAATGAAACATTGGATGTCCAACACCTCATTAGCAAATTAAATTAAGTATTTGCTTATCTATATGTAAGATAATGATATGTTGAAAACTTTTAGTGATAAGAAAAAATATTTAAGGAAGATCTAAACAAAGGACAAATACACTCTTTTTTAGTGATATACATCTGTCCAAACCCAGATCGGACCAAGACCTTGTTAAAAAAATCTTGTATCGAGGGCCAGATCAAATTGAGACCAGAACGGATAACCTATACTTAGACACTCTTGATTAAAAAAATAAAAGAACTATATTATAAAATTATAAAATAAATGATAATCTATTTGATTTAGGTAACACAAACTAACTTACACAATTATTCTTACAACTCGAGAGAATAAAATATTATAAGACTACTGGAAACATTACTATTATGAAACTTACATAAAAACACATTTGAGAACATTTGAGACAAAATATCATAAATTTGTAGCACACAAAAAATAAATACTTACAATTATTATAAAATTGAATTATATGATAGTGAATATGTAATATACTAATGTGTTAATAATTTAATTCATTGTGCAACATCCTTTTAGTTTTTTGTTGCTACAATTTAATACAATATTCAAATATATTTAAACGGCTACGTGGTGTTTTCACTAGTGGAATGGCTAATTCTATTGAAATCTACTAACATAATGACATCATTTCATAGGCCACAATATTAATATACCAATTGGTAACTCCTAACATCATTAATGATGTATTGTACATCCACAAAACCCTTCATAAGTACTAGATGTAATTAATATATTAAAAAGTTTTCTTAATATTATCAGGTTCAACTGATGCAGATCGGTTTCTATTTGAACCAATTTGAGTAATTAGGGTTTTTATTAATGGAAAAAGTACTTTTAGGGTTTTTTTACCTAAAAGGGGGTAAAATTAGAAAATGAAAGCTTGGAAACCAAGAAACTCTAAGGAAACCCTAATAAGGCACCCTAGAATGGAATCACAAGTCAATAAAATATGTTTAGATGTGATTATAACAATTACGTGTTATAAATACTTTTCAGGATCAAGTTGGTTGATTTATTGCTTGGCTTGGTTAATTGGACTTCTTGATTGGATTATCTATGTTGCTTGGTTTTGAGACTACCAAATCAGGTATGTGGTTATGCTTATGATTAAATCTCTCTAGTTTCACAGTGCTTTTTCAAATCTATCAAAATGGAATTTGGTAATAGGCTCTCCTAAAGAGAGGGCACACCATAGAGAAAAGAGGATAAGGGTGGTGAGGTTAAAACAAAGAAAATGCTTGTTCAATTTTGTAGTCATAATTGTTGCTGAGGCTAATTATATTGTTACACTTGCATGCAAATATTTCATTTCCCCCACATACCAGTATATCTTGATATGTTGGCTATTGTTTTGTTTCACAGAGTTTTAGGTTAACTATTATTAATATGCAAAATGGACATCCTAAGAAGAAGGCACCAAAAGGGAAAGATGCTTTATATTGGGCACATCCAATCATTTTGTGAGCATTCAATGAATTCTACAGAATAACAAGTATGCAAATAGTCCAACACTGGGGGTGCATGAAAAGGATATTAAAATGAGTCTTTATTTGTCTCTAGTTGGAAAATGGTGAGAAGGTTGTTGCAGAAGGATGAGGCAGAGATGTCATCTATTTGACTCAATATTGCTTTTATTTTTGCAAATACATATATTGCAACAAAAAATATTTTACTTTATGCACATTGGCATCTGTTCTTTTGGTGGTACGTCCCTATTCAATATAGAGGGGTATGGAAGAAATGAATAGTGTAGGGAGGGGGTGTGCCACCCTGAACATAGAGTTTGGTACTTTTTATTTTCTTTTTATGGATGGAGGGTTAGATGATGAAATAATAAGTGTAGAAGAGGGGTTAGATCATCATGCATATTTATTTGCGATCTAGTTCACCTGGTTGATCTCCTAGTCCCACTATGCTCAAATAATAACATGATAAGGGAAAAGTGATGATTCCATGAATTTCTTTCACTAGTTAGTTAGAAGAGCGATGGTGATTAATGATTTGCTTGCTTGAGTAATTAGCATGATGATCAAGTATTTTCACTCTCCTACTTGTTGTAAACCTAACTTGTAGGTTGAATGAACATCATAGCTAATGATTGTTGTGGTATCACTTGTGCGGACCATGTATGGTGAATTGTGTGCCTTGATTGGGCATGGAGAGATAATGTTCTTGTAGGGAACTATGTGAATGGTCTTATGACCTTGGAAGAGGCTTAGTGCCTAATTTAGATGGTATTTTCTATGTGACGTGATAAAGGATCGATATCTCATGGTGATGTCACAATGTAATGGCCTTGTGTATGGCAGTGAAACAATATCAAGTGGTGATGTAAGAAGTTTATACCTTATATGTTTTATACCTTCTTAAGTTGTAATCTACCCTTATCTTTGTAGAATCTGTGTACTATTTGTACATTGTAACTTGATTGATGCAGTATACAAGATACCCAATTGGGTTAATTAATCAAGTGAAATTGTAATCATGTAGTTGCCCTATGTCATAGATTCATTCCAGTGCCAGACGTTGCTAACTGGTGAAATGATTATTCCTGAGGGAAACTCATAGAGCATACTTTTAAGTATGCGGAGTGCTTGGAGAGTATATCCTTATCATCCAGATCCCAAGTGTTTTGAGAAGGGATGTGGTCGTGTCTTAGTGAACATATTATGTGATGTGATTTTGATGACAACTATGATTGTACCTTGATGGAAAGGTTGTCTCTTATACCTTGGTGTAAAGCGTTGTGACCTGTGCTAAGGTGGGCTAGGTGTTTCCAGGTTGACTATATGTTGCTAGTGGTATTTTACTATTATGTCTCTATGGTGTCTCTCATACTGATCGAGAGGTGGAGATGAGATTGTGGATTCTGGCTCTTCCATAGATCTTGTATGGCAGTGATTTCGACTTAGCAATGGTTAGTTGTATTTGGGTGGTACGATTCAAATCCCTAGGGCTTATTATGCAACACATCTGTGTAGTATTTGTGCTTAGGGCTAAACATGATTCATATTGCTTGTTGCCCTTACCTTATTTCTTGTATTACTTAGTTGTATTATAATGTGGTCAAAGAAATCAACTATTATACATGTTCTTCATTTTACTTCTAAATGCATAACTTGTTCTACTTATCTGTTGTAGCTGCTTAACCTACTTAGTATGTGTAATTTGTTTAAATTATTCATTTAATTGAATCTACTCATTTGTAAATAATGTTACTTTCCTATTTATGTATAATATGATGTTTAAAATAGTTGTTGGTGGAGAGTTATATCTCTCACTAGGACATGGGTCAGACCCATGTGGTTCACCATATCTTTTTAGGTGGTTGTGCGTGACGTGGTAGAGATCATGCTATTGAGAAGGAGAAATAAGGAGATCACTGAACATTGAAGGTTGGATATGCTACTAGTGTTTTGTAGCAGAGTCCTATATGTCGTCCATGTACTCTTAGGTCCTCAAGGGGTGTTTTGTAGATGTTGTATCGACATGTGTTTTTGGTTGTATGCCTTCAATTGTATATAAGGCTTTTGCACATGAACATGTTATCTTTGTAATAGGTGAGTGGCAGTTGGACACTATACAGATGTAATACATATCTTGATGTGTGATGTGGCACAATTTGAGGACTATGATGTAATATGTTCCCGCACTTAATGGTTATATAATATCAGTTTTAATTTACCCCATTTTGTGGCAATGTTCTTGTTTAGTTGTTAACCACATGTTTTGGTTTTGAGTTATCTCGATTGGTGTGATTGGTGTTTCACACTCAGTTGGTATCAGAGCTCTAGGTTTGCTGAGTCTTCATGGACATAAGAATAGGGTTTGTGTCTGCTCTTGTATTATCTAGTATATCTGATTGCAACTTCTACTTATGCAGAAGAAGAAGAAGAAGAATATATATCTGGAGAACATGAAGAACATGTTCTGAGTAGTCTACACTAGGAGGTGGTGCGAGGAGGTAGGAGAGAGTAGATGGAGTGCTTGAAGTGTCTCAATTCGACCCATCAACCATCGCCAATCCCTCTTTATAGTCCATTTTTGGACATTTTCATGGCCATGATTTCTTATATGGCAGATAGTGTGCCCATACCTCAAGCAAGGGTTGTTGTTCCCAATGCAGATTCCCAGGGTTCTAGGAAGACTTTTAAGAGGTTAAGGCATGTGGGGGTGACCTAGTGATTATTCCATGAATTTATTTCACTAGTAAGTTAGAAGAACGATGTCTTTGATCCCTCTTAGTTCCTCAAATATATGTCATCTTCTCTAGTAATATATGATGTTTGGGCTCCTAGGCCACATAGGGTGATTTCTAACCATTGTTTGTTTCCTTAATTAGTAAATTTGATGTTTGATTTGAGTAAAGGGGAGTTATTGATGTAACATGCATGGATGCAAACAAAACTAAAATCGAAGCCAACTAGATAATGGCTTTTGTTACTCTAGAATTAATTTGTTTTGAAAGATTTAATCCAAATGTAATGCATGATGAATGTAATGATAATATCATAAGTTACAAACATATAGGTTTGGGTATAAAGTAGAATACATACCATCCCAAGTTCCACCTTGAACTTATATATTTTCTCATCCCTGAGAAAACACTAAATTGAAGATGGAGGGGAAGAACTATGTTGGTTGGTCCACAGCTGTGGCTTCTCTCTGTTGAGTAAAAGTCATTCACCTAGACTTAAAATTTCTAGAACTAATATTCTTGTCATGAGATTCACTAACTAGCTAAATGCAATATGAACTAATATGTGAAAATAACTAGAAATGAAAGTTACACTCGGGTATCCTCCCAATAAGTGCCTTTGTTTAATGTCGATGGCTCAACACCTGAAAATCAATCATGATATGTTGGAAGAAAAGTGAGAGAGGTTGGTTGCCATGCATATCAGTTATAGTGAAGTAGAACTTGAGTCATTATCCATTGACTATGAATTCTCTAGTCCTCTCACTCTAAATGGTAATAGCTCCATGATGAAA
This sequence comes from Alisma plantago-aquatica, assembly GCA_963693085.1. NCBI lineage: Eukaryota > Viridiplantae > Streptophyta > Magnoliopsida > Alismatales > Alismataceae > Alisma > Alisma plantago-aquatica. The sequence continues at coordinate 916,717,281 of OY856409.1, forward strand.
GATATGCTAGATAGTGAATGGTCTTGACCATCAAGTCTTGAGCTTTCTTGGAAAGAGGCAGAGACAAAAGTTATGCAGCAATATTTGGTCTCTGACTTGTAGATCTTTCCTCTTAAGGTGTCCATCAGGCTACATCTTTTTTATCTCCATGTAGATGTATGTATTTCCATGTACCATCAGTGACAACACTTCCATCTATTGCAGTTGAAGTGGATGATTTTCCTTTGTTGCTCAGAGGTTAAAATTGAGATACATGATGGCCCATTGAGCTTTGTGTTCAAGATCCATTGGTAAAGGACAAGACTTCCTAAATCAGTTGGAAGGGTGTAGTGCCCATGGGAGTCTTGTATGCAGTCATGTTTTCCTAGAGTGTGTCCTTCAACTTGTTAGTCCAATCTTGCCTTGTCCTTGTAACTATCTTTTCTGATAGTGTTAATTTGACGATTGCATACCTCCACTTATCCACTCATCTAAGGGTGGTATGGAGTAGCACAGAGGAGTACTTGGAAGTTGCTAAGAAGAAAGTTTGATCCCCCATCAGAAATGACAGTGTGAGGGATTCTAAAGCAAGGAAATATAATATCTTTGAATGGTTTGATCACCAACTTGGAGTCACTAGATTTTTTTGGGATAGCTTATACCCATTTGGAAACATAATCAATTGTGAGTTGGATATAGGATAATCCATAAGAGGAAGGAAATGGACCTATGTAGTCCACACCCCAATCATCAAAAATCTCAACTTCTTGCCAAATATAGAGGGGCATCACATACCTCTTGGAAATATTACCAGATTGCTGGAACTATTCACATGACCCGACATATATGTGTGCATTATTGAAGACAATAGTCTAGAAGGAACCACATTGAAGGACTTTAAATGTAGTTTTCTTAGAGCTCATATGGCCCCCAATTGGGCTAGAATGACATTAGTTGAGGATAAGAGGAGCCTCCTCTTAAGAGATACACTAGTAGTACAAGACATTTGAGCATAACTAGAAAAGATAAGTCCCATCTAAATAGTAACAAAGAACATCTAACATAAAACTTCTCCTTTTCATTCCTCATGTAGTTTGGGTGAAGGAATCTTATAGATAGATAGTTCATAAAATCAACAAACCATGGGATAAATGTAGACACCTTCAATAAGTGGTCATCAGTCAAAGTGTCATTAATGGTGGTTATGATAGAATCTTGAACATGAAATCGGATGAGGTGTTCAATAATAACATTCACAATCCCCTTTTATCCTTGATTTCTAGACCAAACTCCTACAGTAGTAGGATCCATCTGATCAGGTTGGGCTTCACATCCTTCTTTGATATCAAGTATATGATAGTAGCATGATCAGTGTATATAGCCACTTGCGAGCCTATCAGATAAGAGACAAACTTGTCAAAGGCATAGATGATGGTAAGGATCTCCTTCTTAGTGGTGGCATAGTTCTTTTGCATTTTGTCAAGTGTCTTGCTAATATAATAGATTACATGGTGTTTTTTTGACACGCTATCCCAAAACATCCCCTATGTCATAGTTAGTGGCATCACACATGATCTAGAAAGGAGGATACCAATATGGGGCATGAAGGATGGGAGTTGAGATGAGATATTCTCTTAGAGTGTTGAAATTATTCATGAAATTTGAGTCAAAGATGAATTCCACATCCTTCCGCAGAAGGTTCGTCAAAGCCTTGGTTATCTTGATGAAGTCAAGTATGAATCTCATATAAAATACAACATGTCCAAGGAGTGAATAGATTTCCTTCATAGTAGTCGGTGAAGATGGTTTGGCAATCACTTCGATCGTTTCCTTGTAAACTTCAATCCTTATGGAGCTGACATAGTGTCCTAATAAAATGCCCTCCTTCACCATGAAGTGGCATTTTCCCTTAAGAACCACATAAGCTTATTGACATCATTCTAAGACTAGGGAAAGATGGAGTAGACATGATTCAAAAGAATGTTAATAGATTGACAATTCATCCATGAAAATTTCCATTATAGTTTCGTTGAGGCAAGAAAAAATGGTAGACATGCAACATTGGAAAGTGGTTGGTGCATTTCATAGTCTGAACGACATCCTGTCAAAAGTTAACGTGCCAAAGGGACATGTAAAGGTAGTCTCTCCTTAATTTATTGGATATATGGTAATCTAGTAGAACCTAGAGTATCCATATAGGTAACAAAAGAGCTCCTAGTGGGCAAGTCATTCTAGGACCTGATCAAGAAATGGAAGGGGTAATTGATGCTTCCAAGTTGCATTGTTTAGATTATGGTAGTCTATGCATATGCACCACCAGGCAATAGTGCGGGTGGGGATAAGCTTAGTCGTCTCATTTAAAACAATAGTAGTGCTTTCCTTCTTAGGCATTACTTGCACAATACTAACCCATGGTGAATTGAAGAAAGGATAGATTATCCCAAAAAGGAATAGCTTTATCACATCCTTGCCCATGGCCTCCTTTAGAATAGGATACAACTTGCATTGATGCTCGTTGCAAGGCTTGTAGTTGTCAACATGGTAATTTTGTGCAAGCATAGGGCTTGAATTACTCCAATCAGATCTATAATCTTGTAGCCTAACGTCTTCTACCTCTTCCTTAGTTTGATCAACACCTTATCCTCTTGATCAACTGTGACATATGAATTTATAATGATTGGGCATGAATTCTTCTCATCTAGGAAGACATATTTGAGCCCCTCAAGGAGAGGTTGCACTTTGGTGAAGTAGTTTCCTTGTCTTCTTCTTTGATTATGGACATAGACTTTAGATCTTCAAACTTAGCCTTAGGGTCTTCCTTAGAAGAGTCAAGGTGGAGAATAAAATGCTCAATTTGTTGATTGTCCCTGTCATGAGTGTTGGGGTTGAAGAGAGAGGTTGATGCCTATTTCCTACATGTGTTAAATGCAAGTGTATGTATCAAAGTAATATAGGCTAAAAGAGGCCTGAATATCGAACACAGAGAAATGTGAATCCAAATATTACTACTAACTATGACTTGATCACCTAGACCTTTTGAAAAAGTGATTGAGTGACTATTTGACTAATAGCAAGAACTTAAACTAAGTTACTGAGGTTGTCATTACAATTGGAATGGGTTCCTTAGGAATATATTTTCACCATGCTTCATATTGCAAATGATGTTACTTACCAATACTTAGTTCTCTGACCCTAGAACAAGGGACCTATAGCAAGAATTACCTAATCTTGTAGCGTAATTCACTACCTAATCTATTACAAACCATAGTCTCGTAGTATTTTAATTATTAGTTAGGTTCTTTGATGATATCTCTGAGTTGTACCATTCACATCTGTAAGCTCTCTCTCGATGCACAGTCTAATCTATGTAAATTTATGACTTGTGCAACCCTTAATCCCTCTCTCAAAGGAACTGATGATCTAAGAAATCACCTATGGTGATCATGCATCATACAGTTATGTACAAAATTTGGGAGAAACACACACACAAAGATATATATATATATATACATATACATATATACATATATATACACACAGACAGATATATATATATATATATATATATATACATATAACACATAGTGTCAAATACATCACAAAACTGGGCTACTCCCATATCCTAAGGAATCAGGGGATTAGCCCCACATGATTTCAGTTGATGCACAAATAGTTGGAGAAGGGAATGATGAGGAAAACATCAAACAATAAATGAAAACCCTGGAGAAGATGATTAGGTTGATTTCCCCTAGAAAATATGGTAATTTGTTGTCTTTCAGCTGCAAATTTGTCCATCGAAAGTGAACGAAATGATTGGAACATATCTTTGTTCTCTCCTACCTCTTCCCACATCTCTCCTCTATCATGAAATGTACTTGAATGTGATAATTAGGTCTAGTTGAAATCCTCCCTAGTCATAGGCTTGACATAGGGAGTCATTCAGTCGTGGTCATTGGATTAATTGCCATCTTTAATCTCATTTGATCATGACAAGTCAGTACCACTGATGGGATATTGGTTGCACTGAGTCCTCTTTTGGATCGTGACTCCCTATGAGTGTTGGTACTACTGACTGAGATGTCGATAGATCTAAGTTTCTTCCTAACATCTATTGAAAAATTTCTAAGGTACAAGTCGATACCACGAATGAATGTCGATGGAACCGAATGTCTTCAGATGAGTTATTGTCGATCAAGTCTATAGCATTGATTCTTCTTTCAGTACTAATGAGTGCTATCGAATCATCCTTGTTCTTCTCTTACATTTTCGATACCACCAACAAGGATGTTGGTAGCACCAAGCTGATCCAGTACTTGTCAAATTACCTAAAATTCAATAAAGAATAACAAGAGTCCCATAAATAATGATGATTCAATATGAAATGGTAGAAGTAGAAAATATTTGATGCAAAAATATGTCACAGTATATGATAGACCATGCATAAATAACATTAAAATGAGAAAATGTGCACAAAATACATACTAATCTAGTCTCTGAAAACATCTAATATTCAGTGCATCAAAATCCCCTAATCTTAAATGTTGCTCTCCCTCAAGTAACACTACACTCAGATTCGTTTGAGACAAATAAGCAAAAGGACAATTAATATGAACTTCATTTCTCTAATACACCACCTCGCGGTCCCAAACTGACCCTTGCCAACCACTGAACAAAAACTACTCTCAAGTGACCAAAAATGTTCATTAAATATGTTCACCCTAGATCAATGAAACACTACAAATATAGTAGTTAATATCATAGTCAATCAGGCATTCACTTGGTGCGTCATATGATTCCCTATGTTACATTTCTCTTTTCCTAACTTCCAAACTAATTGGAAGCAGTTCTCCTTATAAGAGTGGATGAGGAGATCAATCATATTATGGTATACCAATCAAAGTAATGGGTGGAATGAAGTAGGTGGATTATGATGAATCACAAGTAACATCCAAATCATTTATACAAAAACAAACAAGATAAACCTAAAATATGAAGGTAGTAAGGAATACTTGAATCCTAATGCCTACTATTATGGGTGGAATTATACATGCACTAAAAATCTCATCAATTTGATGAGAGTGGAATAAAATAATACATCATGTAGTTTTTTTTCATCTCTTCTTGAAGGAAGATTCAAAACTGAGCTCAGGGCATCCTTCCTACCTCTTTATTTCATAAACAAAATCTCTTTTTTTTCCATTGGCCCACTCTTATAGCATGGTTGAAGAGTATGCTTGGGCTTCAACTTACTAATAATATTTTTTTTCATTTTGAGTGGTACATATGTGTATCCCTACATTTTACTTACTGAGGAAAACAACATAAGCACATGATAAAAGGCCGAATGATACAAAAGATATGAACTCTACATAGATATTTTATGCAATTGATTGATATGGACATTTCTTTTCCATTTTGTAACTAATTCAATAAAAGGAAATTAACCATTATGTCACCTATTATGCTATGCAATGTAATAAAGAGGAAACAATTCGGGTAACTTGATCATCTGAAGGTGGTGGATCAAATGTATGAAAAGTAGATGGAATCACAAGACTAAGAGATAATACATTTCTTAAACTATGATATGTCCCTCTACTATCAACCTTTGTATAGGGTAACCTTAGGATTTCTTTTTAAAAATTCCATTTAAGGTCTTGTTAATTGTTTGTTCAGTTCGGGCTCAAACCCCATCATCATCAACAATTCATGGATAATCAAGACTTCCATTCATATAAAACTTCCTTAAGCTGACTAGACCATACACTTCCTCTAGGTGATGCTGCCTTTAGCATTTACAACTAAGATTTTAAAGATATGAAACTTTTTAAATATTTTTTCTTAATTATTCATATGTTATTGCAAAAGCACAGAAGAAAACACTATATGATGAAGGATAAAATCATGATAATAATGCTCCACTAGCACACTTGATAGATGTGGATTCTATAAAGTTAGAATGATAAAACTTAAAAGCTAAATTAAAAAGAAAAATATAGATAGAGTTGTTCTAGTACCCCCATAAGCTTGAACTTGACTATGTCCTCATAGTCAAAATACAATCAATGAGGTGGAACAATGGTACCCAATCAGATTGGTTGTGGCGGCATGTTTAGATCTGGAGGGTAGAAAGTGCCAACAAAAGTAGTTGGTTGTTGTAAAAGCTCTGGAGGCGGGAGATAGTTGCCAAACTGCCCCTGACTCTAATAATGATCATAGAATGATTGTTGGTAGTGCTCAATCCATTAAAGGCAAGTGTGCATATTCTCTTTTTTGGCTAGAAGAAGGTGCGTATATTCAAAAATGGCTCGCTGGTTCTCATAAAGCCACCCTTAAAAGTCATGAATGCTTGCCAATGTTGTTGATTGTTGTTGTTCCCCTTGTTGAATTGGCTGAAGTATCCCATACGTACTTGCCATAGAATATGGGTATTCTTTTTTAGAAGGAGGTGCGTCAGAGGAGACTAAAGCTCTTTTCATGAAGATCGATAGATGACCTGCCACTGTGTGAATGACAATGTTGCATGTTCCTCTTATTTGACATCTCCACCCTATATTGACTTGGGATTATATTTCTCCTTCTCTTCCTCCTCTACATCCTATTCTAGCCACCTCAAGAACCACACTCCTCGTAGATTGAAGATTGGGTCAGGAATAGCCCTCTCCCTTAGCTGGTCATCTACTTTGCAATAAGCAAACACCTTGCCCTCCCGTGTTCTTATAAGAAGAGATATTTTGAAGTGTTTTCAATGCAACTTGAAGGAGGTCTACAAAGGGTTGGAGGTGGAGAGGCCAAGGTTGATGTGCATTTCTATTAGTGTTATAAACCCTCCAAAGTGGATTGAAGGCTTCTTATGCACCTGACGCTTGACTGCCAACATATGTTGTTAAAAGAAAGAGATGAGGTCTACCTACTCCTCTTGTTTAGACAAGAATGCACAATGGATGTAAGATCGGCTTGTTGTACCTTCCCCTGCCCTTTTGTAGACCTGGAAAAGATTGTGTTGGTAAGGTAGTCGTGCAAAAATTGAGAAAATGGATGTTAGATATCCATAATAGAGGATTGGTTCTAGTTCATGTCGAATCCCTGTGGCAAGTCTTTCATGAGCTGCCATGCCCATGTGTAATCAATTTTTTTGGGCATGAACTGCATGTCCCTTATTGGCCACCCATAGATGGCATTGAACTACACCAATGTGAAGTAGTGGGTGGTGTTGAAGAGATGAAAGCACAACCATCCTTCCTCCGAACCTTCCCCATGCTTGGAGTTAAAGCAAGCCTCCAAGGATGCTAGGAACTCACATACAATCTCCTCATAGGTGGTCTAAGCACCAAAGAAGTAGTGATCGCCCGCCTTGTCCTAGCCAACGCATACCTACTGGATATTGTCAGTGAAGCCTTCTTCGACGAGGATGGAATGGTCACCATACCATGTGGGTATCATCTCCCTCTTCATCATGTTGCATAGATCATCCTTTGGTCATTGTCGACGTAAGCCATGCATGACATATTTGGCACCATCATGCTAGATCCTTTCGCAAAGGAAGTTGACCTCCTCAACATCATTTTTCCATGGAGAATCAGATGGAGAAGAGATCTCAGGGAAGACTCTAGGCACCTTGGAGCTATGGAGCATATCTAAGTGTAAAGGAGATGGCATGGGTGTTCTTGAATCACAAACCATACATCTCCTTTTTTAGCCAGTGATCTGCCCTGATGTGCCACATCAGTACCACCAATAGTGAGGTGGTGGCACCGACTCATTGCCCACGATTTGTGAAATTGATATTTTTCGCTGATAACAACAGATCATGTCTGTCATTGTAGAGACACATGGATTGACACATGCTGACAATACTGATGGTGTGTCAGCGGTATCGACTTCTAAAATGTGTTGTCGGATCGGTACCACCGACCGCAGGATGGAGATGATCTAGTTCGTTGATTTGCACATCCATAGATTCTGTGATTTTAGGTGTCAGTACCACTGACGAATGTTTTGGTGGTACCGAGTTGTTATTCACCTGCCACTGTTGAAGATGTTGGTTCCACCTACTTTATGGGTCGGTGATACCGAGTTGCTAATTTATTTGGTACTCTTGAAAGGCTCCTCAGTATCTCAAACCTAGAGAGTCATCAAGTGTTTGTGCTACTGACATGTGTTGGTAGTACCAAGCCTGAATAGTGAATCTGACACTATCACTGCAAGGAATCAGTGCCATCGACTATGTGATGGACTGGATTTTGTATTAATTTTGAGGACACAATTTCTTTTGAGGTGTGTAGGATGTGCTGGAGTGAACTTTTGAGTTTCTTGGTTACTTAATTCAATGATTCAATCATGGGTTGGATATTGGAATAATTAATGTGAGTCCTTATGTATATGAAATGGCAATGTTAATCTTACTTGGGTTTACATATTATAATGACAAAATGATAGTCCTAAAGTGAGTTTCGATCATTGAAGGTACTTGAACTAGTTTGGCAAAGATTGAAAGTCATTGATGTTAATAATATGATTAATACCCTTAAGTATGTGCCATTTTAGATTAAGTGGTTGGTTGATCAAGTAAGTGAGTTTTTTCACCAAAGTTGGATGGAATGTAGCATGGATGACATAAAAGCTATAGTTTGATTTTAATAATGTTTGAAGGTCCCTAGAAGAAGTTATTTAGGTTTGAGTTTTGTGAAATAATGTGAATTAATGATGATATGTAGACCTTAGTCTTAGTTTTTAGTTAGTTTCACACAGATGAAGTGGAGTGAGCCATGTATTGACAGTGTGGGCCTTTTACAGCCCTTGCATCTATTAGATCGAACGGCCTACGGTCATCCTCTACCTTGCAGTTAGCGCAAGGTAGTGGAGTTGCTCAAAATCACGACACCACGATCAACAAGGGTGTGGGCTGAGGAGCAGTTTTGAGTGGAGAAACAAGTTTTCCATGTCAAGTGGTTTGCAGGGACCCTTAATTTGAGGCATTTTGTGAAGAGTCAAGGGAGTTCCACCTCCCCAACCTTGATGTATCTCCACCCAACTATACCATTGAGAGGAGAGGGAAAATAATGGGGGAAGAAATGAATGATTGTGAGTTTGAGAGAGGTCTAAAGCTTCTTAGAATCCACTAGAATCTCAAAACTGAGCTTCTTGGACATGTGGAGGCCTCATCCATGGTAGGCAACAAAGGATTCCAGAAGCAACAAGACTGGGTCAGGGGATACTCTGGAGCCCTCCTTGCCATGTTCTGAAGATGAGGTCAAGTTTTGGAGGCCTTTTGAAACTTTTGCAAACTTTGGATTGGAGCGAGGATGAGCAAGGGCTTTTTCCCTCTTCTGCTCAGTCGCAGGAGCACCACTGTCGGTAAGCTCATTGATGTAGAGCTCAAGAGCAGTGGTCATCGTCCTGGCGAGTTGAGAAGGTTTTACTCCACAAGTCATAGCCCTAGGTTGGACCTACAGGAGAGGAGGGATACTGGAGAGCACTAGAATCTCATCATAGGATGCAGGCTAGGCGGCAGAGACACATGGTCTATAGTGGTCTTGCACCCACGTTATGTGAGAGACTAAGAAGAGTGTGGACCCAATTCAGTTGTCAGTGAACCAATCGTTCCCATTCTGAGACAATAGGAAAGCCACACATGTTGAAGGGAATCGACCGGTCCTAAGCAAAGAAACACGTACCTCGATGGGACACATGGTGGCCCCGGATTGGCCAAAAGGTATGAAATTCCCAAAAATATGTCAATCTTAGATAAATCATAGTAATTAGCCCAAGCATTAGAAAAATATGAACAAGGTATCAAAATTCTTAGAAAAATGCGTAGAATAATGGAACCATAATATCATCCTTTTGATGCACTAATATCATTGATATAATGTAAGTAGTGAAATGCTTGTTTCATGAGTAATAAATATCAAATAGTGGCCTAAAATTATGATAATGCTTCAGTAACTCTGAAATATGATATATAATCCATAAAATGTTGAATATGATTATGCTTGGACAAAAAATCATGTAATTTGCTTAACATGGCTAATTAGGGCTAATAATCCTAATTAATGTGCAATAATTATAAATATGCTCATGGAACCCTAGAAATTATAGTGTAAGCTTATATTAGTAACTAGAAGATAATGTGGAACTTTGATATCAATTAGATGCATAGAATTCATGTTTTATGAAGATGAACCTTAATACATGTTATGAAACCCTAATTTAGGTTAATGATGAAACCTAGGGTTAATATGTGCATAAAATACTATGGAAGCTAGTGTTTAGATGATGAACCCTATCTATAACATAATAGTAAAATAACATCAGTAAGATTATTCCAAGACAAGAATGCAAGAAAAAATGAGAATACCCCAATGAACATAACTAGGGTTAATGATGATAGGAATATGATGATGGTACATGTGATATTGTCTTATCCAGGGGGTTTGACTAAGATATAGTTTACATGAGGATATAGTTGATCCAAGAATATGTGGTGATTAGATTATCTCTATTGAAGGTATGTCTTTTCCTCTTACCTAGCCTACTATACAATATGATTGTATAATGTGTACAAAATGTTTGGCATATGATATTGGATGAAATGATTGTTCTTGTATGATATCTTGCTTGATTTTCCATACTTACAAATATGAACACATGAAATATAATATATCTATTCCATTTTATGAAACCACTAAACACTTTGGTAGTACAGTGCTTGGAAGTGACTTAACTCTTTGGTAGTTGGTTACATTGTACATATGATCTAACTCTTTGGCAGGAGATCATAAAGGCCTTAATCGTGAGCTCCTTGAGAGTCAAGAGAATGCATCAAAACCTTCAGCAATCACTGCATGGATATATAATGGAAAATGTGCCTAAAAGATGTGTTCGATGATGTTGATATAAGTGGTCCATCTTTAACTAAAGAGCTTAGCCCTAAAATTTTCAACAACGTGGGAAGTAATGGATGTAGGGTTTAATAGTTGATTATCCATATGATAACCTTAATCAGGGAGTAATATGACCCATGTGCTCATATTAATGAAATATTATAATCCATGGCAAGTGTCAACTATATTTCCTTTTCATATAATCTTAACTTGTGGAGTAAGGTTAATGATACAAATATGTGAATATACATGAGGGTAGTGATAAGCCTTGTGGGAATAAAAGGTGACAACATTTGTTTAGAAATTGTATAAACAATTCTAATGACCTTATAGGTGTGTTGTTGATAGTTTAGAATGAAACCCTATAGTTATGCAACCTCTGGTTCAACTCTCCTTAGTATGATATGTGGTTAATGATTTGTAAGAAGTAATAATGTATGGGTCACCTAATAATGAATCATCAAATTGGTGCAATGATCAATATGTTATTACAATGCACTTTGTAACCCACACATAACTTAATGAAGATGAGATACACATGCACTTATGAAAGGGTGATACCCATTACTGATGGGATGATGATTGATTCATATGTAACTAATGTGGTTCGAACCTAAATCAGTTTCAAGGAAGTGGGAATTGGTGTAATTAGGGTTTGGTGGTGTAACCTTGAAGTAAAACCCTAATCGGCTCTTTGTGATGGGCACTGACCCTAATTATGAAGGTATGTTATAATATGGAAGGAGTATAATAGAAAGAATGGTATCTTTCTCTCTTAAATACATGTCTATACCCTGATGGGTTAATTGGGTGTCATGACTTGTGAATACTATGAAGATGGTTAAATAATAGCAAGCTTTGGTTATGAACCCTGAAAAGGGATCAAGGGAAGTATGAATATGTGATTGTGCATATACACTTTGGTTATGAACCCTGAAAAGGGATCAAGCTTTGGTTACACTAATTAATTCTTAGTCCTATACACTCTAGTTATGGGAGGAAGTGCATGTCATAGATGCGAGGTAGAATGATGTTTGGGGACTTTATGTGAAATTGACATGAAGCCTAATCTTAGATTAGAGATCTTATGATGTTTTTCCTACTTTAACTAAAGGTGTTTAATATGTTTAACATATTCTCTCTCTGAACATAATGACTAATTGTTGCTATGGCAAGTACATTTGATGTGGCATAAGTGATGTGGCATGAGTAATATGCCATGAGTAATGCTTATATACCCAATGAGGCAGGATGAGATAATCATGAATCACAACTGTGATGTGATGGGTTTTAGGACCTGGTAAAGGCTTAGTGCCTGGTTGAGGTGATAACCTCTAGTACTAGAATGAGGGATTGATATCCCATGATGATATGATGATGATGATAGCCTTGTGGGTGGCAGTGATACAATAGCCTTGTGGCTGGAATTGATACAGTAGCCTTGTGGTTGGCAGTGATATAGTAGCCTTGTGGCTGACAATGATACAATAGCCTTGTGGGTGGTGATAACAACAAATTTTGTGACATTTTTGCCCTTTATTCTGTTATCAAAACTACCCTTTTCTACTATTTTCCTTTATTTTATTAGCATTTTCGCAATAATTGGCCAAGCGACTCTCTTATTCCAATTTTTCCTATCTTTTAAAGGGTTTTCCTCGTTTTTGTGCAAAAAGGCCGATTTCGGCCCACAATAAGTCTAAGCCCGTCTCGACCTTCCTGACGCCCGATACAACCCAGCCCGACAGGGGCTGGGCGACACAAGAATGATCGGCGGAGAAGGGCGCCTTGCGAAAGGGACGTACCGGCCGACACACCTTCTACTCGACAGGGAGCCAAAGCCGCTCGACGACCCAGCTCGTCGAACGACACGACCACCCACCGGCAGGCGTGCTGCCCACCACGTGGCCAATAGCCAGCACCTCGCACTGAGATATGCCTGTATCGACCATCCACATCCATCGACCGGCGTATAAGGGAGCTACATGGCGCTTCAAGCACCATGTTTTCTCATCAACCGGCTGACTATAAATAACAGCTACAGGAAGCCGAAAAAAAAGGTTGGATAGGTCGGGACGGCTGGCCAGTTCACAGTTCGGATAGTTGGGGACTTGAGCTATCTGCGAGAGAAGTGCGAGAGCAACCATATCGTGCCCCAGTGCTCGTACCGGGCGACACTAGGTGAGCTCTTCCTCATCCCGAGAGGGAGAGGATCGGTTCACCTAGGACTGTACTGGACGACACTGAGGGCCGATATCGGCCGATGTAGATACGCGACACGAGTGCCTGATAGCAATGCCCGACAGTAGTATATGTAAATCCTTGGCCGACACGATACCGAAACCGATACGCTCTCCCCGTCAGTCGTGCCGCCTGAGAGGGTGTGCCGCCCGACACGGCGTATCGGCCAGGGTCTTCGAACGATATAGTCGTCTGTCAGGCGTGCCGTCCGAGAGTTCGTGCCGCCCGACATGGCTGTACCGGGATAGGTCCCTGGATGGTATCGGGCTGGGAGTAGTAGTAGTCTGTCGCCCTTCTACATCAAGAAGGCGACATATATCTTTAATTCTGTTATCTAAATTCTTAGCTTATGCATTGTATTAAGACCCTTTTTGCTGATGGAAATAGAAATGCCTAATTGCAATTTGTTTAATGCTTAGTGCCTTATGATTGGATAACTACTGTGTTGGATATCTGAACTCTAGCTTGCATGTTTTGGATCGTGTTTCGCTTAGCTACCGAATCGTCTTTCCCGTCACAACTACTTCAAGAGTTGGGTTGTGGCTCTAGTGTTTGGTCCGATTCTGGAGTACGAGAGTGCCCGGAACGGAGTTGTTTTAGTATCATTCCACTCTAACTTGAGCCCTGCAACCTCGAGAGGGGTGTTGATGCTTGGTTAGAGGCACCCGCTCTGAGAGGAGGGGTGCAGGGTGATACTGCTACTGCTTGTCTTACTGAAGTCTTGTCCCTTGCATTACGTATTAAACTGCAATTTATCTTTCTATTTTCTATCGCATGAAAATTCCTAAAAACTGCTAAATGGCAAAATCTTAATCTTTCTTGTAGCTCGAGTTGGAGATAGTTTTCTTTGATTTAATCGTGACATCTTGTTGTTCCCTTCGGGAATTTTAATATCTCTTTATACCCACCGGAGTGTAGAGTGTCGATTCAGAGTCGTCAACACAACCCACCTTGTCCCTGTGTTCGACCCCGTATGACTACTTCGACCCCGTAAACAAAGTTGCGGGGGCCTAGAAGGATTCGGGTTATAAATGTGAAGGCTCGACTACCTCAAATACACCTCCAATTTTAGGACGCGCGATTTAGGCCGGTCAACTTTCTGGCGTCGTTGCCGGGAACAAGGCAAATGGCACTGTTGACGAATCCGAATCCACTAACTACACTCCCGTGCCTCAAGCTTAGAAATAGGCTTGACAACACTTCTTTTTCTTTTTCTTTTTCTTTTACTCTAAGCATTATTCTTTACCCCAATTATAATTTTCTAAACATGATTTTTATGCGGTTTTCAGGTACTCTGATCTACTGAACACCGAGACTGTCAACCATGCCTCGTTGTGAGCAACCCCTTTCTGAGGGCGAATGTCAGAGCCAAAGCGAGAAAGCGACTCGGCCTAATTGGGTTGGTCAGCTTTCCGCCTACATAAAAAGACAGGACACCATCATCAACCAGCTGGTACAGGGGACGCTTACCAACCCTGGATCTCTGAATTCCATGCAACACCAGACGGCAAGTCTGCAGATGCGCCAATGGGAGGTCGATCAACGGTTGTCTCAGATGGCTGCTCTGATGAAGAACCCTACAGGAAAAATGCTCCCTCACCCTGAAACTGCAGTAATGGCAGTGCTTATATCAGGAAAGACGGTAGAGCACGCTGATGAAGCCCCACCGGAACCTAAGCAAGGGCCCAAGGATGTCGTTCCAGCAGGAGATGGAGGTAGGCCTGCAGAAGCCGAAGAGCCTGTGCCGAGACCGTCCGATGAGCCATCTGGTGGGAGGAATCCTTATGCTCCCAGGGTATCGTTCCCGTACAAGCTGATCAAGGAAAATCTGAAAAAGCGACACGAAAGGTTCATGGACTCGATCAGGAAGCTGCATCTTGAAGTCCCCTTCCTTGACGCTTTAGAGGAGATGCCCACATACGCCAAGTTTCTCAAAGATCTAATAATGAAGAAAAGAAGGGGGGAAGGATAGAGACAGTGTGCCTGGCCTCTACTTCCTCTGCCTTCGTAAAGCCCAGCTTGCCGACTAAGAGAAGGGATCCCGGAGCTTTCACGATCCCATTCGCCATCGGGGACAATGTCGAGCGGAAGGGTCTGGCGGACTTGGGAGCAAGCATCAGCCTCACGCCCTTAAGTTTCGCACAAAGGATGGGTTTGACAGACATGGTTCGAACCAATATGCGGATTGAACTGGCAGATCACTCTTTCAAAAGACCTGTAGGCATTGTCGAAGATGTGCCGATTAGGGTCGGTGATTTCTTTATTCCCTGCGACATCGTCGTCATCGACGCAGCTGAAGATCCCAGATGTCCGATCATCTTCGGACGCCCTTTCTTGGCAACGGGGAGGGCGCTGATTGATGTCTCTGAAGGGATAATCACCTTGAGGGTTGGAAACAGCCACATGGACTTCAAGATGAAGGAAATCATGAGAGGTCCATCCCTGTCTGAATCAGCCTGTTTTGCGGATAGCTACAATAAATTCTGCGAGGAAATAGAGGAGGATATCCGGACAGTGGATCCCCTCACGAGAGCAATAAGCTGTCAGGATCTCGACTTCGAAAATCCCGAGGTCGTGAAGCATCTCGACATTTTCAACCTTTCTGACAAAGACTTGCAAGAAGAAGAGGAGGAGGTGAACTCTACGAAGTATGCCTCCCTTGAAGGAGAACCTCAGGAGGAGACACCCAGAGCAAAGCCGGATTTAAAAGCGTTACCTGAGGGACTGAAATACGAATTTTTAGATGAAGAACAGAGGAACCCAGTCATCGTAAACGCAGATCTTTCAAGCAATCAGCTGGACCGGCTCCTTGAGGAGTTAAGACTCCACAGGGGGGCTATAGGATATTTCGTAGATGATATCAAAGGCCTTAGCCCCGCCCTTTGCATGCATCACATCAACTTGGATGAGTCTGCCAAGCCCCTGGTCCAACCCCAGAGGAAGCTGAATCAGATGCTCAAGGAGGTCGTCAAGAAAGAGGTAATAAAGCTTAGGGACGCGGGGATCATTTACCCAATTAGCGACAGCAACTGGGTAAGCCCGATCCACGTAGTACCCAAGAAAGGCAGAATGACTGTGGTTAAGGGTGAGAAGGGTGATGAAGTGGCGGTAAGGACCGTCACCGGTTGGCAAATGTGCATTAATTACCGAAAGCTAAATCAGGCTACAAAAAAGGATCATTTTCCGCTACCTTTTATTGACCAAGTTCTTGAAAGATTAGCGCATCACGATTATTTTTGTTTTCTTGATGGCTTTTCAGGATTTTACCAGGTACCCATCTTACCCGACGACCAGGAGAAAACGACGTTCACCTGCCTTTACGGCACTTATGCCTTTAGAAGGATGCCCTTCGGACTCTGCAACGCCCCCGCCAGCTTTCAAAGATGCATGATATCAATGTTCTCAGATTTTCTAGAAGACATCGTGGAAGTTTTCATGGACGACTTCTCCGTCTATGGAAAGGACTTCGATAGCTGTCTGAAGAACCTTTCGTTAGTACTTCAAAGGTGCGAGGAAAACAGCCTAGTCCTAAACTGGGAAAAATGTCATTTCATGGTGCGGGAGGGCATCGTTCTAGGGCATAAGATCTCAAGGCACGGGATCGAGGTGGATACCAGCAAAATCGAAGCTATATCTAAGCTTCCTCCACCAAATTCCGTCACGGGGATAAGAAGCTTCCTCGGGCACGCCGGATATTACCGAAGATTCATCAAGGACTTCTCAAAGATTTCCAAACCATTGTCCAATCTTCTGGTAAAGGATGCTGAATTTGTTTTCTCTAACGATTGTCTTAGTGCTTTTCAGGCCCTGAAAAATGCTTTAGTATCACCACCTATCCTTCAAGTGCCAGATTGGGGTTTACCCTTTGAGCTAATGTGCGACGCTAGCGACTACGCAGTGGGAGCAGTCCTGGGGCAAAAGAAAGATAAAAAGCACCATGTGATTTGCTACGCTAGTCGCACGTTGGATGAAGCACAGGTAAACTACACAACCACCAAGAAGGAAATGCTCGCGGTTGTCTCCGCGTTTGACAAGTTCAGGTCGTATCTCGTCGGATCAAAGGTCAAAGTATACACGGATCATGGGGCAATAAAATACTTAATGCAAAAGAAAGGCGCAAAGCCCAGATTGTTGAGATGGGCCTTGTTGCTCCAAGAGTTCGATCATGAAATTATCGACAAGAAAGGCGCGGAAAATGTGGTCGCAGACCACCTATCGAGGATAGTGGCTGAGAGACAGAGAGGGCCACAAATCGACGACGACTTTGCCGACGAAGCTCTCATGATGGTTGAAGCTCAAGAAGAAGGTTTTCCCTGGTTTGCAGACATCTGCAATTTCCTCTCTTGTGGAGAGCTGCCTCCTGACATCACCTACAATCAAAAGAAGAAGCTATTCACGGATGCCAAGAATTATTACTGGGATGATCCTCTCCTGTTCAGAAGATGTGCAGACAACTTATACAGGAGGTGCATCCCAGAAGAAGAAACTGTTGATATCCTGAAGGGATGCCACGCCTCCCCCTATGGTGGACACCTGGGTAGCGAGAGAATAGCGGCAAAAGTACTACAATCAGGTTTCTACTGGCCCTCCTTATTTAAAGATGTTGCACGATTTGTAAAGGTTTGCAAAGAGTGCCAGTCAACGGGAAATATAGGGCAGAGGAATGAAATGCCGATGGCAAGCTGGATCGAAGTGGAAATATTTGACCTATGTGGGATTGATTACATGGGGCCATTTCCCCCATCCCAGGGATATCAATACATACTAGTGGCAGTAGACTATGTGTCGAAATGGGTAGAGGCGGTAGCCACCCAAACATGCGACGCCAAGTCGGTTATCAAGCTTTTTGAGAAGACCATCTTTCCCCGTTTCGGTATACCGCGCACCGTAATAAGCGACGGCGGGTCACACTTCGGAGAAAGGCAGTTCGAAGCGCTCCTACGCAAGTATGGAGTAAAACATAAGATCGCTACGCCCTACCACCCACAGACGTCGGGGCAGGTAGAGGTCTCAAACAGACAGATCAAGCGGATCTTAGAAAAGACTGTCAGCCGCACGCGGAAGGACTGGTCTATGAAACTTGACGACGCATTGTGGGCCTACCGTACTGCTTACAAGACGCCCATTGGAACCACCCCCTACCGTCTTATATACGGAAAATCCTGCCATCTGCCTTTGGAACTAGAACACAAGGCCCTTTGGGCGATCAAGTTCCTAAATATGGATCTAGACAAAGCAGGAGAAAAGAGGTTTTTACAGCTTCAAGAGCTCGAAGAGC
The DNA here is from genome assembly GCA_963693085.1 of Alisma plantago-aquatica. Lineage (NCBI taxonomy): Eukaryota > Viridiplantae > Streptophyta > Magnoliopsida > Alismatales > Alismataceae > Alisma > Alisma plantago-aquatica. Next base: position 916,735,662 of record OY856409.1, read on the forward strand.
TGAGGATTCACGCCTACGAGAATGCAAAGATCTACAAGGAAAGAACAAAAATGTGGCATGATGCCCACCTTAGGAGAAAGGATGTGAGCGAAGGGGATAAGGTCCTGTTATTCAAGTCCTCCATCCATCTTTTTCCTGGGAAATTACAGACAAGATGGTCGGGACCGTTTTCTGTGCCAAAGATATACCCATCAGGAATGATGGAGCTCCGCGACAAGGATGACCCGACCAAGATCTTCAAGGTGAACATGCATAGAGTGAAAAGGTTTTATGAGGACGAAGCTTTTGTCAGGAAAGCAGAAATTGACTTACTGGATGTGGGTACAACCGAAGAGCCTACACCAGTCGAGCTGGCGACGGAAACTTCAGCGCTCCTCGGGAGGCAGCCCGAGTCATAGATTAGGATACTTTTGTTTTCTTTGTAAAAACAACCATTATGGACTGTAATAAGGCCCGAGTCAGTACATGCGCACGTGTGCTGACTCTTTTGTTTTAAGGGCCATCGCTGTGTTTTGCGGAGCATTGAGGAGTAATACCATCTGAGGTAAGAGATCCTTCTCTATACCAATGATGTTTTACCGTGCAATGGCCTTTTACTTCACACAGATTTAGTTTTGGCCTTTTGACCGCCCGCTTTTCAACCGTGTCGACCAGCTGGGCGCAGAACCGCTTGTATCGGGCAGCCTCACCCCAGGCGTCGCAAGGGTAGCGGATGACCCTTGGACTGCCCGAGGGGACTGCGCGTCTCGGGAATAGCATGACTAAAATGCCCGACGCACGCCATGTTTTGCATGTTTTACCCCCAGCTGGGTTCTCTATAAATAGCGTGGAGGTTTCTTCATGCCGGGCTATCATTTTCTCCTTTTTGCCACCGGGAACGCATGCAGTGATCCTCCCTTTTGCTCGTGTGTCGACCATCTTGCCTTCACCCTAGTATCGGGCGATGCCTCCTGAGAGCAAAGGTATAGCCCGACACACCTTTTGCCCGTCACGTTATCACTCGCCCGGCATAGGTTTGTATCGTGTGAGGCGTATCGGCCGGCTTGTTGTTTTCTTACCGAACGACATGGCTTGTCGCCCGATAGGGTTGTAGACCGACACGTTTATCGGCCGATAACCCTGTCGCCTGACGCCAATATCTCTTATCGAGACGCTTATCGGGTTCTCATGACCTGCAGATTTTCTATCGCCCGACATGCTTTCGCGAGTAACGCCGGTCGATAACGTTTTCCCGATGTTTCGTATCGGGCGTCATGCTTCTCACGGTGACGTCATGTTTTCGCTTCATGTGACCTCGAATCGCCCGACACACCTGTGTCGGGCGTCAAGCCTTATCGCGCGACAACATCGTGTCGTCCGATCGCTTATCGCCCAATTTTAATAAGTTTTCTTTCTTTTCATTTTTTTTGCCTAACGGATGAATAAATACATTTTAAATAACAGGTATGGCTCGTATGGAGCAAACCACCTACCGCGCCAGCAATCACGGCGCAAGGATCAACAACAATCGTCGGGCAGAAACGGCAACAACAATGGAAGGGAAGATTCCTCTTGATTTGGTAGCTCCAATAGCGAGTCGCCTAGATATGAGTGCGCCAACCAAGGCTTCCGAACAAGTTCGAGGCACCCTGGTTCCGCCCTTTTAAGGGAGAGGGCCCACCCTGACTACACACTCCTGGGAACTAAACTAGGGACAGATAATCAACCCCTTGTTTATGTTCACAACAGAGATGTGAAGAAAGGGGGGCCAGAAGTGAATTTTGAGGGTTTTGCTCCAGCTCAACCGCTACAACGCCAAAGCGAACCCACTAGACAACCTCCCAATGGCATGCTGCAACTTCGTAGGAGCATTTTGCAGCACATCAGAAAGCTAACCCTCACTGGCTAAGCTTTACCTCACTTTTGCTTTCTTCTCTACTCTGGGACAGAGTAGAAAGTAAGTTTGGGGGGGGGGGTATGCCAGTGAGGGAGGTATAAAAATTTTATCTCTTCAAGCTTTCTACGATAATCATTCTCTTTTACCTGATGTGCCCTTATAGCTCCCTGTATATCTGATGTACGCATGCATGCCATATAAAAATTTACAAAAATCTTTCCTTTGCAAATTTCTGTCCCTATGCATATGTACAAAGTTGCTATAATAATAAAAACCTGTTGTGACTTCTTGCAAAGTTTACTTTCTGTATATTTAACGAGTTACAAGTTCTGTCATATCTTTCTGATAATGTTGTCTCAAACAAACAAAAGATTGTGCCTTGCCATCCAAAAATTTTCGAAAAATAATAATCTCGCAAACAGCTAAGAGACGAGTATGGAGAAGGAAAAAGCTGCCCAAACAGCAGATATCTCTTTTGTTTTCCCTTACCCAGCAAAAATCCCAAAAAGAGAAAGAAGCCTTATGAGCGTGAATAAAAGTATGAGAGTTGTGCCCAATAAAAGAAAAGAAAAAAAAATATATATATATATACACCCTTGTTTTCCAAAAGTACCCATCTTTAGGCATGGTAGATCCGGGGCAGTGGTACGTAGGATGTGAAATCACTGCTCTAAAGCCAACTGGCTTGGACTGCAGATACCACTTGCCCGTTAACGGACCCTTACCTGGATGGACTGATGGGAAACAAGAAGAAAAACCCAAAAAAGCCTTAGCCTACCCTATACACAACTTTCTGCCCTTAAAATAAAGCCGTTTGGTGTGGAAGCTAACTTCGGAATCATACACCATAGTCTCGCTGAAGCTGTGGAAAAGAAAAATTTTACTTAAATAATAAGGCAAGTAGGGAAAGGTCTTTTGTTCGCATTAAGACAGCGTTACCTCCAAGACATCGCAATTCTTGTGCTACCCTTTAGCCTTAAAGTTTTGTTGTGCAAGAAGAAGCAACACAAGTCTAGTTTAAATATTGATTGAGGACAATCAAAAAGCTAAGTTTGGGGGAGTTGATAACAACAAATTTTGTGACGTTTTTGCCCTTTATTCTGTTATCAAAACTACCCTTTTCTGCTATTTTCCTCTATTTTATTAGCATTTTCGCAATAATTGGCCAAGCGACGCTCTTATTCCAATTTTTCCTATCTTTTACAGGGTTTTCCTCGTTTTTGTGCAAAAAGGCCGATTCCGGCCCACAATAAGTCTAAGCCCGTCTTGACCTTCCTGACGCCCGATACAACCCAGCCCGACAGGGGCTGGGCGACACAAGAATGATCGGCGGAGAAGGGCGCCTTGCGAAAGGGACGTACCGGCCGACACACCTTCTACCCGACAGGGAGCCAAAGCCACTCGACGACCCAGCTCGTCGAATGACACGACCACCCACCGGTAGGCGTGCCGCCCACCACGTGAGCATAGCCAGCACCTCACGCCGAGATATGCCTGTATCGGCCATCCACATCCATCGACCGGCGCATAAGGGAGATACGTGGCGTTTCGAGCACCATGTTTTCTCATCAACCGGCTGACTATAAATAACAGCTACAGGAAGCCGAAAAAAAAGGTTGGATAGGTCGGGACGGCTGGCCAGTTCACAGTTCAGACAGTTGGGGACTTGAGCTATCTGCGAGAGAAGTGCGAGAGCAACCGTATCATGCCCCAGTGCTCGTACCGGGTGACACTAGGTGAGCTCTTCCTCATCCCGAGAGGGAGAGGATCGGTTCACCTAGGACTGTACCGGACGACACTGAGGGCCGATATCGGCCGAAGTAGATACGCGACACGAGTGCCTGACAGCAATGCCCGACAGTAGTATATGTAAATCCTTGGCCGACACGATACCGAAACCGATACGCTCTCCCCGTCATTCATGCCGCCTGAGAGGGTGTGCCGCCCGACACGGCGTATCGGCCAGGGTCTTCGAACGATATAGTCGTTCGTCAGGCGTGCCATCCGAGAGTTCGTGCCGCCCGACACGGCTGTACCGGGATAGGTCCCTGGACGGTATCGGGCTGGGAGTAGTAGTAGTCTGTCGCCCTTCTACATCAAGAAGGTGACATCTATCTTTAATTCTGTTATCTAAATTCTTAGCTTATGCATTGTATTAAGACCCTTTTTGCTGATGGAAATAGAAATGCCTAATTGCAATTTGTTTAATGCTTAGTGCCTTATGATTGGATAACTACTGTGTTGGATATCTGAACTCTAGCTTGCATGTTTTGGATCGCGTTTCGCTAAGCTACCGAATCGTCTTTCCCGTCACAACTACTTCGAGAGTTGGGTTGTGGCTCTAGTGTTCGGTCCGATTCGGGAGTACGAGAGTGCCCGGAACGGAGTTGTTTTAGTATCATTCCACTCTAACTTGAGCCCTGCAACCTCGAGAGGGGTGTTGATGCTTGGTTAGATGCACCCGCTCTGAGAGGAGGGGTGCAGGGTGATACTGCTACTGCTTGTCTTACTGAAGTCTTGTCCCTTGCATTACGCCTTAAACTACAGTTTATCTTTCTATTTTCCGTCGCATGAAAATTCCTAAAAACTGCTAAATGAAAAAATCTTAATCTTTCTTGTAGCTCCAGTTGGAGATAGTTTTCTTTGATTTAATCGTGACATCTTGTTGTTCCCTTCGGGAATTTTAATATCTCTTTATACCCACCGGAGTGTAGAGTGTCGATTCAGAGTCGTCAACACAACCCACCTTGTCCCTGTGTTCGACCCCGTATGACTACTTCGACCCCGTAAACAAAGTTGCGGGGGCCTAGAAGGATTCGGGTTATAAATGCGAAGGCTCGACTACCTCAAATACGCCTCCAATTTTAGGACGCGCGATTTAGGCCGGTCAGGTGGTAGTGATGCAATGTTATGAGATGCAATTGGAATTGAAGAAGATATCATTGCATTAGAGTAGATCTTCCACAAGAGTTAAGTCTGAGTATAGTTAAGTTCAGTCGGTCTTTGTCACTCTAGGTCCTTGTAAAGAAATAAGAGAGAGTTGTAAATGATGATGTATAACATTATTCCTCTTTTAGCAATATGTGTGAATCAGCAAGTCTTATATGCTTAAAAGTATGAGGAACATAATGAATGTTCATACATGAATTTTTACTGTTGAAATCAGATTAGAGAAAACAAAGAGTTTTGAAAGAGAAGAAAAAGTTAAGGGTGATCTTTGTATTACATTAAATCCTCAATTTATGCCCTAATCTCATGATTATTGGAAATTGTGAGATCGGGGTGTAACAATTATGCTATGGTGCACCTTTTGGAAAACCTAAGCTCCTAGTTGAGCTTGTATGGTTGATGTTTGTGCTATATGTGCTAGTTTTGGTGTAAATTGCAAATTACCCAAAGTGAAGGGTTACTATGCAATTTACCATATCTAGAATGTTCCTTCCCTCTCTTGGAATCATATAGAGGAGAGATGAAGTGGTGGACAACTTGTTTGGATCTTGGTTGTGTGATGTCATCTTTGGTGATATATGGAACACATGTATGGGATGTGCCATGTACTTAGACAGGCTATCTTAGGTTAGAAACCTTGGAGAGGGTGCCTATGAATTTGTGAATTATGTAGGGTTGTTCTCTATCGGTTTGTGGTAGTGTGGGGTTTTTCCTATCAGTTTGTGAATGTCTGGAGTATGCTCTATCAGTTTGAGGGTATGTTGAGCTTTGCCATATCTGTTTGTGAAGGTGTAGAGCTTTCTACTATCAACCATGACCTTGGTAGGAGACTAAGTGGACGAGAACCTTTCCTAGATCTTATCACCATGTCCTGCATTATGGTGTTACATGTGTCCCTTCTTCGTGGACAAGTGTCACCTTAGGTGGTGACACCTCTTCCATGATCTCTCTCTCATCCCTCATGTATATATACTCATTTCTCACCATGCAAGAGGATCCTTTTGGAAATCTTTTCTTTCCATATTCATTGATGGATGACCTTAAGTAGCTAAGGATCTAGAGGAGTCTCTCTTGGAGCTTGGTGGAAGAGTCCCAAGCTTGTGGTGTTCCCTTCATCTTCTACCTTGGTAATCCATGGTTCCTAGCTCTCTTTTTCTCCTTTCTTCTTCTCAGCCATGGATCTTGGTTATATTTATTTCCTCCTTGAACCCCCTTAACCTTGGTATTATCTTCTTCTTGGGAGGTGTACTGGTGACCAAGTTTCGAAGATCTTCTTCTACCTTGAGCCCATGAGCTTGGAGCTTGACCTTGTAGCCTAGATCCTGGTGGTGATCTTTGAGGAGGGTTATATAACTCTAAACCTTCTTTGTTATTATCACTCTTTACATGATATCTCATTCTTCATCTTTTGTTCGTTATTTCTTGCATGATAGTAGGTCTTTTGGAGGTTTTGAGATCTATTTGGAAGATAGAGTCTTGCTTAAGTTGCTGCCCATGAGTTACACTTTCTTGCCTTGCTTGAAAGGAGTGTCCTAAGGTTGAAGATGACTAGGTCGACATGTTATGGTGGGTGGTCATAACGATCTAAGTACTACAGACCATTACACCAAGAGATAGGTTGTCACAACTTGGTGAGGTTTAGGTCGACATGATTTGGTGACGCTTAGATCATCATGCCTTATGCATGCTTAGGTCGTTATGGCTATGAAGGTTAGATTTTCTTGATTTCTATTCATTAAACCATTATGGAACCAAACTATCATGCATTGCTGATCTGAGAAGATGCTAGCCCATCATGACTTTGATTTATGTCTTGCTTCCTGATATGTGTAGCCAAAAATTAGTCATCATGGCCATGGACATACCTTGAAAGGTTGATCTGACATATATGTACTATGAATTTAAATAAACAATAATTCAAAACCCAGGGGATTTGGATAAGCAACTTTTTCTATTTACTTATACAGCAAATTTCAGTCATAGACAAATTCCCTATATTTTAGTTTACTCTTATAACCTCTACAAATACTTAGGGAATTATCATTCCATTGCATACATTTCTAATATGCTTTCATCATCTGAAATTCATTCAAACAAAGGAAGAATCCATTTCATATCATTTTGCAACAACTTAGAACAAATAGACAATTCAGGGTTTGAAGTCGCATACTAAGCAATTAAAGATTATGGTCGATTTAACAATTTTTCATGCAATATACTATTTAAAGGAAGTTACCACTCACCCTAAGGTGTGAAAACACCTTAACAGTGTATCACATATCTAAAAATCTTGAATCCATATCAAATCCCAAGCAATTCACCCAATTCTTCTTCCTTTCAACTCAGAAACCCTAAAAATGTGGGATTATGAAGAAAGAGTGAGAAAAGGAGAAGTTTTTATACCATTTTGGATCAAATCAGAGGAGGGACGGAATTTTGACATGTGAGGGAAGATTCACCATGAAACTATATCCAAATAAGCTAAACTTACATGATTAAATCATTCCTCGGACCGCAAAACCCTAGGTCAGCATCTCCATCAATTTCTCCTCTCAAACCCTAAATCTCTCTCTCTCTGGGATTTCATTTCTCTAGATTGAATCACGAATTATGAGATCTCCTTGTGAATTAGGTTGACCATATAGAGCAATTGAGCTGCTTGGGTTAATTGCACATTGACCCCTCACTAAACTTTTTCTTATTTCAGCAGATTTTCTATCATAATAAGGTTTCTGTGAATTCGTGTATGTTATAGATCAAACCTTCTCTAAAAATTAATAAAATTTATAATATTGTTTATAATTGTATTACAAAGCTTCAGTTAAAATTTGAGATCATTCCATGCTTCCATTAAATAATTAAAAATAGAATAGTGCACTACTATCAAGAATTTTGTAGAAATGTCATTTACTAGAATTCGTCTATTGATAAGCTCCAAACCCATCCAAAAACTATGAAAATTTTACATGTTGTTTATGATTGATTTTTAGATATCCAATATAAATTTCAGATCATTTGGAATTACTAATAAATAATTAAAAATAAAACACTACACTGCATAAAAGCACTCTGTCAGCATTTTTGTCGAAGTATAGTTCGACCGATAACCACATTCAAAGAATGCTCAAATATTCTAAAATTTTTATCCAATATGCATGATTGAGTTATCCATATCATATCAAAATTAAATTAAAATAAAAAATTGTAGAAAATATGAAAAATCATGTACCACACTGCTATCCTGATCAAATTCCATACTCATGTACCATCAAAACCCTAATTTTAGCCAACTAGGGTTTATATTTCTCAAACCCTAATTTCTCAAACAATAGAACACTTAGTATTCTTATTAGGTTTAAAACATCATAATTTAATTATCATAATTAATTAGATTTAAGCAATGATCAATCCATTTAAGAATATAATCATCCAGGTAAACCCTAGTTTACCAATTAAGCTCAAATGAGGTCATAACAATTCCCCCCCCCTAAAAAGGTTTCATCCCCGAAACATAAATTTGCAAGTAAAGTACATTCAAGGTTTGTTTTAAATTTCTGAAATCTTACATGTCAATATATTCTTGTATTTCATACTTGAATGCAGTTTTCAACATTAAGTCCTTTATTCCTTTACTAAATCACCACATGTTTGAAATAGTTCTCAATGATAACAAACAAATTCTCTATGCCACAATCAATCATAGGAAATAGAGAGAAACAACCATTTCAATATTTTCATACTATTGAGGTGTTACCTAAACATTTATAATCTGATCCAAATATCTCAATTCATACTACTAAATATGTACTATTGTTATGTATTACCTCTAAATCATAAAAGAGAGTTCACCATGTTCTTTTGAATTTTACTATTGTGCTACTCAAATAGAAAAACAGTCTCGAGTAAAAAGACTAGATTCAACGACAATTGTACATTACTACTCACCGCATCCCCATTGGATCATGGATGTATAAGGTGAAGCATTACCATCACATTCCATATTATTCTCAAGTTTGAGCCCACACATAATTCAAGGTGTAACCATCGGGTTATAGCATACTAGGGTTTTAACAATAGTAACAGAGTACTCCATAATTGTATTAGTCATTCAAGGACTATTCATACCCAATTACCATCACTTAGTTATATTAAATCTAGGTAGAACAAGTGACACCTCATTAGGGTTACATATCAATACAATATGGTTATCATCCATTCTATTCATATGAGTGAATAGGTAAAACTACCTTATTCAGGGTAACCCTCCATTTGTTCCATCATCATTCAACCCATATCACCATACCTCAATTGTACAATACTAAGATGGATTACTGGTATGAATGAATTAAACTATCAGACACCTTTAATTAACATATTGCTTGCACATGTACACTGAAATCATACATAGAACCAATTTGCATCCCTTAATATACCTTCAACAAATTATACTTTTAAAAACAAATTTACATATTACTAAAAGCCATTGTTTTCTCTTATCTCTCTCCTCATTCATTACTACTTACTTTTTGCTACTTATCCTTCTCATTTTAATCATGTAGATTAAAAATCCCTAAAATTGAAGCATACAAGGTATAAATAGATTATTCAACATTCTTGCTATTACTGCAAGAATTTATTTCATATCACACTTCACTCATATTGTATTTCTGCTTTTGTTCAAAACACACCTCTTATATTTCAAATTTATTTCGTATACTTTGATCTAAATCATCTCCATATTGTTTATCTACCTTTCATATTAGCTAGGATTACTATCAATGTTAGTTTACTTCTCATAGTGCAAATTTCATGATCTTGTTTTATAGAGATGCTAGTATTCAAGGTCAAATAACTAGTGACAACCCTTGAACTACTACAACTCTAAACAATCTAGGGTTTGGCCTTTATCAGTAGCATGATGTTATTGTGGTGTGACTTTGCTCCCTTAATTTGAAATTCAAACTTTAGATCTCACAAGTTTTTACTAAAGTCTTCCTTATCTTATCAATTGAATTTCCTTCATATTAATTGGCCATTCAGATATATTACATTCTCAATTTACCCTTCTAGGGTTTCATCATCATATTGTGTGTCATTATTACATTCACTAGATGCCTCTACCATGGTGGGTATGCATCAGATATGATTCATTTTATTATCACTTCATTCCCACATTTCTCTCATTAAGTAATATATGGAAGAGAAGATGGTTCTGAGACTTAGAATTCTTATCTTCAAACATCCCATTAATACATTTGTCATATGTAGGTTTAATTAGTTATCAACAAGGATACTTGACTAACTAGCACTTTATTGAATCTCCTAACCTCTTTCTTTTATAATCTATATTACTCCACCATGTTCCAAACCCTTCCTTACTTTCCATAATCCGCTTACCATATACTACCCTTCCACCTATTATCTTTAACTTCTACTTTTCTCTTATCGTCATGTTTCCTATTCATGTGAATGATCATGTATACCATGTTGCACATATTTCTTTTTATCCTTCTACTAATGTGAAGTTGAAATTCTAAATCAATAATCTCTCTACTAGTTTCAACTCATGTTTAATACATTACACATCCTTAATTTTAAATCATACGGCTCATGCATGGGTGAAACATAGTTTCTCTTATATCAAGTTTTTCCTTCCTAAGTATAGTTTACCTTTGTATAACTTATTCATTTTGTTAAGCTACACTTTTGTTCGCTTTTTTTAGAAACTAGTTTGTTGTTCTATAGAGACATGGAATCCAAAGGTAGTAAGGATGAATATATTAAACTTATTAATAAAGGTATACATTCCATGCTCTCAATTATATCATAACCCTCATTCCTTAATTAAGCTCATCATTTCCAACATTTATCTTTGTTTTAACTTAGTTTCTTATCCTAGTCTTATGATTTACATATTTATCTAATTCTCTTTACTTTAACTCTTCTGAAGACTCTTCACTTATAAATACTTATCATATACTTAACTCTTTTCTTCTATTTTTCCTTTTCTTTGGAGTACATAAAAGCATTGTACTCAGTTATATAATCCATTCCTCATGATTGATTCTTACTACCTTGGACCTTACATACTTTTCTCATATATGTTTCATATTTCATATTTAGAGTTCATATAATATTAATCATTAAACATAATTTGAACCTTACGTCGTGTTCCTTTATTCCCAATTAAGGATTTCTCATATGAGGCCCCAAAGTTGGGTCTCAGATATCAGTTCCAACTGATTCTTAGCTATTCTAATCTTCCCATATGTTTCAACATCATAGTGTATGTACATTCTCACTATGATGTGGGTCTAATTTATCCATAGTCTACTCTTATCATATTGTTAATAGGAGTCATTAGATTCCAGTAATGCATCCTAGCCAGCCGGACCAGGCCGAACCTGCAGTCCTGAAGCCAAGAGCTACTTAAGATTAACCAACTCTGATTAATCTCAAACTTGTGGAAAGAATACCCACTTAGTAAATTTCCTTCAAAGATCATTTCTAATCTACTTGATACAAAGAATGTAATAAATAATTGCTACAACTTCATAGTGTACAAAAAATCTTAAAGACCCATATATATTTCAAAATACTGAATATCTGAATTCAAACATATAAGAGCATTTCTATTCATCTCTAATAAAACAACATTATGAAATGAAAGTTCTATCTCATTTTATATTTATACTCTTAATTCATGTTACTTATCTTGTTTCTAACCCTAATATTTCTAGGGTTCCTTTCTAGCCCATCCTTCCAATGTATACCTGGCTAGGGTATACATGAAAGAATAGACAGAGTAGCTTGATACTGGTTGATCCAAGTACTCAGATACCGGGCCAGGATATCCAAATACTCAAATCTCCAGAGCTAACATCATAACATCTCCTATCTGCCACACTTATGACTCTAACTTACTAACTTAATGGTCTCTGACAACTCATCCTAAGCTGTAATACCATGTTGTTACACCCCGATCTCACAGTTTCCACTAATCATGAGATTAGGGCATAAATTGAGGATTTAACGTAATAAAAAGATCACCCTTAACTTTTTCTTCTCTTTCAAAACTCTTTGTTTTCTCGTATTGAACCACATAAACCAACTTTATAAGGGAATCTAAACATTAATTTCTCTAATCTAATTTCAATAGTAAAAATGCATGTATGAACATTCATTATGTTCCCCATACTTTTAAGCACATAATACTTGCTTATTCACACATATTGCTAAAAGAGGAATAATGTTATACATCATCATTTACAACTCTCTCTTATTTCTTTACAAGGTCCTAGAGTGAAAAGGACTGACTGAACTTAACTATACTCAGACTTAACTCTTGTGGCAGATCTACTCTGATGCAATGATATCTTCTTCAAGTCCATGTGATTTCCCTAAAAATTGTGAGTATAGGGGTGAGCCTACTCACTCAGTGAATGAGTACTTCAAAGAAACAGTCTAAAGCACTAATATAATTACAGTTATACTTTTGAGCAATTGATATCAATTATAACAATAGTAAGCTTTAAAGAGTATAATAATTGACAAACATAAATATGGCAGGATACTCTAAATATCTATAAGAGTGAATCAATATATGAAATGCTTGATTAATTATAAATAGAACTAATAATTCAAAAACATACAAAGAATAATTGAATAACTATACACACTTATTTGACCTCTCATTCATTCTATTATGCCCTAATCATATGCAATGTACTCTACATATGAAGACTCGTAGTGCACTACGATCACACCATACAAGACTTAGCAGACACACTCGGGAAATGCTAAGTCTGACTACTCTCCTGGTATGCAACAAGGAAATGGCTCTCTGACCTAAACTGGAATCCTCTAACCTGAGCACACAGGCAGAGAGTCAAGCCACCTCTTGGATTTTCTATACTCTAGTGCCACCCTGACTTTTAGTTGATGTTGGACACTGCAAACTATAATTTAAGGAGACTTCCACTAGGGCTTCGTCCCCCGTGCCACCTGATAGCATGTTCTGACCCCCGTATACTGGACGCTACTAGGGTTAGGTCGTTTCAACCCTAAGGTGCAGACCTCACATAGGGGTTCTACGGTGTTTAGGGCTCCTAAGTATATTATTTTATTATTCCTAGAAAGCTCTTTTCTACATTGTACCCTTCTCTTACTTATACTTGACTCTGGTATCTCTATGGTGTCGTGTCTACTTATTTAAAGTTATAATACAACATGTATATCATTCTAAACTTGGCAGAGAAGTATATTCAAAACACTATAATATACTGAGTAATCAACATACTATACATGCAGGCAGACTAAAATTCTTAAATAAATAGATTACATGTCCACTTGGCACACACACACTAGAATCATGCAATTTATCATCTCATTACACTGATAAGAGTTAATTACTTGACATATGAGTAATCGTCAATAGCACCTGCAACTTATCTGTAATTTCTCAAAAAACATGCATATCAACCCAAATCTTGAGTTGTGCATCTCATAACTCAATTAAGAGTTAATTACTTATCATGAAAAGAATTATTAATAATAATTGAGAACATTGATATCACAATACTTGATTCATTGAACACCCTACCCTTAGGGTTTCAATTAATCACAACAAATGCTACAAAGAAAGGTGTAATACATCTATCACATACTTTTCAAATATTTACAACACATGATACCTGGGATCTCAATCCCTTATCACATTACTGGGAATTCCCATCCCTTCACATCATTATCATAGTTATTGGATCTGGGTATTCAAACCCTTAGATCATCACATAGCATTGTTACCTCTGTAACAGGTAACCATTACCTCTAGGTCCTTAGACCAAGGTATTCATTTCACTGGTTGTACAAGTATTTTTATGGCTCACAAGGCCACCACACGTCTTGTCACCTCTCACTAGGAAACAACTTATTCCCATGGCTCCCATAAAGATTTCATGCTACATAAACATTCACTGAATAAAGACTACTATCAACAAATCACATAAAATCAATATATGTATGAAACCTTGGAACTGAGCTGAATTTGGGTTTCCATGCCATTCACTGGGATATCATGCATCAATAATAACATTGAATAAATAAAGTCTATCATGTCAAGAAAATCCCTTCAAATGGGTTTCACGATATCTATTTGCAAATATCCAACTTTCCTCGCATCTAGGGTTTCACCCTCTTCATTAAGATACCAAACAAACACTACTCACTTTAAATGAAATCCAAGATAGAATCTGACATATATGTACTATGAATTTATATAAACAATCATTCAAAACCAAGGGGACCTAGATAAGCAACTTTCTTTATTTACTTATACAACAAATTTCAGTCATAGACAAATTCCCTATATTTCAGTTTACTCTTATAACCTCTATGAATACTTAGAGAATTCTCATTAGAATGCATTGTATACATTTCTAATAATATTTTATCATCTGAAATTCATTCAAACAAAGGAAGAATCCATTTCATATCATTTTGCAACAACTTAGAACAAATAGACAATTCAGGGTTTGTAGTCACATACTAAGCAATTAAATATTTGGTTGATTAAGCCAATTTTCAAGCAATATACTATTTAAAGTAAGTTACCACTCACCCTAAGGTGTGAAAACACTTTAACAACATATCCCATATCTGAAAATCTCGAATCCATATCAAAATCCTAGCAATTCACCCAATTCTTCTTCCTTTCAACTCGAAAACCCTAAAAATGAGGGATTATGAAGAAAGAGTGAGAAAAGCGGATGTTTTGATGCCATTTTGGATCAAATCAGAGGAGTTATGGAATTTTGACATGTGAGAGAAGATTCACCATGAAACTATATCCAAAGAAGCTAAACTTACATGATTTCATCATTCCTCGGACCGCAAAACCCTAGGTCAGCATCTCCATCAATTTCTCCTCTCAAACCCTAACTCTCTATCTCTCTCAAGGATTTCGTTTCTCTGGATTGAATCACGAATTATGAGAGCTACTTTTTTGATAGGTTGACCATATATAGCAATTGAGCTGCTTGGGTCAATTGCACATTGACCCCTCACTAAACGTTTTCTTATTTGAGCATATTTTTCTATCATAAAAAGGTTTCTGTGAATTCGTATATTTAAGAGATCAAAACTTATTAAAAAATTATGAAAATATATAATGCTATGTATAACATAATTATAAAGCTTCAGTTAAAATTTGAGAGCATTTCAAGATTTCATTAAATAATTAAAAATCGAATAGTGTAATGCTATCCAGAATTCTATAGAAATGTCAGTTACTGTAATTCGTCTACTGATAACGTCTAAACACATCCGAAAATTATGAAAATTTTAAATTTATTTATTATTGAGTTTCATATCTCCATTTAAAAATTTCAGATCATTTGGAGTTACCAATAAATAATTAAAAATAAAACACTACACTGCTAAAAAGCACTCTGTCAGCATTTTGGTCAAAGTATAGTTTGACTGAGAACCACATTCAAAGAACACTCAAATATTCTGAAATTTTTCTCCAATATGCATGATTGAGTTATCCATATCATATCAAAAATTAAATTAAATAAAAAATTTGTAGAAAATATGAAAAATCATTTACCACACTGATATCCTGATTAAATTCCATACTCATGTACCATCAAAACCCTAATTTCAGCCAACTATGGTTTATATTTGTCAAACCTTAATTTCTCAAACATTATTATTAGGTTTAAAACATCATAATTTAAGTATCATCATTAATTAGATTTAAGCAATGATCAATCCAATTAAGCATATAATCATCCAGGTAAACCCTAGTTTACCAGTTAAGCTCACATGCAAACATAAACATAATTCTTTCTCTTATGATGCTAAAGCACTAAGGGCACACTCACCATGTGACATAGTGCAAGATAACCCCTAATCTTGGGTAAATTGCACATTGGTCCATAACAAACAAACATTGCATGAACAACATTCAAACAAGACCAAACTTGAAACATAAGCAAGTCACATGATTACAAAACACCTCAAAGGATTATATTAAAGTTCTAAGCAACTTACGTAAGCAAAACAAATAGGGTTATACCTAAACTCTGGTTAGGTTCCATAGAAGTCATAAACCCCTAACTAGGATTTCACCCCCAAAATCCCAAGCAAAAGGAGATTGATACTACACATGCATCATACCTTCAAACTTCCACACAGAACCTTGATGTCAAGGTGATGTCACAAGACTTGACCAGCATACTATTCTTGCATCCAAGATCAACACATGATCTATTGTTCCGAGCACATTCTCAACTTATCCTTTTCCATTATTGATTGCAAAATCAACCCCATGCCATGTGATACTTTCTTAGCCATATATTCACTATACATATGCCATATATGAACTATACATACTTTTCCAACTCAGGTGTCAACTATTTCTTATGTATCACCTCCTCAAATGAAAACATCATATGACAAGATTCTTGATTATGGGAGTTTACCATACCTTGTTCAAATCTCAACATATCTTTTCCAAAGGAATACTAGAGATGCATTCCATTGCTTTCATGGGACTAAAAAACTATCATGCTTCTACTATGCCACTTTGATCTGCTGACTCAACACAAGTCTTATTCTACCAACTATCCCGCCAACATAGTCATCTTCCTGTAGCAAGAAGAGACCACTTATCCAATAAAAACTTCCTCAGAGGTAACTCAAGATATTATATGTTACCTTAACCAATCTAGATAGGGAGTGGAAACCCTAATTATCCACCTATAGCTAATGCACAAACTTCCATACTATAGGTGAGGTACTTGTAACCAGACTGATCCAAACTCCACCTTTCTAGGTATCCAAACACTTTATACATCTTATCAAGTGACATGTTCTCACTCTCCCATACAACTAGTACTACTTAGATTCTAAGATTCCTTACCTTGGTATTCATCACAGGTGTCAGAAACACACCATATCCTCCTCACATCCATCCTCTGTTGTTTTTACCAATGGAAAAACATATAAAAATATCTTCCTTTCATATCAAGACATCTCTTATCACAGATATCACTATCTTGGAACAAAAACCCAAGACGAATAGATACTCACCATAGTATCCATCTTACGATCACTTCTAAACCATGCACATAATGGGACATAAGACCTACTTGACTGCCAAATCCTTGGAAGGACAGAACACAAGGTAACATAATCCTCTTATTAGTACATTATTACCCAGAATTTGCTTATCAAGGTGAAAGGGATTATCACTTCCTTTGATTGTTTCATGAGTTTGCAATAGTTCATGTGTCATTTTAACTTATCTCATATGGGTTTCCTTGATATTAGCATAGGAACTATAAGGATGATTATAGGCCATTACTCTTTCCTCGGTGATTGTTCTCCATGTTCATCAACATTTCCTTGTTTCAACACATTATTCATTTTTTTACATCATGAAAGGATCATGATTCTTTACATATTCTTTACTAAGCAAGGATCATCTCCTTTGTTTCCTTTCACATATCATGAGGATTACACTTTATACTTTCTTACACTCATGAGTTGGTATGAGATTAACTCAGGTTCCACCTTTTTTATTCATTACTCGTTCCCATTTCTCTCCTTAATGTTCTCCATCTTATGTGAAATTTACACCTTGACTTACTTTATTAGCACATTTTCATCTATCTTCTTCTTCTTACATTTCTTGAAATTATAGCTTTAAGAACTTCTCTTATCATACTTTCACTTAGATTTAGGTTTTATTGAGTTGTATCTTTCTCTTTTAAATCACCAAACATTAAAGTTTTAGTGAATTGTGGTGCAGTTCTTGTCTCTTTTCATAGTATGATGGAGGTATTAGCATCATAATTCATGATTTGTATCCTCTTTAGATTGTTCCAAAATGATTACTTGATCATGGTAATCAAAGAGAAAATCAATCTAAGAGTTCCATACTTACCTTTTCTTATAAAATTGAATACCTGGCCAGGGCACTCAAGTACTGAGATTGGGTACTATGCACCATATTTTATACCATGTTTTTATCTTAGGTGCCATCTCAATCCTAGTTCTATTGTCCCTGTAGACTCGGTGAACCTAGAGCTCTGATACCAACCAAATCTGACACCCTTTTCCACACAAAGTGAGATTGCTAAAAACTTAAACCGCGATCAACCATTAACAACGGATTACCGAAAATTGCTGGAAATTAAAACCGATTCACAACAAGCACCATAAGCATTGAATTATTACACAAGAGCAAACACTTGCATTTCATAACATATATTCAACGTGCTACATCATCATATTCCATACAACCTGCTACATAAGATAACATTTCACATGTATATACATATTACCAGAGGCACACAAGCCATAAATCACATATTGAGCATCCTATCTACCAACACATCGTGAACACCCCCAAGGACCAGAGTGTACAGGGACAACACATAGGACTTTATTACTAGACATTATCCATATACCATGTTTCACTAGGTGTAGTTTGCTTCTCGTAACATATTCAACTGCACGATCTTTGACTCGGCATGCACGTCCACCTAAAAAGTTATTTAACCAACGGGGTGAGACACACGGTCCCAGCAAGAGATATAACTCTTTGCCAACTCTATTATCATCACAGGTAGCTAAGCAGATAGATTAACATACTGAGCAGATTGAATAGAATTAACTGAAGGACATGTGTGTCATGGATGAAGTAAATAGAATAGTAATATGTACTTTCCAATGAGAAATATAACAATTAATAATCTAAAAGGAATATTAAGAACATGTATAACTATTATAAACCAAACAGTATAAAAGTAGGACAAGGCTTCATCCATTGTTTTTGTGCTTGATCCTATACATGTACTCTACATGACTGGTTACATATTTATTATGCCCTGAGGATTTGAGTTGTACCACTCAAATCCAACTTACCACTACTAAGTCAAAATTGGTGCCATACAAGGTCAATGAAAGAGCCAGAATCCATGACCTTCCCACACCTCCTGGTCAGCACGAGAGTAACACCGTAGAGACATATCAGTCAACTGCACAAATGACATAGTCACATCAAAGGGGTTGGCTCATGCATCGCCACCCATATAATTAGCCCACCTTAGTAAAGGTAACATTACTAGGAGAATAGGCTCATGCATGGCCATTCTTAAAAGGAGGACTGGCTCATGCATGGCCATCCTTGTCACACCAAGATTGGCTCACACATGGTCGTCTCACATAACTTGATATTAAGGATGCAAGGGAATACTCAACTTGCACCCGCATATTCAAAAATATGTGCTCTGAGTTAAACTTGTTTCACCATCTAGCAATAAAACTGACACTGGAATGGATCTATGGCATAGGGCAAGTGACATGATTAGATTCCACTTGATTAATTAGACCAATTAAAATGTCTTTCAGCATTAATCAAGTTACAACTTACAAACCACAAACAAATCCTTCAAAAGAAAGGGACATAGTATTACAACAACAAATATCCTCATTTAAATAGATTCCCATTATCTCGTAACATTGTATCACTGCCAGCCACAAGGCTACTTCTAGTACTAGAGGTTGTCACCTCAACCAGGCACTAAGCCTTTACCAGGTCCTAAGACCCATCACATCACAGTTGTGATTCATGATTATCTCATCATGCCTCATTGGGTATATAAGCATAACTCATGCCATATTACTCATGCCACATCACATGTACTTGCCATAGCAACAATTAGTCATTATGTTTAGTGAGATAATATGTTAAACATATTAAACACCTTTAGTTAAAGTAGGCAAAGCATCATAAGATCTCTAATGTAAGATTAGGCTTCATGTTGATTTCACATAAAGTCCCCAAACAACATTCTACATCACATCTATGACATTCACTTCCTCCCATAACTGTAGTGTATAGGACTAAGAAATAATTGGTGTAACAAAGTATGTACATTCACATATTCATACTTCCCTTGTTCCCTTTTCAAGGTTTATAACCAAAGATTGCTATTATTTAACCACCTTCATAGTATTCAGAAGTCATGACACCCAATTAACCCATTAGGTTATAGCCATATATTTAAGAGAGAAAGATACCATGCTTTCTATTATACTCATTCAATACTATAACCTTTCATCATAGTTAGGGTCAATGCCCTTCACAAAGAGTCAATTAGGGTTTTACTTCATGATTACACCACCAAACCCTAATTACACCAATTCCCACTTCCTTGAAATTGATTTAGGTTTGAACCACATTAGTTACATATGAATCAATCATCATACCATCAGTACTAGGTATCACCCTTTCATTAATGTGTGTATATCATCTTCATTAATTTATGTGTGGGTTACAAAGTGCATTATAATAACATATTGATCATTGCACCAATTTTACGATTCATCATTAGGTGACCCATACATTATTAATGTAAGGCCCCTAAACTTGCATAACTAGTTGAATAAGCTTAATTATCATAATTTAATTCTTATAACCCTAATATAACCTTTTATATTCTTTGAAGTCATAATACAAGCTTAAGTTTTAAATTTGGTCCAATTTGGACACTATTTGAGCAAGTTATGCAATTTTACGCACATTTTGGATTTTTCTACAATTTACCCAATTGAGCGGTTTTCTTTGCAATTTATCACTTGCATTATGTTCCTTGAATATTCTCTCATCATTCTTGATCTTTTTGAGCCTTGGGGCACCTGTTTAACCCTTGGTTTGAAGGTGTTTTATTCAAGGGTATTTTAGGGTTTACCCCTTCATGGATGAGCTACCTTTAGTAGCTATCAACCAGCGAATTATTTTTTTTGTCCTAAAATTCAAGAAACGAGGGATAAGCATGTCTCTATGCACGGTGGGGGAACTTCTTGTGTGTGTTCTTGTATATTCTTAATAGTTTAAGGCCATGGACACTTGGAAAGATACTAGAACTTCAACTTTTTCTTTTTCTTTTTCTTTATCTTAAAGTTTCATATACTTATCCCTAAGAACCAAAACGAGCCATTTTCTCTCCACCACTTCCCTCCATCTACAAACCACTTCCTCCCTCTGTTCTGCTGCAAATTTTCTATCCAAGGAAAAAGAAATAAGGGACCTTCTTGGAAAAAGAATCTAGGGTTGCAATTGACTTCCTTTTTGGGTTTGAAAAGCATCCTTCTAGTGATCTTGACCTAAAAGAGTAAGAATCCCCTTATTTATTCCATTTATTTATTATTTATCCTTCCCCATACCTTTATCCAGGTCGGAACATTGTTGTTCCATGGTAGAAATTGCTCTAAAGCTCTAAAACCCTACCTTTCTTGCTCCTTATGCTTAAGGTTTGATCATTTGATGAAGAAAGGTGCTAGATGGACGAGTTTACAACCTGTGATTGGATTTCCTACCCTACCTTCTATACTTTTCTTATGTTTGAGATTTCATCTTCTCATTAGAGGCAATTTTTATAACTTGCTCCACGTTTATTGCTTACCATAAGCTTGCTAGCTCATGTTCTTGCTTGAAATGATGATCCATGCACTAAAAAGTTATGCTTGACTTGGATTTCGATTTTTATAATGTTCCCTGTTCTGATTTCAGTTCTATATGAATTTGTGATCATGTCTACATTATTCCTAAGGTATAATATGACTTGGATCAGGTTGTTTTGACAACCTATGGTGCTAAGTACCTATCAATCAATGGTCAATTTTAGGGTTTTAAGCTGATTTCTTCTATAAACCCATGACCCGATGATGGTACCATTGCAACAACCCTATGTGTTGTCTTCATGACAACTGATGGTCGGAATCAAAGATGTCAGATGATGGTGACAACCTATGGTCACCCCCTTAGGTCAGGTTTTGGGTCAATTAAAGTTTAATGATCAATCATTAAGTACCCTACTGATGTTATCAATCAATGATGACATTAGCTTAATATTTGATGTTGATTAATGAATATAGTATTGATCTAACAACATATGGTGACTTAATGGTCACTAATTATGTTGGATCAGATCTCCAAAATCTATGGTGAGTTAATCATATAGTTGTAGCATCAATTAAACCTTAGACCAATGGTTTCTTGGGTCACTTGATGCAATGGTCAAACCTATACTATAATTGATGGTTTTAATATATGAACTTGACCCAATGGTCAAGATATAATGTGTATTCCTCCAATAAAGTGGAATGATGGATAATGTAATATGTTTTTCCTAATAATGTGATTCAGATGGTTTATCTTTATATGATCAACTTAAGGAGCTTACGTGTTGACAATGGATGGCTTGTTTTAACTGAATAGTCGATTGTGGGTTTTGCCCTACTCTCAATAGAAATTTTTTATCAAGGGATGTCTAGGGTTAGATGGTGACTCTTTCTATAGGACAAATCAAGGAATTCCTAGGTGGTTTATCCAAAGTGTTTACTTATCTAAACAACCAATGGTCTTACCTTTTAAACATTCAATGGTTCTGGGTGACATTGTGGTATGGTGATATTGGTTGAATGATGATGGAACAAATGGAGGGTTACCCTTAATAAGGTAATATTACCTATTCACTCATATTAATAGAAGGGATGACCATCATATTGTGTTGATATGTAACCCTAATGAGGTATAGCTTGTTATAACTAGATTTAATATAACTAAATTATGGTAATTGGGTATGAATAGTCCTTGAATGATTAATATAATCATGGAGCACTCTCTTATTGTTGTTGAAACCTTAGTATGCTATAACTTGATGGTTACACCTTGATTTATGTGTGGGTTAATACTTGAGAATAGTATGGAATGTGATGGTGATGCTTCACCTTATGCATCCATGATCCAATGGAGATGCTATGAGTTAGGGTTTGGGTATAAGTGTTGATTAGTAACATTAATATAATTTATCTTGTTGAACCTAACTCTAATACAAATAGATAAATATGAGTATTCATGTTTAACATTTTTATATGATGGAATTATGGTGGAATAACCTCCCTAATATGATCATAGCCTTAATATGTTAATGGGTGGTTATCATAGCCACATGGTTAATACTTTCTTATGATAAACATGTGCATTATGAATATGATGAGGGTTAATCATATCTAGATTTCTTGCACGTTGATGTAATAAAGGAATGTTCTTAATGTTAATATAACCATGCTATGATTTTTTATGAATATCTCCTAGCTCATTAATGCAATATTGTGTTGATCTGGTTCATTATATGTAAGTGATGTTGTTGAGCCTTGTTTTAAGGCATGCAAAGATAATGATGATCTTGCAGGGAATAGTATGATGGTCTTAATGACCTTTGTGCATGGTTGAGCCCTGAATGAGGTGTAATCCTCTTGTGTTGATAAGGTTTAATACCCTATGATATTGTGAAAAGAATTTATATCATGTGATAGTATGATGGTCTTAATGACCTTTAGGCATGGTTGAGCTCTAAATGAGGTGTAATCCTCTTATGTTGATAAGGGTTGATAGCATGTGATATTGTGAAAAAGATCAATATCTTGTGATAGTATGATGACTAGTATGGTCTCATGAATGGCAAGTGAATATTACCATGTGATGATGAGATGAGAAATTATGTTTCACACGTTTTATATCTTTTTAAAGTTGTGATATTTATATTCTTGTTAGAAGTGAATTAGGGTTTGTATGTCCACTTGTTTGATGCAGCCTTAATTCACCCAATTGCCATAACTAATCAAGTGCAACTCTAATCATGTAGTGCCCTGTGCCGCAGAGCCATCTTTGGTGTCAAAACTTGTTGGATGGTGAAATGAGTATTCCTATGGGAAACTCAGAGTGCATACTGTTGAATATGTGGGGGTGGAAGGTTGAGGATATATCCTTTCCATCCACAATGCAGATTGTGGAGGTTGGCTATAGTCATGCCTCATACATCTGATGTGATTGACAATGGTTGCAGCTGTGTCTCGGTGATTATAACATGATGTGATTAGAGGCCAACTACATTTGTACCTCAGTGATTGGATTTGAATACTCTAGATGCTAGTGTCATGACATGTACCAAGGTGGTCTAGTCACATGATTATATGTCACTGTGGTGGAAGATTTGACTGATATGTCACTGATTTTATATTCGTACTGGCCAAGGGGGAGAGATCTTAGGATACCGACACTCCTAGATCTTGTACGGAACTGAATAGCCTTTTGCAGGGGTCAATTGGACTTTGAATGGTATGATTCAAATTCCCTGGGGCATAATAAAATATGAATATAGTTGTGTAGCATATTTGTTTAGGGTTATACACAATGTTTCACATTGGATGATAACCCTTGTTTGTTATCTTTACATAAAGATGATGCTTAGTGCAATTAAGAGATAGTAGATTTACTTAGGTTGTGGATATGCTTAAGATTGTAGATGCGTACATGCAGTATATATGCTTGTGTTGATTACTATACTGCTACTGCTGATATAATCATGATGCTAGCTATCTCATGTTGTTAGTTATGTTTAGCATGCTAGGCATGCCTTTGTAACTAGAGATGCATATACTTCTAATAATGCTTATCCATATAGTTGTGCTTATGTTGTTAGCTCTTTTTATGATGTTGAAATTTTCAACCTATTAGACATGCTAATGTTGTTATCTATGCTTATGTGGCTAGACTTATTCATAATGATAGAGATTCTATGTTACTAGAATTGCTCATGATGCTAGATATGCATATGATACTAAATTGCTTATATTGTCAACAAGATAAAGGATGGTAGTCTGGATAATGATGATAGTTATTATCTGCTCCTTTATGTATTTGGTTAATCATCATTGATGTTGAGCTTATTTTTTTATCTATGATTAAACTGCTTAACTATTTAATTACATTGAAATATTGTAATCAATAAACATTGTTGGAGGTTATATCTCTTGTTGGGACATGGGTCTCACCCTTGTGGTTCGCCACATTTTTTAGGTAATTGGAAGTGATGAAAACAAACATGTGGCAGCAAAGAGGATCTATAGTAATGAATCTTTGATAAAGTTCATTAGATGTCTTGTGTGTCCTACAGTCATCCATGTACTCTTAGGTCCGGGCAGGAAAAGTTTGTATATGGTGTTTCAAATGAATCGAAATTTTGTTAGCATGTTAATGTTTGTTGTGTGGCATATACAAATATTGTTCTCCTACGTATATATGATGTAGATAAGGTGATAGAACAATTTGTATCAAATTCTTGGAATCGTATGGATATAAGAAAGATGTTGGGCTCTTATGAAAATGTTTCTGAGCGGCTGCTGACGTTGAAATTGGTTTTAATTTACCCATATTTGTGGGTATGTGATTAATTAGTGATCAATTGTTCTTTATGTTTTGAGTAATCTCATTTAGTGTAATGGGTTCTCACAATTACTTCTTACAAATCATTAACCACATATCATACTAAGGAGAGTTGAACCATAGGTTGCATAACTAGATGGTTTCATTTTAAACTATCCACAAGGCACCTATAAGGTCATTAGAATTGTTTATACAATTTCTACAAAAATGTTGTCACCTTTTATTCCCACAAGGCTTATCACTACCCTCATGTATATTCACATAGTTGTATCATTAACCTTACTCCACAAGTTAAGATTATATGAAAAGGAAATATAGTTGACACTTGCCATGGATTATAATTTTAAATTAAGATGAGCACATGGGTCATATTACTCCCTGATTAAGGTTATCATATGGAGAATAAAATATTAAACCCTACATCCATTACTTCCCGCGTTGTTCAAAATTTTAGGGCTAAGCTCTTCAGTTAAAGATGGACCACTTATATCATCATCATCATGTGGTGTACTAGCTCATGGAGAAGCAATTAAGATTACTCATACATTATCCAAAACAACACTCTTCTCTATCATGTATTGCTCATATGTGTGCATCATTGATTATCCAAGCATACCCTTCAACCCTCATCATGTGATATCGGTTTCATCCCATCAACCAAAGGTATCAGATTAGACCCTCTTGTAGTGTACTGGTTGGACTACCATGAAGTGTACATATGAGGTGACGTTTACTACACTAGAGGTGTTGGTTTATCCACACAAGGTATGTATCAGTTTAGCTCCTTGAAAGTATGACGAGCAACCTTTCTTGAAGGTGTGTCTGGCATCAACTCTTGAAGGGTATCGAGCATCACCTCTTGAAGGGGGGTATCGAGCATCACTACCCCAAGGTGTGATAGGAAACACATGGTGTGTCAGGCATCCATCTCTAGGTGTGACGGGAAACTTCAATGTCTGGGTGTCACAGGTAGTTCAAGGCATATAGGGAAATTCCAACCCAAAGCATGACGGGCGTCAGCATGTCGTGCATCACCAAGGTATATCAGGTGTTAGGTTTAAGGTTTGTTGGGCGTCATGGTTTGAGATGTATCGAGCAACATCACTAAGGGATGTGTCGACCTCTACCTAAGTAGGGTGTCATGGTTAGCCCTCAAACAGATCAACCCCTCAAGGTACATCAATGGCCATGACGATTAATTTCTAGCTACAAATATCGGGCAGCAAGACATAACTTAAAGTCATGATGGGCTAAAGTCTTCTCAGATCAGCAATGCATGACAGTTTGGTTCCATAACGGTTTAACGACTAGAAATCAAGAAAAGCTAACCTTCACAACCATAATGACCTAAGCATGCACAAGGCATTATGATCTAAGTGTCACCAAATCATGTCAACCTAAACCTCACCAAGTTGTGACAACATGTCTCTTGTTGTAATGGTCTGTAGTACTCAGGTCATGATGACCACCCAACATAACATGTCGACCTAGTCATCTTCAACCTTAGGACACTCCTTTCAAGCAAGGAAAGAAAGTATAACACATGGGAAGCAACTTAAGCAAGACTCCATCTTCCAAATAGATCTCAAAACCTCCAAAAGACCTACTATCATGCAAGAAATAACAAACCAAAGATGAAGAACGAGATATCATGTAAAGAGTGATAATAACAAAGAAGGTTTAGAGTTATATAACCCTCCTCGAAGATCACCACCAGGATCCATGCTCCAAGGTCAAGCTCCAAGCTCATGAGCTCAAAGTAGAAGAAGATCTTCCAAACTTGGTCGCCACTACACCTCCCAAGAAGAAGATAATACCAAGGTTAAGGGGGGTCGAGGAGGAAAGAAAGATAACTAAGATCCATGGTCTAGAAGAAGAAAGGAGAGAAAGAGAGCTAGGAACCATGGCTTACCAAGGTAGAAGATGAAGGGAATACCACAAGCTTAGGACCCATCCACCAAGCTCCAAGAGAGACTCCTCTAGATCCTTAGCTACTCAAGGTCATCCATCAGTGAATATGGAAAGCAAAGATTTCCAAAAGGATCCTCTTGCATGGAGAGAAAGGAGTATATATACATGAGGGATAAGAGAGATATCATGGAAGAGGTGTCACCACATAAGGTGACACTTGTCTGGGAAGAAGGGCCACATGAAAAACCATCATGTAGGACATGGTGTTAAGATCTATGCAAGGTCTCTATCGCTTGATCTCCTACCAAGGTCATGGCTGATATGCCAAAGCTCTACACCTTCACAAACTGATATGGCAAAGCTCAACATACTCTCAAACCATTAGAGCATACTCCAAACATATACAAACTAATAGGCCCAAACCCACACTCCCACAAACTAATAGATCACAACGCTACATACTTCACAAACCAATAGGCACCCTCTCTAAGGTCTCTAACCTGAGATAGTCGATCTAAGTGCAAGGCACATCCCATACATGTGTTCCATATATCCCCAAAGATGTCATCACACAACTAAGATCCAAAAAAGGTGTCCACCTCTTCATCTCTCCCCTAGATTATGCCAAGAGTGGGAGGGAACACTCTAGAGATGGTAAATTGCATTGTACCCCTTCACTTTGGATAATTTGCAATTTACACCAAAACTAGCACATATAGCACAAGCATCAATCATACAAGCTCAACTAGGAACTTAGGCTTTCCACAAGGTACCCCATAATATCATTCTCTCTCTTATGATTCTAAGCACTAAGGGCACACTCACCATGTGACATAGTGCAAGATAATCCCTAATCTTGGGTAGATTGCACATTGGTCCATAACAAGCAAACATTGCTCGAACAACATTCAAACAGGACCCAACTTGAAACATAAGCAAGTCACATGATTACAAAACACCTCAAAGTATTACATTAAAGTTCTAAGAAACTTACTTAAGAAAAACAAATAGGGTTAGCCCAAAACCCAGGTCAGGGTCCTTACAAGTCATAAACCCCAACGAGGATTTCACCCCCAAAATCCTAGGTGAAAGGAGATGGATGCTACTCATGCATCATACCTTCAAACTTACACAAGGATCCTTGAAGTCAGGGTGATGTCACAAGACTTGAAAAACATATTGTTCTTGCATCCAAGATCAACACATGATCTAATGTTCCAGACACATTCTCAACTTATCCATTTCCATTATTGGTTGCAAAACCAACCCTATGCCAGGTGATACTTTCTTAGCCATAGATGCACTGTACATATGTCATAGATTCACTATACATACTTTTCCAACTCAGGTGTCAACTCTTTCTTATGTATCACCTCCTCAACTAAAAACATCGTATGATAAGATTCTTGATTCTGGGAGTTTACCATATCTTCTTCAAATCTCAGCATGTCTTTTCCAAAGGAAGACTAGAGATGTGTTCCGTCATTTTCTTGGGACTAAAAAACCTTTCATGCTTCCACTGTGCCACTCTGATCTGCTGACTCAACAATAGTATTACATTACCAACTAACCTGCCAACATATTCATATTCTTGTAATAAGAAGAGGCCACTTATCCAAGAAAAACTTCTTCATAGGTAACTCAAGATATTATATATTACCTTAACCAATCTATATATGGAGTGGAAACCCTACTTATCCACCTATATCCAAAGAACAAACTTCTTGGAATCTTTCTTTCTTACAAGATGGATAGGAGTACTCCCATGGATTATACTCAACTTTTCGAACTTTACCCAAGAAGATATTGCAACTATCTCTTCAAATTATGCATCCTTGTTGATGTTACATTTATGCAGAGCATAAACCCCTAACATGTGATATCCATACTACAGGTTGGGTACTTGTAACCAAACTAATCCAAAGTCCACCTTTCCAGGTAGCCAAACACCTTATACATCTTATCAAGTGGCATGTTCTCACTCTCCCATACAACTGGTACTACTTGGATACTAGGATTCCTTATCTTAGTATTCATCACAGGTGTCAGAAACACACCATATCCTCCTCACATCCATCCTCTATTGTTTTATCCAACACCAAAACATATAAAAAGATCTTTCATTCATCTCAAGACATCTCCTATCATAGATATCCTTATCTTGGAACAAAAACCTAAGACCAACTGATACTCACCAGAGTATCCATCTTAAGATCACTTATAAACCATGCACATCAAGGTACATAAGACCCACTTGACTACCACAACCTTGTAAGGACATAACATAAGGGAATATATTACTCTTATTAATACATAATTACCCAGAGTTTGCTTATCAAGGTGAAAGGGATTATCACTTCCTTTGATTTTTTCACAAGTTTTCAACTGTTCATGTGTCATTTTAACTTGTCTCATCTGGGTTTCCTTGATATTAGCACAGGAACTATAAGTATGATTACAAGCCATTACTCTTTCCTCGATGATTGTTCTCCATGTTCATGAACATTTCCTTGTTTCACCAGGTTATTCATTTTCTTACGTCATGAAAGGATCATGATTCTTTACATATTCTTTACTAAGAAAGGATCCTCTCCCTTGTTTCCTTTCACTTATCATGAGGATTACACTTTATACTTTCTTACACTCATGGATTGGTATGAGATTAACTCAGGTTCCATTTTATTTATACATTATCCATTCCCATTTATCTCCTTACTTCATCGTTGTTTCAAGAATGTTCTTCGTCTTATGTGAATTTTACACCTTGACTTGCTTTATTAGCACATGTTCATTTTTCTTATTCTTCATACATTTCTTGAAATTACAGCTTCAAGAACTTCTCTTATCATACTTTCACTTAGATTTAAGTTTCATGGAGTTGTACCTTTCTCTTTTAAATCATCAAGCATTAAAGTTTTAGTGAATTGTAGTGTAGTTCTTGTTTCTTTTCATAGTGTGATGGAGGCATTAGCATCATAATTCATGATTGTTATGCTCTTTAGATTGTTCCAAAATGATTGATCTGGGTAATCAAAGAGAAATAAATCTAAGAGTTCATACTTTCATTTTCTTCAACAATTGAATACCTGCCAGGGCAAGTATGAGATTAGGTAGTATGAACCATATTTTATGCCATGTGTGATGAACTAAACTTTTGGATTAATTTTGAGGATGAAATTTCTTTTAAGGTGTGTAGGATTTGATGGAGTGCACTTTTAGAATCCTTAAATTTATAGTGGCATAAGTGACATTATATGATTGTGTTATTTTGAGAGTTACAAGTGCTTGCGGTAAAGTTGAGTTTTGTTTGATGTTGATATTATGATTAAGATCCTTAACTTTATGTCTTTTTGAGGTATTTAATTGGATGATATAATAGTTGAGTTTTGCCACCAAATTTGAATAGAATGTATCTTGATAGGTAGGGAATCTATGGTTGAAATTTGGTGGCAATTGGATGTTCCTAGAGGAAGTTATGAAGGTATGAAATTTGTGAAATAATGTGAATTATTAATGTTTGATTAGCCAAAGTGGTTGATTAAATGGGGCGTCACATGCCCCTTGGTTTGGGTTGGGCTTGTATGGGAAAATCTCAACCATCCATATCTGATCTGGCAGTTGGGACTGTTAACTTTAGTGAGCCGCGGATGGGCTTAAGTGGAGGACTGACTTAGGCCAATGGATCGAAGATTAAGGGTCCCAGTATTGCCCCTAACCTTGTAGTTACTTCCTTGACCGCAAGCAGGGACCACGAATTTGTGGTGTTCACTGATTGTAGATTAGGAGCGGACTACGTGTGAGGGTAATCAATTGGTTAGTTGGGGGTGGAGAGGACCTTCCCTGTGACCCTTTAACTGAGGCGTGAGACCACTCCAGTAGAGAGTTAGAGCCCTCCTTTGCCATTGGCTCTCCACCACACAGAGCAAGTAGTGGCTGAAGATGTAACATGGAGATAGAGAGTCGATCAAAGGAAGATAAGGAAGGGAAAAGGAAGTTGAAGGCCTGTGGAGATGAATGCATGTATTTTTGTGGCATGTGATGGTGGTTTTGTGAGTCGAGGAGGTGGACATCACCAGAGGAGGGGGTAAAAGCTCGAAGGCCTGTGCGTGGAGCTCCTCCCCAACAATGATGGAGGGGGGTGAGTCTGTATAGTTCTTGAGAAGCTTTTGCAAGCTTTAGATTGACGTGAGGACCTGCAACCACTTCTTGCCCCTTCCTAGAGCCACGACAACTGCCATGGCCGACGAGCTCCTCGTCATAGAGCTCCAGTGATGGAATGCCAGAGTAGAGTAGCCATGGGAGGCTGGGAGAGACGGATGAAGGTGATGACGGAATCTCTAGTGGCAAATGAGGAGAGTAGTGGCACCTATTGCTCACTGGAGGTCCCCTGCGTGGTGGCACCTGCGTGAAATAGAGTCCCATGAATTCCCTAATCGTGCGAGGGAGTGAAGACTGGGGTGAACCGGGTTCAATCACACCCGAACCAGGTCAGGCCCTAGACCAGTCAGCTTGAAGTCGAACTGGGTCCAACCACATAATCGTCTTACTTAAAAGTTGAACTAGGCGGGTCCAGGAATGCCATGTGGTAGCTTGTGATTGGCCGTAAAAGGTAATAATTTAATAAATCGTCAGATATTTGATAAATCATAGAAATTAGTATGTTTATCCAAAAATTACAAATAAGGTACCAAAATGTTCAGAAAAATAAGTAGAACAACATGGGATCATAATATTAGTCTTTTGTTGCACTAATAATAGTGATATCATGTAAGATGTGAAATGCTCATATGATGGATAATAAATATCAAACGATGCCCTAAAATTATGAGAAAATACCAGTAAAGCATGATTCATGTTTATAATGCATATGATGCTAGTTATGGTCATGTTGATGTACGAAATCATGCAATTTTCTCCATATGGCTAATTAGGGCTAATTACCCTAAAGAAAATGTAATAAATACATGCATGCTCAATAAATGGTGAAATTTATAGAGTAGGTTCATATAACTAATCTGAAGCTAAGATGTAAGTCGGATATCTATTAGATGCATAAAGTTCATGTTATACGAAGATGACCCATAATACATGTGATGAAACCCTAATTTGAGTAATACATAATATGTATAAATAATGATATGGAACCTGATATTCAGATTATGTATCCTAAACTGGAACATAACATCAATAACATAAATCCCACATAAGGATGAATATAAGACAAGTAATAATGTATATAACATAATGATCTAAGTAAACCCTAATGGATATAATTAGGGTTAAGATGATGAGAACCTGATAGTGATATGTGATCTTGTCTTAATTAGGGGTTGACCAAGATATAGATGACATCAAGTATATATGGTTTATATTATCTCTTGATCAAGGTATGCCATTACCTCTTACTTGGCTTATTATACAATATGCTTGTGTTATATGTGTACTAGAATACTTGACATATGATATTGGATGAAATTATTGTTTTTGTATGATATCTTGCTTGATTTTCCATATTTATGCCTATGAACACATGAACATAATATATCTATTCCATTATATGAAAGCGTTATATCTCTTTGGTAATCATAGTGCTAGTGAGTGATCTATCTCTTTGGTAAGAAGATCATGAGGCCTGGATGCATCTATCCTATGGGTAGGAAGATGCACAAGCATATAATGGAAAATGAGCTTAAAATATATGTTCACTTTTGTTAATGAATATCTTTATGCAAGTATACGCTTTTTCTTATATTTGTTTAATGCGGACAAGTATTAGCTTTATCTTATTTCTAAGATTAGTAATGATAGGTATATAAAAGACACGTAGGCGTACTCAGTACCATATTCTTTAATATTGTGCTAACGTGTACCACATATAATCTTTTGTTTAGGTTGTGGACATATGTTCTTGAATATATAGGATAGTTGAGAGTTGTGTGGCGAGCTGACGTAGAGGTGGACATGTTGTCTTAAGATCCTATAGTTTAGTGGTAGTACATATATATGTATAAGTTTTCTATTCAATGTGTAATATCAAATGTTGTAACAATTCATGTTGTAATTATATGTTGAATGGTGAACATGTGTGTATTGTTTTATTATTGTTCATGTGCATGTGCTATTGATTGTTTCCTTTGACTTCCTATGATTTTCTTCTTCTTAGCCTCATGTGGGATGTTAAAATTGGGATTCTCACTGAGGTGATGTTTCAATTTGGACGTCACACATCAGATTTAGTTTTAGAAAATTTGGGGACGTCACTGGTGGTATCAGAGCATGAATGATAGCAAAGCCTGACATTTGCTCATTATGCAATGCAAAACTAAAGAGCCTTGAACTTAGTAATCTTTTAGAGTTAGATTAGTCCTCTTTTAGAGACTAGATCTGACCTAGCCTCTAGGTTAGAATCTAGATGTCTGATAACTAGGTCTAGACTGGTGTTTGTTCTATAGCAGGTCCTTAGATGTCATTCTTTCCTTATAGTGCATCTGTATGGGACGTTGCATTATTTGGAAATGACGTACATCGAGGGAAGAGAAATCCTAGGCATATGGCGCTCATTGTCTAGGGTAGCTATACTAGTCTACACTATGTTCTCACCCTTTTCACTGGTTTTAATTGCACTGTACTCTCTACTATGTGTGGGACACTCGTTTCCTAGATTTGGTTTTTTATCCTAATTGAATCGAACCTCAATAGTTTTCTCTGATGCTTGTTATATAGGAGAAAAACTATATCATACTTTATTATATATATGTATTACAAAAATGTGTCCCCACACATGTACGAGTAGGAAGTGGTCATGCAACCTAAGTAAAAGTGAATGAAATCAGTCTAGAAGAGAGCGTAGTTCTAGATTAGATGTCTACAGCCTTGTTGGAACATATGATAGATGGAATAGGTGAAATGAGTTTTGATGATATGATCTAAGTTTAATATATATAAGATAGTCTATGATGATCAATGTTTGTCTTTGAGGACTTAAGTTTAGTTTTGAGGATTTGAGATAATTTTGTATGATGCAAGAAACTAGGCTTTTATGATATAAGATATGTTAAGTTAAGATAAGGTCGTGAGTCAGCTTGAGCCTCAAGCTCTTTTACAAAGGAGGACCTCTAGTGTTAGGACCAATTTTAGGGTTAACTCTAGAAAGAGTGAGACCCATTGGGAGAAGGTTAGAGAACCTAAACTCCAAGATATGAGAATGATGAGAAATATGTGTATGATATGTCCTAAACTAGACTACTCCTGAGTGAATGAGTTTTGTTGTTTTATGCTTGATTCCTATAGTTTTCTTGAACCCTAGATGTCCTTGGGAGGACCACAGCCTAGAGACAGAGAGAGGTTGGTTATATCTGAATATGTGAATATGAATATGATAACCTACCATCTGGGTGAGGGAGAGAGAGTCCCAAGACCCTGGAGGAGGTAGCTATGTTTTAGTTTCTGTGAAGCCTCAAGATTGGGTTGGTGATTCCTTCTAGGACTCTAGTGGTGTACATGTAATAGAGAGATGATATATAGTATGTCATGGTTAGATATCTATGATGAGAATGCCATATCATGTTTTGGTTTGTGCTTATGTGGCTAGAGCTTGTGAAGTGACCACTAGTGCCAATGACGTAGACTTGAGAACCCTAGACTAAGAGAGGAAAGATAAAGTATATGCATATGAGATACTCATAAAATTGAGTGAGCTCAAAGAGATTGAGCATGACACTACCCTCATGATATGGGTTAGGAGAACCTTAGTTGGACTAGATGAAGTTTTGATATATGTTTAATAAGCCACTCACAATTGTTGTTTAGAACAACCATGGTATAATAAATTTAAGAACATGAACTAAGTTTGAGATATCATACGAGGGTATGACATGAAGGAAATCTAGAAATGGTTTAATAGATCTCAATGTATAAATGGCTAACCACATACATAAATAATGATGATAATGCGATATGGTTGGTTAATCTTGTAATGAAATCACTAGTAACTGTTGCAATTTATTATGAGCAATGAGTAAGATCATATGAATGAAACATGTTACATGACATGTTAATCTTAGTGCTTAATAAAGATGAAGAATATAGTTTGACAATTAGCACAACATAACATTTATGACACCATGATATGATCTAGATGGATAAAGTGGGTTAACTATAATTAACTCCCTCCAAAAAAAGGCATATGTTAATGTTGAACATGTCCTAACAATTAACTCAATAAAATGTTGATGACACTTCGATATAATGGGCTAACTCTAGTTAACTCCTTTAAGATATGGTAATATGATGTGGGAACCCTAATGCATGGGTAACGGT
Source organism: Alisma plantago-aquatica (assembly GCA_963693085.1). NCBI lineage: Eukaryota > Viridiplantae > Streptophyta > Magnoliopsida > Alismatales > Alismataceae > Alisma > Alisma plantago-aquatica. The sequence continues at coordinate 916,771,019 of OY856409.1, forward strand.
AAGGATGCAAAACTAACATATTAGATATGTCATGACATAACTAGAGTTTCTAAACCCTTGTTCAACATTATATGTGAAGGGGTGTTTCACCCTAGGTGTTTTAAAACCTCCTAATAGTGGTTTGGATATGAATGAATATCTTTGGTTTCTTTTAAAGTAAGACATGGGTTAATTTTGAGGATGAAATTTCATTTGAGATGTATATGATGTGATGAACTGAGCTTTTGGCATAATTTCAAGGACAAAATTTCTTTTAAGGTGTGTAGGATGTGATGGAGTGCACTTTTGGAATCCTTAAATGTAAAATGGAATAAGTGAAATCATATGATTAAGTTATTTTGAGAGTTACAAGTGCTTGCGGTAAAGTTGAGTGTTGTTTGATTTTGTTATTATGATTAAGATCCTTAACTTTATGTCTTTTTGAGGTATTTAATCGGATGATCTAATAGCTGATTTTTGTCACCAAATTTGAGTAGAATGTAGCTCGAGAGGTAGGGAAGATATGGTTGAAATTTGGTGGCAATTGGATGTTCCTAGAGGAAGTTATGAAGGTATGAAATTTGTGAAATAATGTGCATTATTGATGTTTGATTAGCCTAAGTGGTTGATTAAATGGGGCGTCACACGCCCCTTGGTTTGGGCTGGGCTTATGTGGGAAAATATCAACCATCCATATCTGATCTGGCGGTTGGGATTGTTAACTTGAGTGAGCCGCGGATGGGCTTAAGTGGAGGACTGACTCAGGCCAATGGATCGAAGATCAAGGGTCCCAGTGTTGCCCCTAACCTTGCTGTTACTTCCTTGACCGCAAGCAGGGACCACGACTTCATCGTACTCATTGATCATGGCTTTGGAGCAGACTACGTGCGAGGGTAACCGATCGGTTAGCTGCGGGTGGAGAGGACCTTCCCCGTGACCCTTTAACTAAGGTGTGAGACCACTCCAGTAGAGAGTTAGAGCCCTCCTTTGCCATTGGCTCTCCACCGCACTGAGCAGGTGGTGGCTGAAGGTGTAACATGGATCTAGAGAGCCGATCAAAGGAAGATGAGAAAGGGAATGGGAAGTTGAAGTATTGTGGAGATGAATGTAGGTATTTCCGTGGCCTGTGATGGTGGCTTTGTGAGTCGAGGAGGTGGACATCGCCGGAGGAAGGGGCAAAAGCTCGGAGGCATGTGCGCGGTGCTCCTCCCCAATAATGATGGAGGGGGCGAGTCTATACAGTTCTTGAGAATCTTTTGGAAGCTTCATATCAACGTGAGGACCTGCAACCACTTCTTGCCCTTTCCTAGAGTCGCGGCAGCTGCCATGGCCGACAAGCTCCTGGTCATGGAGCTCCAGTGATGGAACGCCAGAGTGGAGTAGCCATGGGAGGCCGGGAGAGACGGGCGGAGGTGATGATGGCATCGCTAGTGGATAATGAAGAGAGTAGCAGCACCTATTGCTCACCGAAGGTCCCCTGCGCGGCTGCACCCCCGTGAAATAGATTCTCGCGGGCTTCCTGATCACGCGAGGGAGAGAAGACTGGGGTGAAGCGGGTTTAATCACACCCAACCCAGGTCATGCCCTAGACTAGTCAACTTGAAGCTGAACTGGGTCCAACCGCAGAATCAGCCTACTCAGCAGCTAAACCAGGCAGGTCCAGAACCGCAAAAAGGTAATAATTTAATAAATCATCAGATCTTTGATAAATCATATAAATTTGTGTGTTTATACAAAAATTACAAACAAGGTACCAAAATGTTCAGAAACATAAGTAGAACAACATGGGATCATAATATCAGTCTTTTGTTGCCCTAATAATAGTGATATCATGTAAGATGTGAAATGCTCATATGATGGATAATAAATATCAAACGATGCCCTAAAATTATGAGAAAGTACCAGTAAATCATAATTCATGTTTATAATGCATATGATGCTAGTTATGGTCATGTTGATCTACAAAATCATGTAATTTTCTCCATATGGCTAATTAGGGCTAATAATCCTAAAGAAAATGTAATAAATACATGCATGCTCTATAAATGGTAAAATTTACAGAGTAGGTTCATATCACTAATCTGAAGCTAAGATGTAAGTCAGATATCTATTATATGCATAAAGTTCATGTTATGCAAAGATGACCCATAATGCATGTGATGAAACCCGAATTTGAGTAATACATGTAACTTAGGGTTAATATGTATAAATAGAGATATGGAACCTGATATTTAGATTATGTATCCTAATATGGAACATAACATCAGTAACATAAATCCCACATAAGGATGAAGATAAGATAAGTAATAATGTATATAACATAATGATCTAGGTAAACCCTAATGGATATAATTAGGGTTAAGATGATGAGAACCTGATAATGATATGTGATCTTGTCTTAATCAGGGGTTGAGAAAGATATATATGACATCAGGAATATATTGTTTAGATTATCTCTTGATCAAGATATGCCATTACCTCTTACTTGTCTTATTATACAATATGTGTGTGTTATATGAGTACTAGAATACATGGCATATGATATTGGATGAAATGATTATTTTTGTATGATTTCTTGCTTGATTTTCCATATTTATGGCTATGAACACATGAAACATAATATATTTGTTCCATTATATGAAAGCACTATATCTCTTTGGTAAGCATAGTGCTAGTGAGTGATCTATCTCCTTGGTAAGCAGATCATGAGGCCTGGATGCATCTATCCCATGGGTAGGCAGATGCACAAGCATATAATGGAAAATGAGCTTAAAATATGTGTTCTCTTTTGTTAATTAATATCTTTGTGCAGGTATATGCTTTTTCTTATATTCATTTAATGCTGCCAAGTATTAGTTTTATCTTATTGCCAAGCTTAGTAATGAGAGGTATATAAAAGACACGTAGGCGTACTCAGTACAATATTCTTGAATATTGTGATGATGTTTACCACATATAATCTTTTGTTTAGGTTGTGGACATATGTTCTTGAAGATCCAGGATAGTTGAGAGTTGTGTGGCGAGCTGATGTACAGGTGGACTTGTTGTCTTAAGATCATGTAGTTTAGTGGTAGTACATGTATAAGTATAAGTTTGCTATTCAATGTGTAATATCTAATGTTGTAACAATTCATGTTGTAATTATATGTTGAATGGTGAAGATGTGTGTATGGTTTTATTATTGTTCATGTGCATGTGCTACTGATTATTTCCTTTTGACTTCCTCTGATTTTCTTCTTCTTAGCCTCGTGTGGGATGTTAAAATTGGGATTCTCACTGAGGTGAGGTTTCAATTTGGATGTCACACATCAGATTAAGTTTTAGAAATCCGGGGACGTCACACCATGTTTTTATCTTAAACGCCATCCTAATCCCAGTCCTATCGGCCCTATAGACTCAACAAACCTAGAGCTCTGATACCAACCAAATGTGACACCCTTTTCCACACAAAGAGAGATTACTCAAAACTTTAACCATAATCAACCATCAACAATAGATTACCAAAATCACTAGAAATTAAAACTGATTTGCAACATGCACCATAAGCTGAGAATTATTACCCAAGAGCCAACACTTGAATTTCATAACATATATTCAAGGTGATACATCTTCATATTCCAGACAACCTATTACATAAGATAACAGCTCCACGTGTATATACATATTAATAGAGGCACACAAGCCATAAATCGCATATCGAGCATCATGTCTACAAACACATTGAGAACGCCCGCAATGACCTGAATGTAAAAGGACCACACATAAGACTCTATTACTAGACACTATCCATATACCACGTTTCACCAGGTGTAGTTTTCTTCTCGTATCATCTTCAACCACACAATATTTAACTCGGCATGCACATCCACCTAAAAAGTTATTTAACCAATGGGGTGAGACACATAGTCCCAACAAGAGATATAACTCTCTGCCAACTCTATTATCGTCACGGGTAGATAAGTAGATAGATTAGCATACTGAGCATATTGAATAGAATTAACTGAAGGACATGCATCTCATGGATGAAGTAACTAGAGAATAGTAATATGCACTTGCCAATGAGCAATAGAACAATTAATAATCGAAAAGGACTATGAGGAACATGTATAACTGTTATAAACTAAATTGTTTAAAATAAGAGAAAGGTGTCATCCATTGTTTCCATGTTTGATGCTATACATGTACTCTACACGACTGATTACATATTTATTGTGCCTTGAGGATTTGAGTCGTACCACTGAAATCCAACTAACCACTGCTAAGCTGAAATCGGTGCCATACAAGGTCAATGGAAGAGTCAGAATCCATGACCTTCCCACACCTCCCGGTCAGCACGAGAGTAACACCGCAGAGACATATTAGTCAACTGCACAAATGACATAGTCACCTCAAAGGGGTTCGCTCATGCATGGCCACCCATATAATATCTATCCCACCTTGGTACAGGTAATGGCACTAGGAGAATAGGCTCACGCATGGTCGTTCTTAAAAGGAGTACTGGCTCACGCATGGCCATCCTTGTCACTCTGAGATCGGCTCACGCATGGCCGTCTCACACAACCTGATATTAAGGATGCAAGGGAATACTCAACTTGCACCCCGCATATTAAAAAATATGCACTCTAAGTTAAACTTGTTTCACCATCCAGTAATATAACTAACACTAGAATGGATCTATGGCATATGGAAAGCTACATGATTAGATTCCACTTGATTAATAACACCATTTAAAATGTCTTTAAGCATCAATCAAGTTACAATGTACAAACAACAAAAAAATCCTTCAAAAGAAAGGGGCATAGTATTACAACAACAGATATCCTCATTTAAACTTATTCACATCATCTAATAAAAATGTATCACTACCAACCACAAGGCTAATGTATAACTGCCAGCCACAAGGCTATCATCATCATATCATCTTGGGATATCAATCCCTCATTCTGGTACTAGAGGTTATCACCCCAACCAGGCACTAAGCCTTTACCAGGTCCTAAGACCCATCACATCATAGTTGTGATTCATGATTATCTCATCATGCCTCATTGGGTATATAAGCGTAACTCATGCCATATTATTCATGTTGTATTACTCATGCCACATCACTTATACCACATCACTTATGCCACATCACTTATGCCACATCACATGCACTTGCTATAGAAACAATTATCCATTATGTTCTGATAAAGAATATGTTAAACATATTAAACACCTTTAGTTAAAGCAAGAAAAGCATCATAAGATCTCTAATTTAATATTAGGATTCATGTTGATTTCACATAAAGTCCCCAAACATCATTCTACCTCATATCTATTGTTGGTATGTATGCCCTGAGAGCCAATCATGGGATGATTGGTGGGATACATTAAGATTGATTTGATAAACATCAAAGGCAAGCTTCCAATTCTTTCTGGTTCAATCATATGAGATAGTGATAGAACAAATTGAATGTCTAGAGAATGACAGTACTCAATGACGTATGCTTTTAGGTTAAGGACCTGAACGATGAGATCATACGGATGCTAAGAGTTTGTACATTCTCATTATGTCCCTAATTGGATGTCATTGTGGAAGGTGGATAGACAGCAATGTCACACAAGACTAGATTGTGGTGTTGGTTGATGACAGAATCTCATTAGTCATGATATAGAGATATCAAACCAAACACATAGGTACTTGTTAGAGAACAAGTGTACCGGTCAGACCCACCGTGAGTTTGACACATGGAACCATGACATGGTAGTCACAGTCAGTACTCACAGTGATGGTGGTGAGTGTGATTCTTTGACCTGAAATCACTACACTCAACACATGTCGTTGGGCACACTTTGACATCATCAAACGCAGTCCTGAAACATGGGTTGTTATAAAGGTGGTGATTGGGTGGCTTTGACACATGGGGATTTTGAGGGGTGAGTGATAGATATGGGATTTGTCCCCCCTGAGGGAGTTTGATATCCAAGGCCACTTTATGAGTAGGATTGAAATAGGCGTGCGCATGCATGTGTGAATCAGTATGTGATATTGATGTCATACATATCTCTTCCAATCTGCTCTGAGATCAAGAAAGTGAATGAACATTGACAGGATGACTGTTCCATGCCTCGAGTTCATTCGGGATATCAGTGACAAAGGAATTATACATTCGCTGTAACACCATTCATGGATTGTAGGATTGAAAGTTGTTCTCCAACTTTCTATTTCAATTGGGTAGCACTGATGTGTGACTAGGCACCGCTCTTTGCTTGTGAAGTCATAAGTGTTATGGACTTTCACTGCCAACGTGAAAAGGACCTGCAGGGTCACACACATAGGATTTAACCTAGAAGAGGAGTTTTGTCCACAAACAATGTTTAGATTGATTACTAAAGGAGTTTAGTAGTTCAATTAAACACTCAATCAATTTATAGCTCAATGTCATAATGTTCAAGGTGTTGGACATATTGATTGGAGCATCAGATTGATTGAAATCACAATTGACTGATTCTGCACAATCTGCACTCCCAACAGATCGACTCATGTGATGAACCGATCGGATGAGCTTGGTGAACCGGTCGGCTCAAGTGTTGAGTCGATCGGCTCATGATCAGGATGAAACGATTGCTTCAAGTGTTGAAATGATCGATTCAACTGGTGCAACTGAGCAAGTTGGGAAAGTAGGATTGGTGAGAATTTTCCTTTCGTTTCACTTGCCCAATTTGATTGGAACAAGGATTGGTATTTGATACCAATTAGAAACAAAAGATGGAAGGTCAATCGGGAACCGACCAGGACCACCAACCGACCGGTTCGGAAGTGAACCGACTGGTTGAGGTGTCCCAACCGATCGGTTGAGGTGTCAACTGACCGGTTCAGATCCCCAACTGACCGTTTCAGTTGTGAAACTATCGGTTCAGGTTGCAAGTTTGTTGTTTTTGTGGAAAATCTCGAACCCTTCTACTCCTGCTTTTAGTCCTGCATTGCCCAGGATGGAGAACCCTGTCCCATGACCCTCCTATATATATAGGGGTATTGGGGGCTTCTCAAAGTACAACTCAGTGCAACCAGTTGCTCTGTAAAGTTGTCGTTCTCTGGTTTTGGTAACCAAGAGAGCCCGAGCAAGTGCTACCCGATAAGGGAGGCACAGCAAGGGAAAGACAACTGCAGAAACAATTGGTGGCAAGAGAGTGTGTTGGCGACTAGTACGTTGACAGGAGGGTGTGACTCCTTCCAATTCCTTGTGGGACAAGGAGATTGGAGTTCTAGGTGGTCTGTGTGGACTACTTTAGAGGCGGGAGGTTTCTGCCGCTTGGAGGACAACTGTCAATCCTAACAGTCCCAGTGAGAGAAGGAGTCGTCAGTCCCGGTGCGACAGGAGCTGCACAGACACCGTCCAAGACCGGAGTTGAAGACCGCGCAAGCCACGAGGTATTGTCTCCGAGCAAGCCTTGGGACAAGGTATGATTCCACAAACCATCCTTTCCTATTGTATAGACGTTGACGTGTTTCCTTGTTCTGGGTTTGGGAGGAGAAAATTTTTGTTTCCGCTGCCTTCTCTGCCTCCCCTAAAACTCAAGAGTGGTATCAGAGCCACGTTAACTGCTCTATACTTTAGGGATTATCGATATGATCGATTTTGGTTTTTCGCCTTTATTTATTGCATACGATGCGAATAAAATTAGCTTTATGCATGTCCAATCCTAAATCCACAAATCCCAATTTACATATATGATATGTATTATTAATGCACTCGATACGCGTCGCCCTTAAATGAGTTTTGTGGTGGATGTATAGTGTGGTTATGGCCAATAAACCCTATCTGTGTATGGTTGTATGTGGTTGCTTGCATCTCGGTCTGCGCACCGATCTTCCTTCTCCTATTCCTGATGTAACTTGAAATAATTCGAGATTTCTTTCCTACCTTTGCTCCCCTCAAATGTAACTCGAGGTTTCTCTTTTTACAATGTAAAATAGGATAGTTTTTTATTTCTTGTTATGTCGAAGAACTACGGACATCCTGACGACAGCTGAGACGATCGGTTCAAGGAGTGAACCGATCAGTTGACGTTCCAGACGATCGGTTCAAGGAGTGAGACGATCGGTTGATGACCGGTTCGAGGAGTGAGACGAGCGGGTGGCAGCCATGATGAGATGCACAACGACCAGGCGAACCGATCAGTTTGAGAAGTCAACCGATCGGCTGGTAGCACCTAGACAACCAGGCCAGAATGAGCAAGTCATTCATGTAATGAGTTGATCTACTCAGAAGGCAAGGCACAGAGTTCATCTTGTGCAGGTTGCATGTGATGTAGACCTAGATGACCGTGATTCCTCTTGGCTCGAGGAATCACATTAGGATGGCCATAATCATCGCTTTTATCATTTTGCATGTTTTCTATGGGATATAGCATGTATATGATATGTACTATGTATTGTGGTGATTGGATATGTATATGTATATAAAAACCAAATCCCTCATTAAAATATTAAGTTTTAGATGCCTTCCAAATGTGACACACGTGAAAATATTGATCGACCAAGTGTGGGCACGCCCAAGCATGGTGCACCGTCTATCTCATGGAAGCGTGAAGGATGAATGTGTGGGTATGCCCAAGCAGGGTGCATATTCATCGTGTTTGCTTTGGGTCAGACTTAACAAGGTGATCTAGATGGGATCTAGTACCTTGAGGCATGGAGATGATCATGGAAAGGAGTTGCATATGACATATTATCAAGAGTTGCATATGATGCAATTGGCAAGAGTTGCCTACCTGAGAGATTTAAGTTGTGGGTGACAGCCCAAGCTGGTCCATGACTTAGAGGATTTCAGGATCTTGCCCACTAGAAGGTTGTACACTGCAATCTTCCGAATTGATGGTGAGGGCTATCAATTTGAACTAAAATAGTGGGAGTGATAATTAATTAAAGGCCTAATTTTATCGTCAACTTTTCAAATCAATCAAACAAGTCAAAAAGAGTTTTGGACTAAAATTGCATATATTTCCTTTTGTTAAAATAAATGGTTAATCAACAAATCACTTTATTTGCGATTAGTCTTTGAGACCAACAAATTAAATGGGAATAATTCCACGATTAGTTAGGACGATGAGAAGTGTTCTCAATCAAAGAGTAAAATCTCTAAATCCTAGTTATACCAGAACCAGATGAACTCGATCCCACCATATCAATGGTTGAAAGTATGCTTATGGAAGCATACCGAGGAAGACATTGTTGAGGAGTGCTTGATGTTGTGTTCTCTGAACTATGAGTTGCAGAGACAACATGAGACATCTGATGTCTCCAAGACACTGTCCTAGTATATCATGATAGAAGGAGATCCAGTAAGGTATTCATTCACTCAATGTGATTGGGTATGTGGAAAGACCTGACTAAGAAGGATTCCCTCTGAGCCAAGAGTTGGCTATTGGTATGATACTGCAAATGTTGCGAGAATCATACAGTTCATGATAAACTACAACATGAACAACTTTGACAAGCGTTGACAAATTGTTGGACATGTTGAGGACAGTAGAGGCAAAGATGAAGAAAGACAAACCATAATATTTGATGTGATCAAAGAAAATGTAATTCTTAAGGGCAAGGACAAGGGCAAAGCAAAGAAGTGTTCTGATGCTATCCAGCAATCCAAGCCGTCTTCAACCTCAAGGCACATGGGGAAAGGGTGTATGAGGGATTGCCCTCTATATCTGGAAGAACAAAAGAAGATGAAGCAGGGGATGGAGATCTCCACCTAAGGTATCATGAAATGAATTGCTTCTTTATCTGAGGTATATGATACCAAGATATGGATATGTCATATATGATATGCAATATCCGCAAAGAGGTGATGGACTTTGTGAAAGGACCTAGAAATAAGTACCCATCATTGGAGAAAGTGTTGCTACCATAGAGAGGAGTATATTTCAGTTTATTTCAGCCTAAAGGGCATGAAATACAATTATGAACTGCTATTTCATATTTTCCAATAGATAGAAACACTTTATTTTTGCACATTGTATGACAATGATGGCAATCAATAAAGAGATGTTTCAATTTCTAAAGATATGATCTTTGTGGCAATGCCTTGTTTATCTTGTAGTATTTGATATGCATAAGATAAAATGATACCTAAAAGTTATAGATAACTCAAACAATAAAATTAGCATCAATCATGAGAAATTCATTTCTAGTTTCCATGTGATGGATAAATCTAGACTCTTTTGGTTAGAGAACCAGTAAGAGACATGAATATATTAGACATGATTAATCAATCTTCACTAATGGTAGTGGGAGAATGATTATCCTATTAGGTATGATACATGTGATGTATTTACATACCTATTGGAACAAATGCTAATACTTCAAATGATGTTTAGAGAAATACCAATATGAGTATCTTGAAGTGTTCAAGATTATCATAGATGAAGTGCAAATTTGGTAAAGTGTTAACTCTTGATGAGATCAATACATGAAATACTTGGACCAAATGTTTGAGATCCTTTAGAGTGATTATGATAGTGTATCATAGTGAACTCATGATTAAGGCATGGTGATGTCTAAATCAAGAAGGAATCATACTCTAAGGAGTTAGGGAATGATTATCAAATAATTGAATTCTTCTTCGAATACCCCACACTAATAAAGGACATTAAGAATCACAAAGGTTGTGAGTTCTTATATCCTTGACAGATACATCTCGATCATCTATATGATGAGTTGGTCATGTGATGAGTCAACTATCTAGATGAATGAGAGGAACCGAATTTTGAGTTATGGTAGATGACCATTACATCCTAAATGACTTCCATGATGGTAGCACTTATTGGGATGAAATCCATAAGTGTGAATAAGTCTTAAGTGTTAAGACGCATGGATAACATTTTGAGAAGGATGATGCTTGTTGATTGCAACTTAATGACTAAGACATTTGGCATATGGATATTAAAACCGCATTCCTATGAGGAATAAAACAAGGATGTGTATGTGACACAACCTATAAGGTTTACGAATCCACTAATGCAAATGAAGTCTATAAGTTGCAATGGACTGATCAATGTGATTGATTGAGTACAAGCAACTCAGAATTGGATCTTTACTTTGATGATATAGTCAAAGGGTTTGACTAATATGTTAAAGATAAAGAAGGGATATGTGATTTAGTGGGAGCGTATTCACATTCCACATATTGATGTGAAATGGAAATGTTCTAGAATGGAAATCCAAAGTGGAAATTATCTTTAAGGAAGATAGAGATGTTTCCTATGTGATAGGAATAAAGATCAATAGAGATAGTTCTCGAAAACCTCTTGACCTAAAAAGAGAGAGCATACATTTGCAATCTGTACTGAAGTGTTCAGTATGCACAGATTCAGTGGGAGAAAACTTGTCCATGCTACATGGAGTTAGTATCCCAAGGCCAAGTGTCCAATTCTTATGAAGAATGGGAACACTAAGAATAGATATGGATCTATCATGTATGCAATCATCCCATTATCTTGCATGTATGGACATGGCAAGAATAAAATGCATTCATCATCTTGTATGTAGGACATGGTAATATGATGTGCTCATCCTGATAACTCGTATGTGAGACATGACGAGTGGATGTCTGACTGCTTCCAGTAAGGGTTACTGGAATAGCATGAGAACTTGAAAAGTACTTGAGAAGTACTAGTTCTATGGAGATAAGGAAGAGTTCAATGTAAAGAGTTATATTGATGCGAACTTCCGAAAGGACAGAAAATTAATCGCAAAATATATATAAGATATATAAAAGTGAAAATTTGTTGATAATTGGAAGTGTTCCAATATAACCATTTAAAAGGAAATGCCGAGTATCTATGTGTTAGAGAACAACAGTGGATATTATATGGATCTGGAAGTTCATGAGATGAACTTATAGATATTCCGCTCATTGATGACAAGTATGGAATCCATGATCATGCAATGTGGCTAAAGGTTAGCAAAGGAATACTAGATCGAATATTACGGCAACTCCATCTCATACATGTGATGTACATCGAAGATATGTGAGACATGCAATTTATACTAACTTTGGCAAGGTGTTTCCATAACTCACTATGTTCACACTAGAGCACAGTAACATGTGGGACATGTTTGAAGATCACTATGAATATGATTCAAGCGTGATTGGCTCACAGTGCAAGTGGGAGTCTGTTGGTATGTATGCCCTGAGAGCCAATCATGGGATGATTGGTGGGATACATTAAGATTGATTTGATAAACATCAAAGGCAAGCTTCCAATTCTTTCTGGTTCAATCATATGAGATAGTGATAGAACAGATTGAATGTCTAGAGAATGACAATACTCAATGACGTATGTTTTCAGGTTGAGGACGTGAATGATGAGATCATACAGATGCTAAGAGTTTGTACATTCTCATTATGTACCTAGTTGGATGTCATTGTGGAAGGTGGATAGACAGCAATGACACACAAGACTAGATTGTGGTGTTGGTTGATGATAGAATCTCATTAGTCATGATATAGAGATATCAAACCAAACACATAGGTACTTGTTAGAGAACAAGTGTACCGGACAGACCAACCGTGAGTTTGACACATGGAACCATGACATAGTAGTCACAGTCAGTACTCACAGTGATGGTGGTGAGTGTGGTTCTTTGACCTGAAATCACTACATTCAACACATGTCGTTGGGCACACTTTGACATCATCAAACACAGTTCTGAAACATGGGTTGTTATAAAGGTGATGATTTGGTGGCTTTGACACATGGGGATTTTGAGGGGTGAGTGATAGATATGGGATTTGTCCCTCCTGGGGGAGTTTGATATCTAAGGCCACTTGATGAGTAGGATTGAAATAGGCGTGCGCACGCATGTGTGAATTAGTATGTGATATTGATGTCATACATATCTCTTTCAATCTGCTCTGAGATCAAGAAAGTGAATGAACATTGACAGGATGATTGTTCCATGCCTTGAGTTCATTCGGGATATCAGTGACAAAGGAATTATACATTCATTGTAACACCATTCACGGATTATAGGATTGAAAGTTGTTCTCCAACTTTCTATTTCACTTGGGTAGCACTGATGTGTGACTAGGCTCCGCTCTTTGCTTGTGAAGTCATAAGTGTTATGGACTTTCACTGCCAATGTGAAAAGGACATGTAGGGTCACACACATAGGATTTAACCTGGAAGAGGAGTTTTGTCCACAAACAATGTTTAGATTGATTACTAAAGGAGTTTAGTAGTTCAATTAAACACTCAATAAATTGATAGCTCAATGTCATAATGTTCGAGGTGTTGGACATATTGATTAGAGCATCAGATTGATTGAAATCACAATTGACTGATTCTGCACAATCTGCATTCCCAACCGATCGGCTCATGTGATGAACCGATCGACTGAGCTTGGTGAATCGGTCGGCTCAAGTGTTGATTCGATCGGCAAATGATCAGGGTGAAACGATTGCTTCAAGTGTTGAAACGATCGGATCAACTGGTGCAACCGAGCAAGTTGGGAAAGTAGGATTGGTGAGAATTTTCCTTTCGTTTCACTTGCCCAATTTGATTGGAACAAGGATTGGTATTTGATACCAATTAGAAACAAAAGATGGAAAGTCAATCGGGAACCGACCAGGACCACCAACCGACCGGTTCAGAAGTTAACTGACCGGTTGAGGTGTCCCAACCGATCGGTTGAGGTGTCAACCGACCGGTTCAGGTCCCCAACCGACCGTTTCAGTTGTGAAACGATCGGTTCAGGTTGCGAGTTGGTTGTTTTTGTGGAAAATCTCAAACCCTTCTACTCCTTCTTTTAGTCCCGCATTGCTCGGGATGGAGAACCTTGTCCCATGACCCTCCTATATATATAGGGGTATTGGGGGATTCTCAAAGTACAACTCAGTGCAACCAGTTGCTCTGTAAAGTTTTCGTTCTCTAGTTTTGGTAACCAAGAGAGCCCGAGTAAGTGCTACCCGATAAGGGAGGCACAACAAGGGAAAGACAACTGCAGAAAGCAATTGGTGGCAGGAGAGTGTGTTGGCGACTAGTACGCTGACAGGATGGTGTGACTCCTTCCAATTCCTTGTGGGACAGGAGATTGGAGTTCCAGGTGGTCCGTGTGGACTACTTCAGAGGCGGGAGGTTTCTGCCGCTCGGAGGACAAATGTAAATCCCGACAGTCCTGGTGAGAGCAAAAGTCGTCAGTCCCATTGCGACCAGGAGCTGCACAGACACCGTCCAAGACCGGAGTTGAAGACCGCGCAAGCCTCGAGGTATTGTCGCCTAGCAAGCCTCGGGACAAGGTATGATTCCACAAACCATCCTTTCCTATTGTATAGACGTTGATGTGTTTCCTTGTTCTGGGTTTGGGAGGAGAAAATTTTTGTTTCCGCTGCCTTCTCTGCCTCCCCTAAAACCCAACATCTATGACATGCGCTTCCTCCCATAACTAGAGTGTATAAGACTAAGAATTAATCAGAGTAACCAAGTATGCACAATTACATATTCATACTTCTCGTGTTCCCTTTTCAAGGTCCATAACCAAAGCTTGCTATTATTAAACCATCTTCATGGTATTCACAAGTCATGACACCCAATTAACCCATTAGGTTATAGCCATGTATTTAAGAGAGAAAGATACCATGATTTCTATTATACTCATTCAATATTATAACATGCCCTCATAATTAGTGTTAGTGCCCTTCACAAAGAGCCGGTTTGGGTTTTACTTCACGGTTACACCACCAAACCCTAATTACATCAATTCCCACTTCTTTGAAACTGATTAGGTTTGAACCACATTAACTACATATCAACAATCATCATACCAACAGTATCAGGTATCACCCTTCATAAGTTCATGTGTATCTCATCTTCATTAAGTTATGTGTGGGTTACAAAGTGCATTATAATAACATATTGATCATTGCACAAATTTGATGATTCATCATTAGGTGACCCATACATTATTACTTCTTACAAATCATTAACCACATATCATACTAAGAAGAGTCGAACCATAGGTTTCATAACTAGAGGGTTTCTTTTTAAACTATCCACAAGGTACCTATAAGTTCATTAGAATTGTTTATACAATTTCTACACAAATGTTGTCACCATTTATTCCCACAAGGCTTATCACTACCCTCATGTATATTCACATAGTTGTTTCATTAAATGTACTCCACAAGTTAAGATTATAAGAAAAGGAAATATAGTTGACACTTGCCATGGATTATAATCTTCCATTAATATGAGCACATGGGTCATATTACTCCCTAATTAAGGTTATCATATGGATACTCAACTATTAAACCCTACATCCATTACTTCGCACATTGTTGAAAATTTTAGGGCTAAGCTCTTCAGATAATGATGAACCACTTACATCAACATAATGATGTGGTGTACTAGATTAAGGAGAAGCAAGTAAGATTACTCATACATTATCCAAAACAACACTCTTCTCTATCATGTATTTCTCATATGTGTGCATCATAGATTATCCAAGAATACCCTTCAACCCTCATCATGTTATTGATTTCACCCCATCAACCAAAGGTATCAGATTAGACCCTATTGTGGTGTATCGGTTGTACTACCATGAAGTTTACATATGAGGTGACATTTACTACACTAGAGGTGTCAGTTTATCCACACAAGGGATGTATCGGTTTAGCTCCTTGAAAGTATGACAAGAAACCCTTCTTAAAGGTGGGTCAGGCATCAATTCTTGAAGGGGTATCGGGCATCACCTCTTGACGGGGGGTATTGGGCATTACTACCCGAAGGTGTGACGAGCAACACATGGTGTGCCAGGCATCCATCTCTATGTGTGACGGAAAACTACAAGGCATGGGTGTGATGGGTAGTTCAAGGCATATTGGGCAATGCCAACCCAAAGCATGATCAGTGTTAGCATGCAAGGCATCACCAAGGTATATCAGGTGTTAGTTTTAAGGTTAGCTGGGCATTACAGTTTGAGTTGTATCAGGCAAAATCACCAAGGGATGTGTCGGCCTCTGCCTGAGTAGGGTGTCATGGTTAGCCCTCAAATAGATCAACCCTCAAGGTACGTCCATGGCCATGATAGCTAACTTCTGGCTACACATATTGGGCAGCAAGACATAACTCAAAGTCATGAAGGACTAGCATCTTCTGAGATCAACAATGCATGACGATTTGGTTCCATAACGATTTAATGATCAGAATCAAGACAAGCTAACCTTCATGACCATAATGCCCTAAGCATGCACAAGGCATGATGGTCTAAGTGTCACCAAAGTGTGTTGATCTAAACCTCACCAAGTCAAGATGACCTATCTCTTGGTGTAATGGTTTGTAGTACTCAAGTCTTGACAACCACCCACCATAACATGTTGACCTAGTCATCTTCATCCTTAGGACACTCCTTTCAAGCAAGGCAAGAAAGTGTAACACACAGGCAGCAACTTAAGAAAGACTCCGTCTTCCAAACAGATCTCAAAACCTCCATAAAGAAATATTATCATGCAAGAGATAATGAACCAAAGATGAAGAATGAGATATAATGTAAGGAGTGATAATAACAAAGAATGTTTAGAGTTATATAACCCGCCTCAAAGATCACCACCAAGATCCAGGATCCAAGGTTAAGATCCAAGCTCACATCTCAAGGTAGAGGAAGATCCTCCAAACTTGGTCACCACTACACCTCTCAAGAAGAAGATAACATCAAGGTTAAGGGGGTTTGAGGAGGAAAGAAAGATAACCAAGATCCATGATCGAGAAGAAGAAAGAAGGAGAGAAAGAGAGCTAGGAACCATGGCTTACCAAGGTAGAAGATGAAGGGAACACCACAAGCTTGGGACTCATCCACCAAGCTCCAAGGGAGACTCCTATAGCTCCTCAACTTCTTAAGGTCGTCCACCAAGTAAGAGGGAAAGCAAAGATGCCCAAAAGGATCCTCTTGCATGGAGAGAAAGGAGTATATATACAGGAGGGATGGGAGAGAGATCATAGAAGAGGTATCACCACCAAAGGTGACACTTGTCCATGAAAAAGGGTAACATGAAATACCATCATGCAAGACCTGGTGATAAGATCTAGGAAAGGTCTCGCCCACTTGGTCTCCTATGAAGGTCATGGTCGATATGCCAAAGCTCTACACTTTCACAAACTGATAAGGCGCGACTCAATTACTCTCAAATTGATAGAGCATACTCCATACATCCACAAACTGATAGGCACAACCCCACACTCCCAAAAACCTATAGCTAACGATCCTACATACTTCACAAACCCATAAGCACCCTCTCCAGGGTCTCTAACCCGAGATATCTAAGTGCAAGGCACATCCCATACATGTGATCCATATATCACCAAAGATGTCATCACACAACCAATTTTCCAAACAAGGTGTCCAACTCCTCATCTCTCCTCTAGATGATGACAAAAGAGGGAAGTAAAACTCCAGATATGTTAAATTGCATAGTAACCCTTCACTTTGGGCAATTTGCAATTTACACCAAAACTAGCACATATAGCACAAGCATCAACCATACAAGCTCAACTAGGAACTTAGGCTTTCCACAAGGTGCCCCATAGCATCATTATCTCTCTCTTATGATGTTATAGCACTAAGGACACACTCACTATGTGACATAGTGCAAAATAACCTCTAATATTGGGTAAATTGCACATTGGTCCATAATAAGAAAACATTACTCAAACAACATGCAAATAGGACCAAACTTGAAACATAAGTGAGTCACATGATTACAAACATCTCAAAGGATTATATTAAAGTTCTAAGAAACTTACTTAAGCAAAACAAATAGGATTAGCCCAAAACCTAGGTCAGGGTCCTTACATAATCAATCTAGATTATTCTATTTATGTCTTCTTTATCACGACCTCTTCGTTGGATAGCACTATACCTAAAAACATTGGAAACAACCTCATGTGACTCATATTGAGCCCCAGTGAGTGGATACCTCCCAATCAAGCTAGGTGCATGCATCAACATAAAATTAGATATAATGAACTCAAAAGAGAACTTATAGATATTGAAAAGTCCAATAGATAGTTCTTGCATACATCAAATCTAGTTTATAATGGTAATCTAATCAAATAGATAAGGTAATCAATTAGACCAATCATAAGTTTAGAACATCTTTCAGGGCATGTCTATGAACAAATCAAACGATATTTCTTAGTTCAGATTAATAATCCTTCAACATGAGTAATAAGTCAAGATCTAAACATTTTGAATCAATACATAAAAATAACATTATCTTTGTGACACTCCACCAGACAGACCAGGAACACATCCTACAGTCATGAAGTTGAAGTACACATAAGACATGTCTACCAAAATATTTATCAAATAGAAAATAATCCAAATAATGATCAATATTTAAATACCAATATTTACTAATTGTCAACAAAACATATCAGAATATGGAACCGATAATCTCTATACCAACATGATTACTTTCCACAATACAAAATATAATCAACTATGGTAAATCATCAGCTAGTAGTACAAGGAATGTAACAAACATTCAAATCATGTTATACACAGCTTGTCATCTTTTATTTATTTTCCCTGAAACTACTTGGCTTGTACCTCACCAAGTAGAAGTCACCATGCCTGATTCTCATGTCAAGGACTCACCGTCACTATCTTAGGGTGTAGCCAATCACCCTAAGATATCAACAACAAAACCTAGCCACCTCAGGGTTTCCTAAAGAGGCTCAAATCCTCATATTAAGTACATGAGATAGGAATCAGGAAAATAATATATCACATATCACAACATTTCTCATATTTTCATATTTCACATATTTCATTTCACCAGAGTCCTATTCCTCATGGGAATTGTGATGCCCCGATCCCCGTGCCATTTCTAATGGCCCCGAAGACTGGGGAGTCACCCGCGGTAAACCACCCTTAACTTTTTCTTTTCTTCATCACTTAAAATTAGCTTAAAGTAAAAATATTTTAACTTAGAATAAACTGAAACCTTACTAACAGTGGAAGCAATTATTATTTACATTACTAGATAGATAAAGTGGATTTATACGTCATATTACATTTTTCATGCGGAATATAAAACACAATAGATAACTGGAAACTAAACTACATATTACATTACATTCTCTCACTACCACACCACATGCCCAAGGACCTGATACTCTCTAGAGGGGGGGTGAATAGAGTTTTATAATGATTTTAAAGTAATTTAAACTCAAACAACCAAAGTAAAGATTTAGAAGAGGAACACAGGTGTTTAGAGTGGTTCCACCTTAGCAAATACTAAGGAGTCAGTCCACTACCCGGTTGCTTACCCAACCGGGATTTTGAAAGTACTAAATTTTATTACCTCTCAAGGATGTTACATAAAATTTACAATACTTTCTAAACACCCTTTGGACAGCCTTCACCTTGAAGTAGTCTTGCCAACCTCGAAGCAGCCTTCTTTGAAGTAACTTCAAGCTCCCCCTTGAAGTAGCCTTCCTCCCGAAGTAGCTTCCCGTCAAGACAGCCTTCTGAAGTAGTCCAAAGTCTTCCTCTTCACCACGAAGAGCTTCACCCTCTCCAATCCGCAGCCTCCTACCTGGAGTAGCAAGGAGAGTACAAGTAATACAAGGAACAAGAAAGGAATAAAAGAAAATACAACTTATCCTTGTAGCTCAAGGCTTGATTTCCCTAGATCAAGCGTTTGGATTTTCCTAGCCAATATGATGGACTTGTGATTGCTAGGGTTAGGAAAATCTAGCCTATAGGATGAGCTTGAGCTAAAGGGAAAAATGGCCAATTGATCACAAAGCTCAGTTCACACAGATTGCACAAGAGGGCTCAAGTATTTTCTCAAGTATATCAAGTGTAAGAAGTGAATTCTAGTGTCCTATGGCTTGTCCTATTTATAAGAATGGCCTAAGTATGCTTAAGGACGTTCTAGACAACTTCTAGGGGTTTCTAAGTGCTTAACTAGCCGTTAGGTACAAAGTTGTTGCTTTAACAACGGCTAATTACTTTACTCTGCAGTTTCTGTCAGAGATCGTCTCGGTCGAGGAATGGTCGACCGAGACACCTACTCGGTCGAAGTTTTGTCGACCGACAGGCTCTCTGGATTAACGTTCATTTGCAACTGCCAACTAACTTGTCAGTTGTGTCTAACGGCTACATTGGATCTTTCTCGGTCGAGGAGTTTGTCGACCGAGAGTGTCTCGGTCGAGGAGTTGGTTGACCGAGATAGATCCTGTTTTAAGATTTCAAGTTAGGCATTAATTATGTGTGTGAGTGTGCATAGGTGATCCTATTGAATGGATGACTAAGGTGTTTAGCTAGGGAAAATCCAATGCTTGATTTACATGCGATTCTAAGTACTTGTACATTATATTTCTGTACAAGTTTTTACAATGATTACATTTGCATGAAAAATATAAATACTTCTTGTTGAATTTTCCTTATAGTTTTGTCATCCTGCACACTTAAGTAGCTCGTCAGATAAATAGGAATGAAATGTTTGTCATAATCA
The DNA here is from genome assembly GCA_963693085.1 of Alisma plantago-aquatica. Taxonomy (NCBI): domain Eukaryota; kingdom Viridiplantae; phylum Streptophyta; class Magnoliopsida; order Alismatales; family Alismataceae; genus Alisma; species Alisma plantago-aquatica. The sequence continues at coordinate 916,791,502 of OY856409.1, forward strand.
AAACAAAGGGATTTATCATAATATCCAATTTATCCAACAATCTCCCCCTTTTTGAAGATGACAAACATTTCCTAACTATGAAATAAGGAAATATAAAGCATGTGAGTTTCATACCTGAAAATTTACCTTTTGTAGCCATTTATGTTTTGCAAGTGAGTGCTGGCCAAGATGTGATGAAACTCATTTATATTTTTTATTTTTATATTCTTTCTCCCCCTTTGTCATTTCAAAAAGATATCCAAGTTGAATGTTTTATTTTTCTTCTCCCCCTTAATATAATGCTCCCACTTAATTAGAGATCCTATTAGAAACATGGATTTTTATCTAATTTATCCTCAATTTGTTTCTCAATCATTTGCAAAGGATGTTAAGCCTTGAAATGATATGAGATTCCTTTAAGCATATGATGAATGTATATTGATTTCTCATGAATCAAAGGATGTTAAGCCCTAGATTAAATGAGAATCCTCTAAGCTTAGATTACATAAAAATGTCTCCATCCAAAAGCCCTATTTTGGGTAGAGAATTCCTGTAAATACAAGATACCATTTTCAATAAATTCATAAATTTCTTGAAAATTTTCAGCTACACATAGTGATTACAATATTTTTGTAAGCTTCTTCAATCAAATGGTCAAAGTTTTGATAATCTCCCCTTTTTTCTTATGCTTTGCTCCCCCTTAGATAGATATCTCAAATGAAAGTTTGAATACTAAGCAAATATATAAAATGTCCAAGATTTAACAAAGATGTATGCAATTTATGTCAATCTGAAAAAAACAGAAACCCAGTCGGTCGACAGTTGCTCGACCGACAATGTTCTCGGTCGACTAGTTGCTCGACTGAGAATGTTTCTGGAGAACTGTTTTGCATTTGGAACTTCAATTACAATTGTAATAGTTGCTTGTTGTAATTATTATTCCCTTCATTTGTTATGCTCTTACAATAATGAACTTATGATCCATATTTTGAAGATGTCTCATATGCCAAAAAAAAATAACCATGTGAATAAAAAAAATGGCAAATTTCATTCAATAGCATGAAGAAGATTACAATCATATAGAATTTGACTAATCATTTTTATTACAACTAGTACAACTCCAACACTTTACAGGAAAGATTTAAGAATTACATCGATGTCCGGATCTTTCCCAAGGAATGGCTCGGCTCCATAATATTTGACCAGAGTTTGCCAATCTAAAGCACCTGTCATAGCTAATGCATATGCTTCCAGAAATGTGGGAACTCGGTCAAATCGGAAGTGAGCAGCTATATCTTGCAATTGTATGGAGGAAAATTGAGTATGTGCAAGATCCATTGATGGTGGAGGTGGAGGTTGATAGGAGTTGTATGAAGGGTTAAATGGGTGGAGCATGTCAGGATTTAAAGAATGCGGATATTCATCGGTTTCAGCAGGAGAAAGATTTTGCATTCTTTGATTTAAGTATGTCATGGCATGATGGGTATAGTTGAGTTGGTTACTGAGATGATATTGGGAGCCAACAAGATAAGTGAGAGTATTTTGGATGGGATCAATAGAAAGGTTAGTAGGAGGAGGGGGTGGTGGTATATCTTGATGTGATGATTCTCCTTCTACTCTAGCCCTTTTATGACCAAAGTCAATCCCCATCTTCTCTACAGTGTTCTTACTTATCTTTGGTGGTCTACGCTCCCATATGTATCCCATATCTTCAATGTTTAACTTAAGACAATGTTGAGTAATCTGGCATACAAAATCCGATACTGAGTCTGTTTAGAATTTGTCGGTCGAGTGAGATGGGCTGACCGAGTGGTTCTCGGTCGACGAAGTCGTCGACCGACAGACTTACTGAGTTCAATTTTTGACTGTATTTTAATGCAAATCATAGAACATTTTTGTAGAGCACATATATGTAAATTCCAAGGGAGTAATAATATTTAAGGCTTCTAATTACTACAAATGATTTAAGTTTTGATTTAAAAATATGCTAAGATTAAGTTCAATAAAATAATGTCCAAATAAGCAATTTTTTATCAAAGTTTATTTTAGGTCGCCCTTGATTACGACCATGGCGCCCCTTGGTCAAAATTTATTTTAACCAAGAGGCATATTCTGCAGGTTTCCAAAAATATTCATACGTGGAGAATAAGTTCTGCATATAGCTTACGAATATCAATATGAGGCTCATTAAAGTGTACAAATTATGAGAACTTAGTAAGGGCATCAAATATGATGAAGCATATTCAAGAATAATATCTATTTGGATAGACTAATTCAAATATGATGAAGCATATTAAGTGATGTTTAGCACAATGAGTATTTTCAAAAGTCGATTTGAAACATTTTAATCATTGCAAGTATTTCTAAGAGATAAATTTGCAATAAGAGTATGATTAAATAGGATTTTTCTTTAATCTAAGCATGATCCATATAATCTTTCAAGAATAATTTTCATACAGAAAAAAAATTTTCATCAGCTCAAACAAAAGCAGTGATATGCTCGGTCTACAATTGCTCGACCGACATTTTCTCGGTCGACAACTGCTCGACCGACCATGTTTCTGGAAACTGTTTCAGAAATCTATGCAATAAAGGTTGTATTTAATTCAATTCTTTCGAAGATCGGTTTGAGATAAAAACATATGGATATCAGAGTGATATCATAATCAAATTTATTATAAATTTGTTATCCCTATATGTTAAGTTGAGATAGACAAAAAGATGTGCAAATTTTGAGACTTTGGACATATCTCAACTTAGTCTAATCGAATCAATTTGGGGATTTTGGAACCCATACCATTTCATCATTCTTTTTCTTGTATGGGCATGAGAAGGAGTAATGTCCAAGACGTGAACAATAGTGGCAACATATAGAATCAACCTCATATCTCTTTCTATGATTTTGGTCTAGGTTGTTCTTTGGTACAAAAGTATATTTGCCTCTATGTACATTCATGGATTGACTTGCTTGTGTCCTTCTCCAACTAGGTTGTTGATAGGATTTCTCCTTAGGCTTATAACCTAGTCCTCTTCTCCCTATTTGATGATAGGAATTTTCTAATATTTTATCAAGGATTCCATTGTTGCTTAACTTACTAACTTCTTGTTGCAACTTAACGATCTCATCCATTCTTTTCTTGATATCTAATTTTGCTTGATCTAGATTGGATGATAACATATTTCTTTCTTTCACTATATTGTCATAATCTACATGGGTGCACAATATAGGTTGTTTTTTAATATCATTTAACTTTGCAAGCAATTCAGTCTTTTCTTGACATAGAAGATCATAGTTAGTCTCTAGAGTGAAAATTTTCACTTCACTATTACTTAGAGATGATTTCAAAGTACGATTGTCAGACATAATTCTATCTTTTTCAAAACCAAGAGTATTCAATTTAGCATATAAATCGTCATTTTCGGATGTAAGCTCAAGAAGTCTAGCATTTAGATCATCATTTTCTTTATTTGATTTCTTTAATTTCTTTTTGTATTCAACATATTTGTTATGTGTTTCTTCAATAATAGTAACTAACTCTTCTTTAGGTAAATCAAGCAAGCTTACCTCTTCTTCTTCTTCCTCACTTATTGTAGCAACGAAACATTCTTTATGTGTATCTTCTTTCTTTGACCTCCATGGACATCTAGAAGTAGAGTGCTTTGTTCCTAAGCACCAATTGCAACTTGTCGCACATTGGTCCATGTTTTTTTTCTTCTTGTGGTTGTAGTCACCTCCTCCCTTTATCTCTTCAAGACCTTGTTAGGGCTCCTTGAAGCCTGCTCTGATACCAATTGATACTCTCTAGAGGGGGGGGGGGGGTGAATAGAGTTTTATAATGATTTTAAAGTAATTTAAACTCAAACAACCAAAGTAAAGATTTAGAAGAGGAACACAGGTGTTTAGAGTGGTTCCACCTTAGCAAATACTAATGAGTCAGTCCACTACCCAGTTGCTTACCCAACCGGGATTTTGAAAGTACTAAATTTTATTACCTCTCAAGGATGTTACATAAAATTTACAATACTTTCTAAACACCCTTTGGACAGCCTTCACCTTGAAGTAGTCTTGCCAACCTCGAAGCAGCCTTCTTTGAAGTAACTTCAAGCTCCCCCTTGAAGTAGCCTTCCTCCCGAAGTAGCTTCCTGTCAAGACAGCCTTCTGAAGTAGTCCAAAGTCTTCCTCTTCACCACGAAGAGCTTCACCCTCTCCAATCCGCAGCCTCCTACCTGGAGTAGCAAGGAGAGTACAAGTAATACAAGGAACAAGAAAGGAATAAAAGAAAATACAACTTATCCTTGTAGCTCAAGGCTTGATTTCCCTAGATCAAGCGTTTGGATTTTCCTAGCCAATATGATGGACTTGTGATTGCTAGGGTTAGGAAAATCTAGCCTATAGGACGAGCTTGAGCTAAAGGGAAAAATGGCCAATTGATCACAAAGCTCAGTTCACACAGATTGCACAAGAGGGCTCAAGTATTATCTCAAGTATATCAAGTGTAAGAAGTGAATTCTAGTGTCCTATGGCTTGTCCTATTTATAGGAATGGCCTAAGTATGCTTAAGGACGTTCTAGACAACTTCTAGGGGTTTCTAAGTGCTTAACTAGCCGTTAGGTACAAAGTTGTTGCTTTAACAACGGCTAATTACTTTACTCTGCAGTTTCTGTCAGAGATCGTCTCGGTCGAGGAATGGTCGACCGAGACACCTACTCGGTCGAAGTTTTGTCGACCGACAGGCTCTCTGGATTAACGTTCATTTGCAACTGCCAACTAACTTGTCAGTTGTGTCTAACGGCTACATTGGATCTTTCTCGGTCGAGGAGTTTGTCGACCGAGAGTGTCTCGGTCGAGGAGTTGGTCGACCGAGATAGATCCTGTTTTGAGATTTCAAGTTAGGCATTAATTATGTGTGTGAGTGTGCATAGGTGATCCTATTGAATGGATGACTAAGGTGTTTAGCTAGGGAAAATCCAATGCTTGATTTACATGCGATTCTAAGTACTTGTACATTATATTTCTGTACAAGTTTTTACAATGATTACATTTGCATGAAAAATATAAATACTTCTTGTTGAATTTTCCTTATAGTTTTGTCATCCTGCACACTTAAGTAGCTCGTCAGATAAATAGGAATGAAATGTTTGTCATAATCAAAACAAAGGGATTTATCATAATATCCAATTTATCCAACAGGACCGAGGGGAGAGGACTAAGAGACCTCTAACTAACTATGACCTACCTTCTAAGTACTTGGGTGATACGATCCTTCAGCTTCCTCGTGCTTACACTGACCAGAAAAATGTTTCAGTAGGTTGGTGAGCTACTGGCTCAGTGAATAGAATTTCACCCAACCATCGCAGATAACTCATTTTATGTTTATTAATTGGAATAAAATAAAAGATAATACTATACTATGTATATCTAAGAAATATAATTTAAACAACAGGAGATATCAACATTTCATTAAGATAACAATTGTTGCTTGGCTGTAGATACAACTAAATAACAGAGAATACTAAAATTTCATTTAAAGTACAACTTCTGTGAAACTAACTCGAATATTTCTTAACTCTTTAACTTATAGAAACTTTGTGTACCTAAATGAACATATTTTATATTATGCCCTGATCATATGCAGTGTACTCTACATATGAAGACTCGTAGCAAACTACGGTCCCACCATACAAGACTTAGCCGACACCTTGGGATAGCTAAGTTTGACTACTCTCCTGGTCTGCAACAGGAAAACTGGCTCTCTGGCCTCGACACTCCTATGGTGCCGTAAACTGGACTCCTCCTCTAACCTGAGCACACAGGCGAAGAGTCTGAGATGCTATGTGGTCCTCATCTTGGTACGCTCTGTGGGTACCTCTGGGTTACCACCAGGATCTCTAGTTCAAGTTGGGTAACCTATCTTCTCTTAGAAGACTTCCTCAAGGGCTTCGTCTCCCCGCACACTCTGTGGATGCATTCCGACCCCCGTATACTGGACGCACCGCCAAAGTAGGTCGTTTCACCCCTAAGGCGTAGACCTCACATAGGGGTTCTATGGTGTTCAGGGCCCTTAAGTCAATTATTTTATTATTCTAGTAAAGCTCTTACTCTCTTACTTATTCTTGGCTTTGGTATCTCTATGGGACCGAGTCTATTTATCTGAAACTTATAAATACAACATGTATATCATTTCTAACTTGGCAGTGTAATATGCTCAAACACTGTAATTTACTGAGAAATCAACATACTATATTTGCAGGCAGATTTAAATAAAAAGAATACTTATCAACTTGGCACATACATACTGAAATCATGCAAATAAAAATCTTAATATACTGATAAGGGTTGATTACTCAACATATGAGAAATCATCAATAGCACTTGTAAATTATCTAAAATTCCTAGAAAAACGTGCACATCAACCCTAATCCTAAGTTGTGCATCACTTAACCCAATTAAGAGTTAATTACTTATCATGACAAGAATTACTATTAATAACTGAGAATTTCTTATGATATCTTTGAGAAACGTGTCAATTCATATAATTATTAATAAATTCACATTAAATATGACCGATAGTGTGCAACTAGGTTTCTATTGAACCCTTTCATGTCAATGTCATTTCTTTGAAATCGAGCATCTATTAACTTACTAAAAACTTACAGCGTAGATTTATACCCAAACTATGTTGTTACTGGTCTAGTGCTACTGAGTTCAACATTTGCTCGAGCAATTTAAGTTTCGATCAATCGTGTATTTTCTCTAATCCAAATCACACATATCAATTAACTAATTAGCATCGTGCAACGTTAGTAAATAAAATGTGCAAATTTGGAAATCGAGCGGCGCCGACACTGCCCAGCACCTGGGTAAACGCCGTTACCCTCAAATAACACCGATTCAACCAAAAACACACTTTATTATTTGAGTTAAACGTGCTTAGTGAGTGAAATTCTACTCATAGTGGGTCGAGGTGACTGAAAATCAACCAAAATCCATCCATAGCCTATTTTTGGGCATCAGCGGGGTCATCTTCTACCTTGGGACAGCCCTGGTTCATGTACAGGTTGAAGAGGGACCTTGTCTGGGTGCTGCTCATAGGCTAATTGGAAGCAGAATTGGGTTCTAGACCCTTGGCCAAATTTGTTGGCACCATTTTAGGGTGCTGCTCATGCCCAGATGGCTTCCTAGCCATTGTTGCAGATGTTGCTTCTCTTGCTAAATGGGGCACCACCCCTTACTGAAATGAGGCACAGGTGGCGCAATGGAGGCGGGGTGCTACGGTTTCAACCATGGATCTCAATGTTGGGGTCGAGGTAGTCGTTTAGTGGTACTAGTTGTGCCCAAGGTGGCCCCCTAGCCACTTCTACGGCCGTCATACTGTTGCTGCTTGCTGGGGCGCCGCCCGAGCATGTTAGGGCTACGGTGGGGCCGCTAGGGCGAAGTAGACGAGGAAGAAAGGTAGAAGAAGAGAGGAAAGGTGGTGCCAGGGCAGCACGACTCTAGGAGCCCTAATCGTTTGCACCCCTTCTCTATTGGTCGGGCAGCTGGGCACCGCTTAGGCGGTTGCTATTCTATCAGGTGAGAAAGAAGATAAAGAAGAAAAGAGAAAGGGGTTAATAAGGCTAATAATTGGGTAAATTGCAGATTCAACGCAAGAACTAGAAATCATCATAACTTTTGCCTCGTAGGTTTGAATCGAACTATTTCTTTTGCAAAATTCCAAGTCTGAGATCCTATACAACATCAAGGCATGAAATCATGCTAATCAGACTGTAACACTAGATCAAAGAACTAATTGCATCTATGAGTACTTAACTCAACTTAATTAACATAATGATGCTATTATCATTGTACTTATTAGTTAAATTTGATGTGGGTCATAACAATCTCCCTCCCTTATAAGAATTTCATCCCGAAATTCCTAAAAGAGAAAAGGAAACTTGTAATGCATCTCAGATTCAAGCTCCCACGTGGCTTCCTCTAGGTTTTGGTTCCTCCAAAAAACTTTCACTAACAGTATCTCGTGGTTCTTGAGCTTCTTGATCCTCCGATCAACTATCTGAATAGGTCCTTCAACATAGGACACATCTCATCTGAGTTGTGCAGGTTCTGGGTTCACTATCTTATCTGTACCAAGGTAACACTTCTTCAACATCAATACATGAAATACATCATGTAGATTACCAACTCAGATGGAAAATCCAACATGTAAGCTACAGGTCCAATCCTCTCAATGATAGGATATGAGACCATAAACCTAGGAGTCAATTTGCCTCTCTTTCCAAATCTCAACACTCCTTTCCATGGTGAAACTTTCAAATACACTTCATCACCAACCTCAAACTCAAGAGGTCTATGTCTCTTCTCAACGTAACTCTTCTGCCTATCATGTGCAGCTTTCAATAGTTATCTGATCATTGTAATCTTTTCTATAGTCAAATCCACTATCTCTGGTCCAAGAATCTCTTTTTCACCCACCTTATACCAACATACGGGTGATCTACACTTTCTGCCATACAGAGATTCATACGGGGCCATACCAGGACTGGAATGTTGATTATTGTTGTATGCAAACTCTATAAGTCTCAAGTGTTCTTCCCAACTTCCACTAAAATGCAAGAGACATGCTCTCAGCATGTCCTCAAGAGTCTGAATGGTCCTCTCTGACTGACAATCCATCTACAGGTGAAAAGTTGTACTGAACCTCAACTTTGTGCCCAAAGCACGATGCACCTGATTCCAAAACCTGAATGTGAACTTAGGATCTCTATCTCATATAATTGAAACTGGGATACCATGCAACCTAACTATCTCATCCACGTATATCTTAGCTAACTCTGGGACATCAAAGGTTGACTTAATAGGAAGAAAGTGAGCAGACTTAGTCAGTCTATCCACAATCACCCATATCGAGTCACAACCTCTAGGTGTCCCTGGCAACCCTACCAAAAAATCCATTGTGATATGTTCCCATTTCCACTCTGGTATAGGAAGAGATTGCAAGTTACCTGCAGATTTTTGATGTTCAGCCTTAACCTACTGGCACACACTACATCTAGCCACGGACTTAGCTACATCCTTTTTCATACCTAACCACCAGTACAACTCTTTGAGATTCCTGTACATCCTATTGTTGCCTGGATGCATAGCGTACATCGATGCATGCACTTCCACAAGAATATGTTCTTTCAAATCACTATCTCTAGGTACACACAACTTGTCATGCTAGTACAACAAACCATCATCTGAAAACCTGAACTCTGGTATTTTTCCCCTTTTATCATGTCCTGCATGATCTGCGGTAACTCATTGTCACTCTGTTGAAGTTCCTTGATCTGATCATAAAAAGTAGGCTTGACTTACATCTATGTAATCAAACCACTCTTCTTTGTCACCCCTAAGTCTAAGTTCAAATTCCACATCTCTACTAGCAGATCTCTCTTGAAACATGCCACAGAGAATATGTCACACCTCGGTCTCACACTAACCACTAATCACGAGATTAGGGCGCGACGGAGGGATTATCACATAAACAAATCACTGAGAACTTTTTCTTTTTAAAACCTCATAATGATATCCAGATTATTGTTGTAAACTAAAACATAATAAACTATTGCGGAAGCATTTCAATTAAACTGGCTAGAGTAAGTAAACAGAGTTTACAACATGTAACATTGTTTAACAGAAAGTAAACATAACAGTTAATTTACATCTTTATACACATACCAATTACACACTCTCTCTCACCCACATCATGTCCCAAAGATCGAGGGGAAAGGACTAACAGACCTCTAACTAGACTAAATACAAACCTTTTATAAACTAGGCATTAGGATGAAAGGACCCTTCCGATTCCTGATGCTGATGCTGACCTGAAAATATTTGAGTAGAGGGATGAGCCTACTCGCTCAGTGAATAGCATTTCACTTAGCTATCACTAATCAACTCGTCAGGTTTATAATTGAAATAAAACATATATACAATGCAAGCAGTGCAGTTGTAACGACATAGCAGATTACAGAATATAATCACATTTCTAAGTAACAACAGATAATTTAAACCAAAATAACAGATATAATGATTTGGCACAAAAGTTCGGATATATTAATTTACTGTGATCCTATATGATTAAATATTTATATCATTATTATGCCCTAATCATATGCAGTGTACCCTGCATATAAAGATCTGTAGCGAACTACGATCCCACCGTACAAGACTTAGCGACACACTCGGGAAATGTTAAGTCTGACGCCAGCCCTGCTCTGCCACAGGACCCCAGCCTCTCCGGCCTGACTCATAGGCTCTACGGCCTCAAGGCACTACTCTGAGTGCTCTAGACTTCTCCTCTAACCTGAGTACACAGGCGGAGAGTCTCACCGGGTTACCTCCGTGACACAAGCACAGATGATGTTGAATAACCCCCATTTTTCCTCCAGTGCCATCGTGACACAAGCACGATTGTTGTTGGACACTGCCTCTCTTTCCTCGTGTGTCCATGACACAAGCACGGATGATGTTGCAACACGAGTTTCACCCCTAGGAAGCAGATCTGTCAAAGGGGTTCTACGGTGTTAGGGCACTTAAGTCTATTAACTGACTAACATATAACCATTTAAATAGGAATATCACATTTCATACTTATTTCACATTCTGAACATCACTTGAAAACACATATATATCAATTATCATCCTTAAACATGATTCAGTATCATTTATCCAGTTTCCAAACTAAATATCCATTTTTAAATCAACAAATACATTGCAACATAACACAGGAAATTTCATCATTTTCATCAAGCATATTACGTATTTCAAGTTCCAATGAACCATATAAATTCACTGATTCAATCCACACTGATCAGATGCTAAACTAAATCATATAACAACGTCTAGAAGCATTTTATGAAATAAAAAGTCGGGCGATGCCAAACGCTGCCCGACGCCTGATAACGCCTGTTATCAGCATAATTCGCGCACAAAACAGAAAAAATTCAAACACCTGAGTTTATTAATGATAAATAAATGAAACCCCACTCACAGCGATTTGGACTGTCCGGATTCGTCCGGAGATGCGTCCAGGGCCTGATTTCGGGCGAAATTGGTTGCCTTCAATCTTGGGTTAATTGATTTACTGTTCCTTTGCAAGCTGCTTCACGTACAGGTTGACGGAGAGGCTCAATTGATGGCTGAATCACGGATAGAAGCTATGAAACCTCACCTGGATCTCACGGCCAAGCTCAAGGGTGGCTTCCACTGCTTCCAGGCACACCCTAAGTGGCCCCTTAGCTGTCGTACGCAGTAGCTACTGCAGGGCGCCGGCTGCCAAACTGTTAGAGCAGCCGCTGGTTACTAAAGCAAAGAAGGTAGGAAGACAAAGGAAGAAGGAAAGGAAGAATAGAGGAAGGTAGAGCTGCTGGAGCCAAGTGCTAGAGAAGAACCGCTCGTCTTCTCCGCTAATCGGCCGTCTGGTTCTGTGCACTGCTGGGCAAGAGCAAGAAGGGAAGTGGAAGGGGAAGAATAAGAAGACGGCAAGTAAGGCTGGGCGCAGCTAAACGGAGCTATGGGACCCTAAATCGGCCGCCCCCTCAACCTCTATCGCAGGTCGGTCGACCTACACCTGGGCGCCGCTGTGCGGGGTCCTGTTCCCTTCATCGCGTGAGGAAGAAAGCAGATAAGCGAGAAATGAAATAAAGGAAAGGGTAGCCGACCCACTTAAATGGAAAATAATTTGGAAAAATTACATTTCCAACCCTAAACTTGAAATTCTCGTATCTTTTGCCTCGAATATCCGATTCAAATGATTTCTTTTGCAAAACTTCAAGAATGAGGCCCACTACAAACCCAAGGCATGAAAACATGCTAATCACATTGTTTTACTGATTCAACATTCCAATTGCATCCAATTATTACTTTACTCAAATTAATCATCTTAATTATGCACCAATTGATCTTATGTGCTTGATTCAACTAAATCAAGTTAATGATTCACTAACTACCTCATGAGCACATAAATTAACTCAAATAACTTTAATTAGGCTCAAATCATACTGCTTACCAATAAACTTTAGAACGGGTCATAACAATCTCCCTCCCTTATAAGAATTTCGTCCCGAAATTCCTAAAAGAGAAAAGGAAACTTGCTACGCATCTCAGATTCAAGCTCCCACGTAGCTTCTTCAAGGTTATGATTCCTCCACAGAACCTTCACCAATGGTATCTCACGGTTCTTAAGCTTCTTGATCCTCTGATCAACTATCTGGATTGGTCCCTCAACATAGGACACATCTGATCTAAGCTGTGCAGGTTCTGGGTCAACTATCTTTTCCGTACCAGGGTAACATTTCTTAAGCATAGACACATGAAAAACATCATGAAGATTAGCTAACTCAGATGGCAAATCCAACTTATAGGCTACAGGTCCAATCCTCTCAATGATAGGATATGGGCCCATAAACCTAGGAGTCAATTTGCCTCTCTTACCAAACCTCAACACTCCCTTCCACGGTGAAACTTTCAGATAAACCTCGTCACCAACCTCAAACTCAAGAGGTCGACGTCGTCTCTCTACATAACTTTTCTGCCTGTCCTGAGCAGCTTTCAACTGCTCCCTGATCACAGATATCTTCTCTATAGTCATATCGACTATCTCAGGTCCAAGAATTTCTTTCTCACCAACCTCATACCAACAAACTGGTGATCTACACTTCCTGCCATATAGAGCTTCATATGGGGCCATTCCAAGACTAGAATGGTAGATGTTGTTATATGCAAACTCCATCAGGCTTAAGTGTTCTTCCCAGTTACCTCTGAACTGCAGAACGCATGCTCTCAGCATGTCTTCAAGAGTCTGAATGGTCCTCTCAGATTGACCATCTGTCTGTGGGTGAAACGTTGTACTAAACCTCAGCTTTGTGCCCAACGCACGATGTAACTGATTCCAGAATCTAGATGTAAACTTAGGATCTCTGTCAGAAATAATGGAACTGGAATCCCATGTAATCTGATTACCTCATCCACATAAATCTTGGCCAGCTTTGGAACATCAAAGGTTGACTTGACAGGGAGAAAGTGAGCAGACTTAGTTAGTCTATCCACAATCACCCATATCGAGTCCGAACCTCGAGGCGTTCTGGGTAACCCTACCACAAAATCCATCGTGATGTGTTCCCATTTCCATTCAGGTATAGGAAGCGACTGTAAGGTACCAGCAGGTTTCTGATGCTCAGCTTTAACCTGCTGACACACTCCACATCTAGCCACGTACTCAGCCACATCTCTTTTCATACCAGACCACCAGTACAGCTCTTTGAGATTCTTGTACATTTTCGTGTTACCTGGATGCATAGCATACATAGAAGCATGCGCTTCTTCAAGAATTTTCTCTTTCAGCTCACTGTTCCCAGGTACACACAACCTGTCATGAAGATACAACACACCATCGTCAGAGAACCTGAATTCTGACCTTTTACCTTCCGACATATCATGCATAATCTGCCTCAACTCATTATCACTCTGTTGCAATTCCTTAATCTGATCATAGAAAGTAGGTTTGACCTGCATTTGAGCAATCAACCCACTCTGTCTAGTCACATCCAAGTCTAAGTTCAACTTTCCCATATCTACAAGCAAGTCTCTTTTGAAACATGCCATAGAAAATGCATTTGTTGTTGAACTTGACTTTCTACTCAAGGCATCTGCCACAACATTCACTTTACCAGGATGGTAATCGATTGTCACATCATAGTCTTTGATCAGCTCAAGCCATCTGCACTGTCTCAAATTCAAATCCTTCTGAGTGAAGATATACTTCAAGCTCTTATGGTTCGTGAACACCTGACATGTCTCACCATACAGGTAGTGACGCCATGTCTTAAGAGCATGAACTATAGCAGCCAACTCCAGATCATGAGTAGGGTAATTCTCTTCATTCTTCTTAAGCTGTCTAGATGCGTAAGCCACAACTTTGCCTTCTTGCATCAGTACACAGCCCAAGCCTCTCCTGGAAGCATCGCAAAACACTGTATAACCTTTATCTGCCTCTGGCAAAACCAACACTGGCGTTGTGGTCAACTTTCTCTTCAAGATCTGAAAACTTTTCTCACAGTTATCAGACCAAACAAACGGTGCATTCTTCCTTGTCAAGCGTGTCAAGGGTGATGCTAACACACTGAAGTTCTGTATAAACCTTCTGTAATAACCTGCTAATCCCAAGAAACTTCTGATCTCAGTAGGAGTCTTAGGTTGTTCCCACTGAAGCACATAATCAACTTTCTTAGGATCAACACTAACTCCATCTCTCGAGATAACATGTCCAAGAAATGCTACCTCAGCCAACCAGAACTCACACTTGCTAAACTTAGCATACAGTTGGTGTTGCCTCAACAACTTCAACACTACTCTCAGGTGTTTCTCATGATGTACATCATCTCTGGAGTAGATCAGTATATCATCTATAAAGACTACAATAAAATGATCTAGGAACGGTTTCAAAATCCGATTCATCATATCCATAAAGGCTGCTGGGGCATTGGTCAGCCCAAACGACATGACCAAAAACTCATAATGCCCATACCTGGTTCTGAAAGCTGTTTTGGAAATATCAGAAGCCTTTATTCTGAGCTGATGATATCCAGATCTCAAATCTATCTTAGAGAAGATCGTCGCTCCACGCAACTGATCAAACAGATTGTCTATTCTCGGCAAAGGGTACTTGTTCTTAATAGTGATCTTGTTCAGTTGCATGTAATCTATACAGAGACGCATGGTACCATCCTTTTTCTTAACAAACAGGACTGGAGCACCCCACGGCGAAGAACTGGGTCTGATGAAACCCTTATCCAGCAACTCCTGCAGCTGCACCTTGAGTTCCTTCAACTCTGCAGGTGCCATTCTATAAGCTGGCAGTGCCACTGGATGACTACCTGGATATACCTGAATCTCAAAATCAATGTCTCTGACAGGAGGTAAGCCTGGCAACTCTTCTGGAAAAACATCAGAAAACTCACTAACTACCGACACATCATAAACACTGGCGGTGCTCTTTTCTGCTCTAGTGTCAACCACATGAGCAAGGAACGCTTCACATCCATTCTGTAGCATCTTATCAGCTACTGCAGCTGATACAATGCACGTAGGCAGAACTTTCCTGTCTCCAGTAAAGACACAAGAAAATTCACCTTGTTGAAAGGTAGCTTCCTTCTTCCAACAATCGAGTTGCACTCGATATGTCTCAAGACAATCCATACCCAAGATGACTTGAAAAGTATTGACATCCAAGGGTATGAGATTAGCAGCAAAGGTGTAACCTCCAAAAGATAGCAAACATCTGGGACAAAACTCAGTCAGAGCTGTTGGTCCACCTAGTGGAACCCTCAACACTAACTCATCTACCAACCCTTGAGTTAACAAATTAAGTTCACCAACTAAAGAACGTCGTATGAAAGAGTGAGTAGCACCCGGATCTATCAAAACTGAAACTGGTATACTATTAAACAAAAGCATTTCTCCTGTAACAACTTGTGAAGAGATTATACCTTCCTAAGGTGTCAAAGAGAAGAAACGTGCTGAAGCTCTCCCTCTGCCACGCTGTCCTCTCTGACCACTTCTGCCACTGGACACTCCACCACCTCTGGAACCAGAAGCTACAGAAGAACTCGGAACACCATGATACTGAGGCTGGAAAGCTTGTGATGCTGCTTGTCAAAGCTGAGGACATTCCCTTTTGAAGTGTCCAACTTGTCCACAGACATAACAGCTTGGACTCTAACACTGACCAGAATGTGGTTTTCCACATTTGTCACATGGCGGTATCTCCTGTCCCTGGGGACCTGTCACTGACATTGACGACCCAGAAGACTGTTCACTAGCGGCACTGCCCCATCTCCTTGGGTTGTATCCCCCTCTGCCTCTAGAAGAAGCAACATCCTCAGATCTCTGTCTGCTGAAACAACTAAAGCCACGCCCAAGTTTAGAAAAGAAACCTCTACCTCCACCTCTGTATCCACTACTGGACTGTCCTCTACTCAAATCTACAGATCTCTTCTTAGACTCGGGCACCTTGTCAGCATTCACAGATTCTTCAACCTGTCTAGCAGCCTCAACAAACTCACCAAAGTTCTCTCTGTTCCACCTGCTAGTAGCAAAAACTGTATGTCGAATTTCTGGCCTTAGTCCTTCTTGAAACCTTCTGCATCTTTCTATGTTGTCAGGAACAAGCTGCGGACAGAAGTTCGCTAACCGAGTGAAAAGCGCTTCATACTCAGTAACTGGCATGTTCCCCTGCTTAATGTTCTATAACTGCCTGATTTTCTCATTAAGGAAGGTAGGTGGATAAAACTTAAGATGAAACTCTTCAGAGAAATCCTGCCAAGAAAGCTCTATACCTCTCCTCTTTTCCTCCACACTACGCCACCACAGCTCTGCATCGCCTGTCAAAAGATAGACTGCATGATTAATCTTTTTCTCTTCTGAAAGCTCCATCAGGCGAAAGACCTTCTCTATCTGTCTCAACCACTCATCAGCCTCTGCTGAATCTGTAGTGCCACTAAACTCTATGCCGCCAAGCTTCTTTACAAGCTCATATGATCGCATCAGATCCTTACTTCTGGTAGAAGTAGAAGCTTGCCTATCAGCTTTGTACTTCTCCCTGGTCTCCAGAAACATCTTATACATACGAGATGCTTCATCTACGTGGTCACCACCACCTGGACCCAAGTACAGAGGATCAGGGCCAACATGACTCTCGGCATGGTCATCATGATCATGACCTCTTCCTGCCATCTGCAATGATATAACAGAATATTTCCTGTTAGAAAACTACAGATAGAAGAAATACACCTAAACCTTAATCCTATTGGTCTCTTATCGTCCCCTGACCTGGACTTAGAGTATTCATATACTCAACCTATGCTCGGATACCAACAATTGTCACACCCCGATCTCACACTAACCACTAATCATGAGATTAGGGTGCGACGGAGGGATTATCACATAAACAAATCACTGAGAACTTTTTCTTTTTAAAACCTCGTAATGATATCCATATTATTGTTGTAAACTAAAACGTAATAAACTATTGCGGAAGCATTTCAATTAAACTGGCTAGAGTAAGTAAACAGAGTTTACAACATGTAACATTATTTAACAGAAAGTAAACATAACAGTTAATTTACATCTTTATACACATACCACTTACACACTCTCTCTCACCCACATCATGTCCCAAAGATCGAGGGGAAAGGACTAAGAGACCTCTAACTAGACTAACTACAAACCTTTTATAAACTAGGCGTTAGGATGAAACGACCCTTCTGATTCCTGATGTTGATGCTGACCTGAAAATATTTGAGTAGAGGGATGAGCCTACTCACTCAGTGAATAGCATTTCACTTAGCTATCACTAATCAACTTGTCAGGTTTATAATTGAAATAAAACATATATACAGTGCAAGCAGTGCAGTTCTAACGACATAGCATATTACAGAATATAATCACATTTCTAAGTAACAACAGATAATTTAAACCAAAATAACAGATATAATGATTTGGCACAAAAGTTCGGATATATTAATTTACTGTGATCCTATATGATTACATATTTATATCATTATTATGCCCTAATCATATGCATTGTACCCTGCATATAAAGATCCGTAGCGAACTACGATCCCACCGTACAAGACTTAGCGACACACCCGGGAAATGCTAAGTCTGATGCCAGCCCTACTCTGCCACAGGACCCCAGGCTCTCCGGCCTGACTCATAGGCTCTACGGCCTCAAGGCACTACTCTGAGTGCTCTAGACTTCTCCTCTAACCTGAGTACACAGGCGGAGAGTCTCACCGGGTTACCTCCGTGACACAAGCACGGATGATGTTGAATAACCCCCATTTTTCCTCCAGTGCCATCCTGACACAAGCACGATTGTTGTTGGACACTGCCTCTCTTTCCTCGTGTGTCCATGACACAAGCACGGATGATGTTGCAATACGAGTTTCACCCCTAGGAAGCAGATCTGTCAAAGGGGTTCTACGGTGTTAGGGCACTTAAGTCTATTAACTGACTAACATATAACCATTTAAACAGGAATATCACATTTCATACTTATTTCACATTCTGAACATCACTTGAAAACACATATATATCAATTATCATCCTTAAACATGATTCAGTATCATTTATCCAGTTTCCAAGCTAAATATCCATTTTTAAATCAACAAATACATTGCAACATAACACAGGAAATTTCATCATTTTCATCAAGCATATTACGTATTTCAAGTTCCAATGAACCATATAAATTCACTAATTCAATCCACACTGATCAGATGCTAAACTAAATCATATAACAGCATCTAGAAGCATTTTATGAAATAAAAAGTCGGGCGACGCCAAACGCTGCCCGACGCCTGATAACGTCTGTTATCAGCATAATTCGCGCACAAAACAGAAAATATTCAAACACCTGAGTTTATTAATGATAAATAAATGAAACCCCACTCACATCGATTTGGACTGTCCGGATTCGTCCGGAGATGCGTCCAGGGCCTGATTCCGGGCGAAATTGGTTGCCTTCAACCTTGGGTTAATTGATTTACTGTTCCTTTGCAAGCTGCTTCACGTACAGGTTGACGGAGAGGCTCAATTGATGGCTGAATCACGGATAGAAGCTATGAAACCTCACCTGGATCTCACGGCCAAGCTCAAGGGCGGCTTCCACTGCTTCCAGGCACACCCTAAGTGGCCCCTTAGCTGTCGTACGCAGCAGCTACTGCAGGGCGCCGGCTGCCAAACTGTTAGAGCAGCCGCTGGTTACTAAAGCAAAGAAGGTAGGAAGACAAAGGAAGAAGGAAAGGAAGAATAGAGGAAGGTAGAGCTGCTGGAGCCAAGTGCTAGAGAAGAACCGCTCGTCTTCTCCGCTAATCGGTCATCTGGTTCTGTGCACTGCTGGGCAAGAGCAAGAAGGGAAGTG
Organism: Alisma plantago-aquatica; assembly: GCA_963693085.1. Classification (NCBI taxonomy): domain Eukaryota; kingdom Viridiplantae; phylum Streptophyta; class Magnoliopsida; order Alismatales; family Alismataceae; genus Alisma; species Alisma plantago-aquatica. The sequence goes on from OY856409.1 coordinate 916,810,449, forward strand.
GAAGGGGAAGAATAAGAAGACGGCAAGTAAGGCTGGGCGCAGCTAAACGGAGCTATGGGACCCTAAATCGGCCGCCCCCTCAACCTCTATCGCAGGTCGGTCGACCTACACCTGGGCGCCGCTGTGCGGGGTCCTGTTCCTTTCATCGCGTGAGGAAGAAAGCAGATAAGCAAGAAATGAAATAAAGGAAAGGGTAGCCGACCCACTTAAATGGAAAATAATTTGGAAAAATTACATTTCCAACCCTAAAACTTGAAATTCTCGTATCTTTTGCCTCGAATATCCGATTCAAATGATTTCTTTTGTGAAACTTCAAGAATGAGGCCCACTACAAACCCAAGGCATGAAAACATGCTAATCACATTGTTTTACTGATTCAACATTCCAATTGCATCCAAATATTACTTTACTCAAATTAATCATCTTAATTATGCACCAATTGATCTTATGTGCTTGATTCAACTAAATCAAGTTAATGATTCACTAACTACCTCATGAGCACATAAATTAACTCAAATAACTTTAATTAGGCTCAAATCATACTGCTTACCAATAAACTTTAGAACGGGTCATAACAGAATACATCTACTGTTGAACTTGACTTCCTACTGAGGGCATCTTCTACCACATTTGCTTTTCCAGGATGATAATCTATCATCACATCATAATCCTTGATCAATTCTAACCATCTTCGTTGTCTAAGATTCAGATCCTTCTGGGTGAAAATGTATTTCAAGCTCTTATGATATGTAAACACCTAGAACGCATCACCATAAATATGGTGACGCCATGTCTTAAGAGCATGAACTACAACAGCTAACTCCATATCATGTGTCGAGTAATTCTCCTCATTGTTCTTAAGTTGTCTAGACGCATAAGCTACTACCTTGCCTTCCTGCATCAACACATAGCCTAAACCTCTCTTTGAAGCATCATAAAACACTGTGTAGCCTTTACCTGCCGCGAGCAGGATCAACACTGGTGTTGTAGTCAACCTCTTCTTCAAGATCTAAAAATTCTTCTCACAATTGTCTGACCAGACAAATGGTGCACCCTTTCTCATTAAGCGTGTCAGAGGTGACGCTATAATATTGAAGTGTTGGATGAACCTCCTATAGTAACCTGCCAATCCTAAGAAGCTTTTGATCTCAGTAGGAGTCTTAGGTTGCTCCCATTATAGAACAGACTTGACTTTCTTAGGGTCAACACTTACTCCATCTCTTGAGATGACATGTCCAAGAAAAGACACCTCAGCTAACCAGAACTCACACTTACTGAACTTAGCATATAGTTGGTGTTGTCTCAACAACTGTAATGCTATCCTCAGATGTTGCTCATGCTACTCATCATCTCTGGAATAAATCAAAATGTCATCCATAAAAACCACTATGAACTAATCCAAGGACGGTTTGAAAATCTGGTTCATCGTATCCATGAAAGCTGATGGGGCATTAGTCAGTCCAAACGACATGACCAGAAACTCATAATGTCCATATCTTGTTCTGAAAGCCAACTTAGGAATATCTGAAGCCTTTATCCTCAACTGATGATATCCAGATATCAAGTCTATCTTAGAAAAGATCGTCGCTCCACGCAACTGATCAAACAAATCATTTATCCTTGGCAACAGGTACTTACTCTTGATGGTGATCTTATTCAACTGTCTGTAGTCTATACTTAGCCTCATAGTACCATATTTCTTTTTCACAAACAAGACTAGAGCTCCTCATGGTGAAGAACTAGGTTGAATGAAACCCTTATCCAGTAATTCATGTAACTAGATCTTAAGTTCCTTCAACTTTGTAGGTGCCATTCTGTAGGCTGGCAACGTTATAGGGTGACTACCTGGCAACACCTGGATCTCAAAGTCTATCTCTCTTTTAGGAGGTAGACCTGGAAACTCATCTGGAAAAACATCTAGGAACTCACAGACCACTGGCATATCCCATAGGCTGATTGTGCTCTTCTCATCTCTAGTATCTACTACATGTGCCAAGAATGCCTCATAACCTTTCTGCAACATCTTATCAGCTACAACACGTAGGTAAAACTTTCTTGTCTCCAGTAAAGACATAAGAAAATCCACCCTTTTGAAAGATAGCCTCCTTCTTCCAGCAGTCGAGTTGAACTCGATACGTCTCTAGGCAATCATACCCAAGATAACTTGAAAAGAGTTAACATCTAGGGGTATAAGATTAACCGCAAAGGTGTAACCACCAAAAGTCAACAAACATACGAGACAAAACTCTGTCAACACTATCGGTTCACCTAATAGAACCCTCAACAACAACTCAACCAATAACTCCTGGGTTAACAAGTTAATCTCACAAGCTAAAGAACTCTGTATAAATGAGTGAGTAGCCCCTGGATAAACTGTAACTGAAATGTTGTTAAAGAAAAGCATTTCTCCTGTAATTACTTGAGAAAAAACAATACCTTCTTGTGGTGTCAAAGAGAAGAAGCGTCCTGAAGCTCTTCCTCTCCCACGATGTCCTCATTGTCCTTCTCTAGCACTGGATGTTGCACCACCTTGGGAACCTAAAGATACAGAGGAACCGGGTCCTCCAACTGGAGCCTATCTCGGCACATTCTGGTATTGTGACTGGGAACCCTGTGATGCTGACTACTATAACTAGGGGCAATTCCTCTTGATATTTCTCATCTGTCCACACTGATGACATCGTTGAAACTCTGTTCCCCAACACTGTCCTGAGTGTGGTCTTCCACAGATATCACATGCTCGCGTCTCTCGCCTCGGTGGACCTGTCACTAACACTGAAGATCATGAAGACCTAGTTGGAGGTGTCCATGTAGACTTTCTATTCCATCTACCGGAGTTAGGTCTTCCTCCACTTGATGAAAAACTAGATCCTTGTCTACCAAAATAGCCAAGTCCTCATTCTATCTTCAAAAAGAAACCAACACCTCCTCTGTATCCACCACTGCTTTGTCCCCTTCTAATAAAGTCTCCATATCTTTTCTTACTCTCAGACTTCTTATCAGCATTAACTGACTCTTCTACATGTCTCACTGCTTCCACAAATTCCCCAAAGTTTTCTATATCTCTTCGATCAATGGCTGATACGGTGCGTCTAATATCTGATCTTAATCCTTCTTGAAATCTTCTGCACTTTTCTACATCATTAGGAACAAGTTGCAGACAAAATTTTGCCAACCTTGTGAAATGTGCCTCGTATTCACCAATTTTCATACTTCCTTGTCTGATATTATGTAGTTGTCTTATCTTCTCACTCAGAAAAGTAGGTGGGTAGTACTTAAGATGGAATTCATCAATGAAATCCTTCAAAGTCAATACCATGTTCCTCCTTTTATCTTCCACTCCATGCTACCAGAGCTCTGCATCACCTTTAAACAAATAAACTGTGTGATTGATTTGTCTTTCCTCAGAAAACTCCATCAGACGGAACACTTTCTCTAACTATCTCAGCCATTCATCTGCCATTGTAGGGTCCATAGTTCCATTGAACTCAGTACCTCCAAGCTTCTTAACCAGCTCATAGGATCTCATCAGGTCCTTTCTACTCGAGGTAGAAGCTCACCTTTCCATCTTATACTTTTCCCTGGTCTCAAGAAACATTTTATACATCCTTAATGCCTCATCCACATCATCTCCACCACCTGGACCCATCACCTGAGGGTCAGGTCCAATGTGTCTCTCAGCTTGGTCCTCATGACCGCGTCCTCTTCCTACCATCTGTAATAGTATAATAAAACACTTCCTGTTAAAAAATTACAATTAGAAGGAAAACACCTAAGTCCTAATCCTATTGGTCTCTTATTGTCCCTTGACCTTGACTTAGAGTAACTAGGTACTCAGCCTATGCTCTGATACTAAATTACTTGTGATTCCCCGATCCCTGTGCCATTTCTAATGACCCTGGAGACCTTGGAGTCACCCGTGGTACACCGCCCTTAACTTTTTCTTTTCTTAATCACTTAAAATTAGCTTAAATTAAAAATATTTTAACTTAGAATAAACTGAAACCTTACTAACTGTGGAAGCAATTACTATTTACATTACTAGATAGATAAAGTAGATTTATACATCATATTACATTTTTCATGCAGAATATAAAGCACAATAAATAATTGGAAACTAAACTACATATTACATTACATTCTCTCACTACCACACCACATGTCGAAGAACCCAGAGGAAAGGACTAAGAGATCTCTAACTAACTACGAACTACCTTCTAAGTACTTGGGTGATACGATCCTTCAGCTTCCTCATGTTGATGTTGACCTGAAAAATGTTTTAGTAGGTTGGTGAGCTACTGGCTCAGTGAATAGAATTTTACCCAACCATCGCAGATAACTCATTTTATGTTTATTAATTGGAATAAAATACAATATAATACTATACTAAGAAGATCTAAGCAATATAATTTAAACAACAGGAGATATCAACATTTCATTAAGATAACAACTGTTGCAAGGCTGTAGATACGATTAAATAATAGAGAATACTAAAATTTCATTTAAAGGACAACTGTTGTGAAACTAACTCTAATCTTTCTTAACTCTTTAACTTATAGAAACTATGTGAACCGAAACGAACATATTTTATCTTATGCCTTGATCATTTGTAGTGTACTCTACATATGAAGACTCATAGCGAACTACGATCCCACTGTACAAGACTTAGCTGACACCCTAGGATAGCTAAGTCTGACTACTCTCCTGGTCTGTAACAAGAAAATTGGCTCTCTAGCCTCGGCACTCCTATGGTGCCATAAACTGGACTCCTCCTCTAACCTGAGCACATAGGAAGAGAGTCTGAGATGCTCTGTGGGCCTCATCTTGGTACGCTCTGTGGGTACCTCTGGGTTACCACCGGGATCTCTGATTCATGTTGGGTAACTTATTATCTCTTAGGAGACTTCCTCAAGGGCTTCGTCTCCCCACACACTCTATGGGTGCATTCCGACCCCTGTATATTGGACGCACCGCCAGGGTAGGTCGTTTCACCCCTAAGGTGCAGACCTCACATAGGGGTTCTATGGTGTTCAGGTCCCTTAAGTTTATTATTTTATTATTCTAAAAAAGCTCTTACTACATTGCATCTCTCTCTTACTTATGTAAAACTTATAAATACAACATGTATATCATTTCTAACTTGGCAGTGCAATATGCTCAAACACTGTAATTTACTAAGAAATCAACATATTGTATTTGCAGGCAGATTTAAATAAATGGAATACTTGTCAGCTTGGCACATACATACTGAAATCATGCAAATAAACATCTTAATATACTGACAACGGTCGATTACTCAACATATGAGAAATCATCAGTAGCACTTGTAAATTATCTGAAATTCCTAGAAAAATGTGCACATCAACCATAATCCTGAGTTGTGTATCACTTAACCCAATTAAGAGTTAATTACTTATCATGACACAAATTATTGATAATAATTGAGAATTTCTTATGATATCTTTGAGAAACGTGTCGATTCGTATAATTATTAATAAATTCACATTAAATATGACTGGGAGTGTGCAACTAGGTTTCTATTGAACCCTTTCATGTCATTGTCATTTCTCTGAAATTGAGTATCTATTAACTTACTAAAAATGTGCAGCCTGGGTTTATAGCCAAATATTCTCGTTACTGGTCATGTGATACTGAGTTCAACATTTACTCGAGCAATTTAAGTTTCGATCAATCGTGTATTTTCACCAATCCAAATCACACATATCAATTAACTAATTAGCATCGTGCAATGTTAGTAAATAAAACATGCAAATTTGGAAATTGAGCGGTGCCGTCACTACCTGGCACCTGGGTAAACATTGTTACCCACAAATAACATCGATTCAACCAAAAAAACCTGATTATTTGAGTTAAACGTGCTTAGTGAGTGAAATTCTACTCACAGTGGGTCGAGGTGACTGAAAACTAACCAAAATCCATCCAGAGCATGTTTCTGGGCGTCAGTGGGGTCATCTTCTACCTTGGGACAACCCTGGTTCACGTACAGGTTGAAGAGGGACCTTGGCTGGGTGTTGCTCACATGCTAATTGGCAGTGGAATCGGGTTCTAGACCCTTGGCCAAATTTGTTGGCACCATTTTGGGGTGTTGCTCATGCCCAGATGGATTCATAGCCATTGTTGCAGTTGTTGCTGCTCTTGCTAAATGGGGTGCCGCCCCTTGCTAAAATGAGGCACAGGTTGCGCAATGGAGGTGGGGTTCTACGGTTTCAAGCATGGATCTCAACGTCAGGGTCGAGGCGGCCGTTTAGTGGTACTAGTTTCACCCAAGGCAGCTCCCTGGCCACTGTTGCGGCTATCATACTACTGCTGCTTGCTAGGGTGCTGCCCTAGCAAGTTAGGGCTATAGTGGGCGCCGCTAGGGAGAAGTTGAGGAGGAAGAAAGGTAGAAGTAGAAGAGAGTAAAGGTGGCGTCAAGGCAGCACAGCTCTAGGAGCCCTAATCGTTCGCGCCCCTCCTCTGTTGGTCAGGGAACAGGGCACCGCTTAGGTGGTTGTTGTTCTATCGGGTGAGAAAGAAGATAAAGAAGAAAGGAGAAAGGGGTTAATAAGGCTAATAATTGGGTAAACTGCAGATTGAACCAAAGAACTAGAAATTGTCATAACTTTTGCCTCGTATTCACTCGTCCCCAACAAGGGCGTCGGGGGAAAAAGAGGGAAGGTGGGAGGTGGGAAGACCACCTTCTCGACAAGCTAGCATAGGTTCAAAAAGGTAGGGGTGAGATAAATAGAGAGAGCATCGGTAGGAGATCCTCTACAACCTCAAGGCATGAAATCATGCTAATTAGACTGTAACACTAGATCAAAGAACTAATTGCATCTATGAGTACTTAACTCAACTTAATTAACATAATGATGATATTATCATTGTACTTATTAGTTAACTTTGATGTGGGTCATAACAGACATAGGCTTTCACATCAAGGATTTAGGGCCAGGGCCACTCCAAATGACTCACACTTAAATGTTGGTGATCTAACCATTAAGGTCTCAATCCACACTATGGAAATCCTTCTCATAATTCATTGATTACTATAAGGATATTTGTTTTGTTTCTCCAGTGTGGTCCTCGGGGGAAACTCACTGTAACATACTTGGATATGGGTATATTTGTTAACCCTCCATTTTCTAAGAAACTTTCCAATTATGATTGGTATCAAGTTCCTTTCCCTTCATTTACTAAACTGGAGAAATTGGGAATCAAAAATCATACTAAAATGACAAATATCCATTACAAGAGGTTTTTATAATCAAGGAAGTAGATAACTATTTACTCATGAATAAGTATGCAAATTCACCAACAAATAGAATTCAACCTTAAATTGGCTCTGTTAAACCTTATTAGGATTTGACTATGTAGGCAAATGAGAAAATAAGAAATTTTATATCAAACTTTTATTAATAAAAGGTACTAAATATATATATTAGGTACTTAGCATACAATAAAATACAAAATCCATTAAAAAGGATAGGTTAATATAAAATTAGACTCCACACATTTTAATTAGCAAACCCATGAATTTTCATGTCAATCAGATATTAATTGTTGTCCCAATTGAATTAGTATTGAAAACCTTAACTACCTCAGATTTTAATAGTGGTAATTGACTAAGCATTTAAGTATTTCCTAAACCTATTTCTCCCCTCAATGTAATGCCTAATGCATTACTCTTGCCCTGTCACCAATGCTACCCTAGTGTCAGGCAGCGGCAGCCGCAACAGAGAATGTCCATCTACCTCACCCTACTGACCCTGACCCTGACCCACATGCCCCTCTCCCTGGTGTCGACCATGAAGGTTGTAAGAAACGACACTTTTACCTACTCTCCCTCCTCTTCTTCCCCTCGCCTCCTTTCATAATTACCTTAGAACCCTAGTCGTCATTCACATATTCACAATATGTCGGTGATGTTAAGCACCATTTAGAAAGAGTTGTAATTGTCTGGCAATGACACCCCCTCCTTTCCTCTTGCTTTCTTGTGGTGTGTGTTTTATATCGACTTTTTGCACATTATCACACACAATTTTAGCTCATTCTGTCCCTATTTAGCCTCTATTCGTATTCATTTTGTCATACTTTTTAGTTTCTTTGCTTAACACTTGATGTTGATTACAGATATGTATTAAAAATGTCAAATTGGAGATAGCCAAACTCAAATCCTACCTTAATGGGACTTCTCCATGTTTTGCAACTGATCCAAAGCCATTTCCTGAAGAAATAGCAAAAGGCATGGCGTGTTCTTTTAGAGACACGGCGTGTCCACTTACAGGCAGCCTCATAGGACAAAGAACATGGTGTGTGTTATTAAACACATGGTGTGTGTTATTAAACACATGGTGTGTGCTTCTCTAACAAATTGTAGCCTACAACAGAGGAAGTGGTGACACGACGTGTTCCTTAGAGGACACAATGTGTTCCTAGTACATGAAGACCGTCTGCACCTTTCTGCCAAAGCACACGACATGCATTTATTCAAACACACTGTGTGCCCTTCACTTGATTCACCTCCTGGAGGCAGAGATATGACATGCCTATTTCCAACACGTCGTGTACCTCACTACAGTGGCAACACTGAGCAAGAACAAACGACATGACACGGTGTGTCCTTCAATAGACACGCTGTGTTGTTATCAGTTTCTCCAAAAAACAAAAACAAATGCCACTCATTTTAAAAGCAACTTGGGGCCCAATAGGTGGTTATGCTCGGTCATTTTGAAGTGTTTTACACCCAAGAAGTTATAGAGCAGAGAAAGGCAATTTTGGGGTGGAACAAGGTCATTTCTTGCAAGAGAACCCCCCATTTTACTTCATTTCTTCTCCATTTTCTTCTCCAAAGGTGCAACAGAGCTACTCCCTTCATTCAAGCTTTCCCGGAGGGAAGTTTGTCCAAGTTGGAGCATTCCCAAGGGGTGGAGCTTTGTCCTCTAGATGGAGTTCTCTCCTCTTAGCCTACATCTGTGGTTCCTCTAGCTTTTTCCTTCTTTTAAGCATGTAAAATTCTAAAATTATTTTCATGTATCTTCATATCTTCACTATGGACAAGTAGAGCTCTTTTCTTGAGCATGGGAGAGTAGATCCCATGCCATTGTACATGTGAACTCAAAATTTATGCTTATTGTTGTTTAATTAGCTTTCTTCCATGGATGCCTATGGTGTTTTCTTGCTTGTATGCTTGGCTGGCCACCTCTTATACATGTTTTATGCTTGCCTTGTGCTTGGGGAGAATGCATTAGGGAGTATAAAGTAGGATCTATGGCAATATTCTCTTGACCATGGGAGTGTCTAGAGATTATTGAGGGTTTCGTTTGTGTTCAACAATAAACATAGACACGGAAGCGTTATGTGAAGTTGAGAACCATCTCATAGCATTGGGAAATGCATGACGATGACACCCTCCCTGATTATTAAATAGTAATCTTTGTTTCGTATGTTCATGTTATATAATGGTAATGGTAGTGAAATCTTATGCTCAAGTTTCTAATCATTAAATCAACATTGTTGTTTAAAACCTTTGCTTTAGTTTCTAAATTTAGTGTGTAATCAATCAAACTTTTATAACCTGGTTTAGATTAATGAAAGTTAACATGTTTGCGCCTATCTAGCCTAGCTCCTCGTGTTTGACACTCAATTACATTGACTCCTGTATACTTGTGGGTGATTAGTGATTTGAAATATTTCCCTTTCTAAAACTCTCAACAAGTTTTTGGCATCGTTGCCAGGGAGCTACGGTATTTTAACTAGTAATTGAGACTAAATCACCATTTTCACATTCTATTTTGTGATGCCTCTTAGTTTTGTGAATCTCACTCAAATCTTACTTTTCAGGTTGCATGCATCATTCTAACAGAGGTCTATAAACCTCCATCTTCTTAGATCTGGAGATAGAACAAACTTTCAGTAGCTGTAGACGAGCAAGGAGGAGTGAGAACTCTTCAATCTTGGAGGGATCGCAACCATCATCACCACCATCATCTTCTTCATCTTTGAAGAAGTCACATAAGAAGATCCAACCATGGAGGATTACCATCCTTTGAAGGACTTTGCCATCGACTACCACAAACATTTTTGGAGCCATTGATCTACCTACGATAGAGGCAAACAACTTCTATATTAGTCCTTCTATGATGCAGATGATCCAGCAAACCCGTTTTGCGGGTACTTCCACCAAAAATCCAAATCTTCATGTAGTTGAATTCCTAGATTACATGAACACCTTTAAAATCAATGGTGTTCCACTGATGGAATAAGACTTCTACTGTTTCCCTTCACGTTGAGAGATAGAGCCAAGGTGTGGCTCTTATCTCTTCCCAAGAAGTCTATTAAGAGTTGGGATCAACTATTAAATGCTTTCTTTGCAAAGTATTTTCTGCCAAGAAAGATAGCTCAACTGAGAAGCCATCTCACAAACTTTTCTCAGTTTGATGGAGAAACCTTGTATGACACATGGGAGCGATTCAAGGACCTGCAATACCTTTGCCCTCACCATGGATTGACTAATTGGCTGCTACTTCAAACATTCTACAATGGATTATTCTACAACACTCGCATGACGGTGGATGCCGCAACTAATGAAGCTTTAATGAATAAGTCTTATAGTGAGGCTTATGATATCATTAAAGATATAGCACTCAACCACTTCCAATGGGGGTTAGATAGGAAAGCACAACCATCTTATACACTAAGTTCCTCAACTAAAAAGAAAGGAGGAAAGCATAGTGTTGACGCAGTCGATCTAATTGCAGCTAAGCTTGATGTCCTTACACAAAAGTTTGAGAAGATGACTATGATGTAGATCTAAGCCGCCGAGGTAACTTGTGAAGCTTGTGGACTTGTCGGACATACTTCTTCTACTTGTTTTTCTCCTAATATGAACCAGGAGAACCAAGAGCAAGTCAATGCCATTGGGATGCATGAGAACAAATAGCAATACAATCCCTATTCCAACACATACAATCCAGGATGGAGAGATCATCCTAATTTCTCTTACCAAAACACAAGCAATGCTCAAAACTTTGAACAAGGAAATAAGCAACTACAACAGCAACAACTCTTCAACCGACAGACAAATGGGATTCCATTGGGTTTCAATAACAATAGGGGTTACCAACAACAACAACAATCCCAAAAATATTCTTTGGAGACTATGATGGAGCAATTTATCTCTACTCAAGTGCAGCAAAATGAAGAGTTCTGGGGAAATGATAAACTATTAAAAGATGCAATTGCTCAACTCTCCTTTAAAGTAGATGGCATTTCCACTCATACAAGGATGTTGGAAAACAAAATCACCCAACAAGCTTTGGTGCCGCAAAAGAGCACACAGTCGGGTTCACTTCCTAGCCAACCAGATGTGAATCCAAGAGGGAAAGTGAATCCTATCACCTTAAGGAGTGGAACTAAAATTCAAAGACCTTCTCCACCCAAGGAGAACAGTGTTGAGGTTGTTGATGAAGAAAAGATTGACACCCCCATTGATGAGAAAGTAAAAGGTATAGCTGAAGTACCACCTTCTTACAAAGCAAGTACACCATTTCACAAAGACTTCCAAATAAGAAGGAGGATTCAAAGTTCAAAAAATTCATGGAGATCGTAAACAAACTTCATGTCAACCTTCTGTTGGCTGAAGTCATAGCTGAGATGTCGTCATATGCCAAGTTTCTGAAAGACATCCTCACCAAGAAGAGCAAGTTAGATGATGGAGCTAGAACTTACACCAAAAGGTTACTTGTTATGACCCACATTGAGGTTAACCAGTAAATACCTCAATTAGCGTGAAACACCTTGATTAGTGCTAAGCACTCTGTTAACCATCTTGGATAATCAAGATAAGCTTATATGTGAATCAATAGTTGAGATTGAAACATCTGAGGTAATTAATGTTAATGGCAATGATGATCGTTAGGTTAATTAAGTCGAGTTGAGTACTCACTGTTGCAATTAGTGATGTGACTAGTTGTGACATGTTAATTTGCATATTTTCTTGCCCTAAGGTTGTAGAGAACCTCGCGCTTGAAATGTGGCAAGAAGAATCACTTCAAACGGACCTCCGAGTCAATAGTTATAGCATTTTCAATTTCTGGGGTTGAATTAGCAATTTTTCCATTTTTTTTGCTTTATAATCATTTTCCTTTTTCATTTCCCTTATCTCTTTTCTTCCCCAACCGACCGATGCCAGAAAACGCAGAGCGGTGCCCAACCTAGCGCCAAGCTGCTCGATCCTCGCAGCAGGGGGGGTTCGTGAGGGCGATTTCTTGGCTCCCTCACCTTCGACCAGCGGCGTCACCTTCCCTTTCACCTCCCTTCTTCGTTCCTCCCCTTCTTCCATGCCCTAGCAAGGAGCAGCCATGGCCGCCCAACATGAGCAGCAGCAGGCCGCTCGAGCAGTAGTGACCTAGGGCGATTCATGGCCCTTAGCCCCGAACCAGCGACGCCCCTGCCTTCTCCACCTTCCTTCCTTCTTCCTCGCCCCAGGCATGCAGCGCCCCGCCTCCTTTTGCCCCACCTGTGCTTCAAATTCAGCAAGAGCGGCGTCCCTTTTGGTGGAAGCCTGACCAGCTAGCAGCAGAGCAGGATATGGCGGCCGATTAGGGCTTAAAAGCTTCGGTTTAGTTGCGCCCCACCTCTGCCGTCAACCTCCTCTTCTTTCTCCATCCTTTAGCTCTCTTCTCCATGCCTTAGTGCCCCCAAACAGCAGCAACGTTGGCTGACCTACAGAGCTGCGTTAGCAGCCAGCAGTAACAGTGACCAACGGCCAGCTGCAGCCACGGTCAGGAGCCGTTTAGGCTTGAGGAGCAGCACAGGAGCGACACTGTGAGTCCGGCCGTGAGCCCCAGGGTTCAAATCCGCCACCAACCAGCTTCAAGCTGCATTGAATCAGCTATGCGTATGAACCTGTGTGTGGAACAGGTAGTTTTAGAACTGTTTCAAGGTTGAGGATGATCTCGTGAATTGCCCGGAATTAGACCCTGAACGCATTTCCGGACGAACCCGGACAGTTCGAAACGCGGTGAGTAGAATTTCATTTATTTATCATTAATAAACTCAGGCGTTTGAATATTTTCTGTTTTGTGCGCGAATTACGCTGATAACAGGCGTTATCAGGCGTAGGGTGGCGTTTGGCGTCGCCCGACTTTTTATTTCATAAACTGCTTCTAGACGCTGTTATATGATTAAATTTAGCATTTGATCAGTGTGGATTGAATCGGTTGATTTATATGGTTCATTGGAACCTAAATTACTTATTTGAATGTTGAAATTAGAAATTCATATATGAAAATGGTATGGTTTGGGTATGAACCCAGACAATAGGGATTTCTGATAAATTATCAGATGTACGATTTCAAAGTTGATATGAATAAATAAAAATATGCAATAAAACCCTAATTGCATATATCTTTTGACGTTAATATGTGTAAATTGATATTTACATGAAATGGCACATTTCTCTGAATTATTACCAGAAATTCTAAAGTATTGTTATTAAATTGTGTTGTGATAGGTAATTAACTTTTAATTGAGTTAAGTGATGCACAAACCAAGATTAGGGTTAATGTGCACGTTTTTCGAGAATTTTAGAGAATTGACAAATGTTGAGTATGATTCTCGTATGTGAAGTAAATTTATTTAATTTGTGCAATAAGATGTTCAATTTCTTAAATTCGCTATGTATGTGCCAGATTGAAATAAGTTGGGTTATTTATGCATTTCTAATTTGTTTGAATGCATGGTATGAGAATTTCTCAAAAATTATAATGATTTGAAATATATTTCTCTGACAGTTTTAGAATGAAAGTGTATTGTGATTTGATCTGAAATAAGTAAATGTGATATTCCTGTTTAAGTGTTTATATGTTAATCAGTTAATAGACTTAGGTGCCCCAACACCGTAGAACCCCATTGCGCGCTCTGTACCTTTGGGGTGAAACGATCGATCTAGCCTTGTGCCTAGATGGTCGGGCTCGTGTTCAACAATAATCCGTGCGTGTGTCACGGTGGCACGAGGGCAGACAGACAGTGTCCAACAACAACGCGTGCTTGTGTCACGGTGGCACTGGAGAAAGCAAAATGGGGGTTATTCAACATTAATCCGTGCTTGTGTCACGGTGGTAACCCAGACCCTCCGACTGTGCACTACAGGGTGGGAGGAGTCCAGAGCACTCAGAGTTAGTGCAGACAGGCCCTTGTGCGCCTGGGGCCCTTGTGCGCCCGAGAGTCCTGTGCAGACCAGGACGGACAGTCAGACTTAGCATTTCCCGGGTGTGTCGCTAAGCCTTGTACGGTGGGATCGTAGTTCGCTACAGATCTTCATATGCAGAGTGCACTGCATATATTTGGGGCATAACTAAAATGCATTCACATAGGATCACTGTAAAATTAATATGTTAAGAGTTTAGAACTTCTACGCTAGTTCTCAATAATTGATTTATTATTCAAGATATGCAGTTTCTGATATTTTATGCTTTACAGTTACGCAATATTTGTCGTTGTATAGAAATGTGATTATTATCTGTAGAATCTGCTATGTTATTTGAACTGCTTTGTATAATATCGTTCTTATGTTTAATTTTAATTTAATAAACTTGACGAGTTGTTTAGTGATAGCTAAGTGAAATGCTATTCACTGAGAGAGTAGGCTCATACCTCTACTCAAAACATTTTCAGGTCGTCAACAGCAGGAATCTGAAGGATCCTTTCATCCTAACGCTTAGTCTGTAGAAGGTATATGTAGTTAGTAGTTAGAGGTCTCTTAGTCATTTCCCCTCGATCCTTGGGACATGGTGTGGGTGAGAGAGAATGTGTATAAAGATGTAAATTAACTGTTATGCTTTATTTTATGTCGGACAATGTAATATGCTATAGACTCTGTTTATATTGCTAGTCAATTTATTAAAGATGCTTCCGTAGTTTGTTTAGTTTCATTTTACAGCATAAATCAGATTTTTCTATAAATATCTTTAAAATGTTTTAAAAAGTGAAGAGTGGTTGGCTTATGTGTAAATCCCATCCTGTTGCGTCCTAATCTTGTGGTTTGTGGTTAATGTGAGATTGGGGCGTGACAATTTTGGTATCAGAGCATAGGTTGAGTATATGGTTACTCTAAGTCAAGGTCAGGGGACGACAAGAGACCAATAGGATTAGGACTTAGGTGTCTTCCTTCTAACTGCCATTTTATAATAGGAAGTGTTCTGTTATATTATTGCAGATGGCAGGAAGATGATGTGGTCACGAGGATCAAGTTGAAAACTTAGGCTGAGTCATTAAGGACTATTAGAATAGAAAGATAGAATTATAATTAAGATGGATAACAAATGATGTGTCTTTAGCTCTGGGAGGTCTGAGTGTTTAGATACCCTGGCCAGGTGTCTGAATACTTAGATTGACCAGTATCAAGCTACTCTATCTATTCTTCTCTGAATACCCTGGCCAGGTATGCAGAGGAAGGATAGGCTAGAGAGAAACCCTAGAAATCTTAGGGTTAAGAATCGGAAATTAATGTAAGAGTAAGAGATTAAATATTGGATGCAATACAACTCTTGTTTTATATTTCTTATTTGATTAGAGATCACTAGAAATGCTCTTATATGCATGAAATTAGATTTTTAGTTTGTAAAGTAAACATGATTCTTTTATGTTGTGTGTTATGAAATAATTTATTTATTATTTATATTCTCTGTATCAAGTAGACTAGACGATTGTTTAAATGTATTTTCCCTAAATGGATATTAATTCCACATGTTTAAGATCAATAGGAGTTGGTTAATCCTGAGTAGCTCTTGGCTTCAGGACTACAGGTTCGGCCTGGTCCGGCTGACAGGATGCGTTACTAGGATCTAACGACTCTTATTAAGAATATAATGAAAGTAGACTCTGAATAATTTAGACCTGAATCATAGTAAGAATGTACATACGTTAAGATGTTGAGATATAAGGGAAAGATTAGAACAGCTAAGAAGTAGCTGGAAATGATATCAGAGGCCCAATGTTGGAGTCTCATATGTGTAATCCTTAATTGGAAATAAAAGAAAATGATATAAGGTTCAAATTAAATTCAATGATTTGTATTATATGAACTCTAAATATAAGAATATGGAAAAGATACGAGGAAGGTATGCAAGGTCTAAGATAGTAAAAAAAAAATTAATCATGAATGGATCATGTAATAGAGTAAAATATTTGTATGTACTTCAAAGCAAAGAGAAAATAAAAGAAAAGAGTTGAGTATATGATAAGTACATAGAAATAAAGAGTCTTATGAAAATTATAAGACCAAGACAAGAAACTTAGTTGGATCAAAAGAAATGTTAGAAATGATGACTTTGATTAAGGAACGAGAATTACAAGACGTAATTGAGAGTATGGAATGCATATCTTTATTATAAAGTTAAATACAATTATACATACTACCTTTGGATTCTAAGTCTCTATAGACTAACAAATTAGTTTTTAAAATAAAGAACAAACACATAACTTAGAAAATGAATGCATGATATAAGAATTTCTCAGTATTTACAATTATTTTAAGTACTCTGTTCTGACAGTTCTAGAATGATATCATATTGTGATTTGAACTGCAATCAAATGAATGAGGTAATTGAAACCCTAAGGATAAGGTGTTCAATGAATCAAGTATTTTGATATCAAAATTCTCAGTATAAGATGTGTGATGCTTAACATTTCAATTGCACGATTTTAGTGTATAAAGTGCCAAATTGACATGCATTCTGTTTATTTGAGGATTCCAGTCTGCCTGCATGCATATTGATATTGATTTCTCAGTAAATTACAAGTGGACATGTAATTAGATTATTTAAGAATTTGAAATCTGCATGCATGCTCATTATGTTGAATCTCTTGATATTTGCAATACCTGAATATATGGCTTGTCCAGTTTGAAATGATATTCATGTTACGTTATAAGCTTCCATTAAATTGAGGAGATATCATGGAAATACCAAAGTCCAGAACAAATAAGAGAAAGGAAATTCCAGTGATAAGATAAGGAAGAATTTAGTAAAACTTTTGAGATCTAAAGTTTGAATTTCAAACTAAGGGAACATAGTCACATCACAATAACACTATGTTATTGATAAAGACGAAACCCTAGAATGTTTAGAGTTGTAGTAGTTCAAGGGATATCAATAGTGATTTGACCTTGAGTACTAGCATCCCTATAAAATAAGATCATGAGATTTGTTCTATGAAAGGTAAGCTAGAATTAATAAAATCTAGGGTTTAAAGGTAGATAAACAATATGAAAATGACTTGTAGAAAAGAGTAAGATATAAATTTGAAATGTAACAATAAGTAGCATAGAATGAGGAGCACTACCTGATACATGATCTGAAGTTAGTTGTTGTAGTTTATGCTCTTATGACACAGTGTCACTATATTTATGATGTGACGATAGATTGTCACCTTGGGAAGGTGAATGTGGTAGTTGATGCCCTAAGTAGGAAGTCTAGTTCAACAGTGGATGTATTTTCCATGGCATGTTTCGAAAAGAGACATGCTAGTGGAAATGTGAAAGTTGAACTTAGACTTAGGGGTGACATAGCTAAATGGTTTGATTGCACAGATGTAAGTCAAGCCTACTTTTATGATCAGATCAAGGAACTACAGTAGGGTGACAGTGAGTTACATCAGATCATGCATGACATGACATGGGGTAAAGACCAGAGTTCAGGTTTCCAGATGATGGTGTGTGGTATCAGCATGATATGTTGCATGTACCTCGAGACAGTGATTTGAAAGAACAAACTCTTGAGGAAGCACATGCATCGACGTATGCCATGCATCCAGGCAACACTAAGATGTACTTGAATCTTAAGGAGTTGTACTGGTGACCTGGTATGAAGAGGGATGTAGCTGAGTATGTGGTTAAGTACAGAGTGTGTCAGCAGGTTAAGGCTGAGCACTAGAAACCTACAGGTACCTTACAATCTCTTCCTATACCAGAATGGAAATGGGAACATATAACAATGGATTTTGTGATAGGGTTGCCCTTGACACCTAGAGGTTGTGACTCGATATGAATGATTGTGGATAGACTAATTAAGTCTGCTCACTTTCTTCATATTAAATCAACCTTTAATGTCTCGAAGTTGGCTAAGATATTTGTGGATGAAATAGTCAGGTTGCACGATATCCTAAAGTTCACATCCAGATTTTGGAATCAGTTACATCGTGCTTTGGGCACAAAGTTGAGATTCAGTACAGCTTTTCACCCGCAGACAGATGGTCAATCTGAGAGGACCATTCAGACTCTCGAAGACATGCTGAGAGCATGCGTTCTGCAGTTCAGAGGTAACTGGGAAGAACACTTAAGCCTGATGGAGTTTGCATATAATAACAGCTACCATTCTAGTCTTGGAATGGCCCCGTATGAAGCTCTGTATGGTAGAAAGTGTAGATCACCCATATGTTGGTTTGAGGTTGGTGATGAAGTATACTTGAAAGTTTTACCATGGAAAGGAGTGCTGAGGTTTGGTAAGAGAGGCAAACTGACTCCTAGGTTTATGGGTCTGTATCCTATTATTGAGAAGATTGGACCTGTAGCCCATAAGTTGGATTTTCCATCCAAGTTGCTCAATTTACATGACGTGTTTCATGTATCGATGTTGAAGAAGTGTTACCCTAGTCCAGAGGAGATAGTGGACCCAGAACCTACACAGTTCAGATCAGATGTGTCCTATGTTGAGGGACCAGTTCTGATAGTTGATCAGTGGATCAAGAAGCTTAGGAAATCGTGAGATACCATTAGTGAAAGTTCTGTGGAGGAATCATAACCTAGATAAAGCTACATGGGAACTTGAATCTGAGATGTGTAACTAATTTCCTTTTCTTTTCAGGAATTTCGGGATGAAATTCTTATAAGGGAGGGAGATTGTTATGACCCACATTGAGGTTAACCAGTAAATACCTCGATTAGCATGAAACACCTTGATTAGTTCTAAGCACTCTGTTAACCATCTTGGATAATCAAGATAAGCTTATATGTGAATCAATAGTTGAGATTGAAACATCTGAGGTAATTAATGTTAATGGCAATGATGATCGTTAGGTTAATTAAGTCGAGTTGAGTACTCACTGTTGCAATTAGTGATGTGACTAGTTGTGACATGTTAATTTGCATATTTTCTTGCCCTAAGGTTGTAGAGAACCTCGCGCTTGAAACGTTGCAAGAAGAATCACTTCAAACGGACCTCCGAGTCAATAGTTATAGCATTTTCAATTTTTGGGGTTGAATTAGCAATTTTTCCATTTTTTTTTGCTTTATAATCATTTTCCTTTTTCATTTCCCTTATCTCTTTTCTTCCCCAACCGACCGATGCCAGAAAACGCAGAGCGGCGCCCAACCTAGCGCAAAGATGCTCGATCCTCGCAGCAGGGGGGGTTCGTGAGGGCGATTTCTTGGCTCCCTCACCTTCGACCAGCGGCGCCACCTTCCCTTTCACCTCCCTTCTTCGTTCCTCCCCTTCTTCCATGCCCTAGCAAGGAGCAGCCATGGCCGCCCAACATGAGCAGCAGCAGGCCGCTCGAGCAGTAGTGACCTAGGGTGATTCATGGCCCTTAGCCCCGAACCAGCGACGCCCCTGCCTTCTCCACCTTCCTTCCTTCTTCCTCACCCCAGGCATGCAGCGCCCCGCCTCCTTTTGCCCCACTTGTGCTTCAAATTCATCAAGAGCGGGGCCCCTTTTGGTGGCAGCCTGACCAGCTAGCAGCAGAGCAGGATATGGCGGCCGATTAGGGCTTAAAAGCTTCGGTTTAGTTGCGCCCAACCTCTGCCGTCAACCTCCTCTTCTTTCTCCATCCTTTAGCTCTCTTCTCCATGCCTTAGTGCCCCCAAACAGCAGCAACGTTGGCTGACCTACAGAGCTGCGTTAGCAGCCAGCAGCAACAGTGACCAACGGCCAGCTGCAGCCACGGTCAGGAGCCGTTTAGGCTTGGGAGCAGCACAGGAGCGACACTTTGAGTCCGGCCGTGAGCCCCAGGGATCAAATCCGCCGCCAACCAGCTTCAAGCTGCATTGAATCAGCTATGCGTATGAACCTGTGTGTGGAACAGGTAGTTTTAGAACTGTTTCAAGGTTGAGGATGATCTCATGAATTGCCCGGAATTAGACCTTGAACGCATTTCCGGACGAACCCGGACAGTTCGAAACGCGGTGAGTAGAATTTCATTTATTTATCATTAATAAACTCAGGCGTTTGAATATTTTATGTTTTGTGCGCGAATTACGCTGATAACAGGCGTTATCAGGCGTAGGGTGGCGTTTGGCGTCGCCCGACTTTTTATTTCATAAACTGCTTCTAGACGCTGTTATATGATTAAATTTAGCATTTGATCAGTGTGGATTGAATCGGTTGATTTATATGGTTCATTGGAACCTAAATTACTTATTTGAATGTTGAAATTAGAAATTCATATATGAAAATGGTATGGTTTGGGTATGAACCCAGACAATAGGGATTTCTGATAAATTATCAGATGTACGATTTCAAAGTTGATATGAATAAATAAAAATATGCAATAAAACCCTAATTGCATATATCTTTTGACGTTAATATGTGTAAATTGATATTTACATGAAATGGCACATTTCTCTGAATTATTACCAGAAATTCTAAAGTATTGTTATTAAATTGTGTTGTGATAGGTAATTAACTTTTAATTGAGTTAAGTGATGCACAAACCAAGATTAGGGTTAAATGTGCACGTTTTTCAAGAATTTTAGAGAATTGACAAATGTTGAGTATGATTCTCGTATGTGAAGTAAATTTATTTAATTTGTGCAATAAGATGTTCAATTGCTTAAATTCGCTATGTATGTGCCAGATTGAAATAAGTTGGGTTATTTATGCATTTCTAATTTGTTTGAATGCATGGTATGAGAATTTCTCAGAAATTACAATGATTTGAAATATATTGCTCTGACAGTTTTAGAATGACAGTGTATTGTGATTTGATCTGAAATCAGTAAATGTGATATTCCTGTTTAAGTGTTTATATGTTAATCAGTTAATAGACTTAGGTGCCCCAACACCGTAGAACCCCATTGTGCGGTCTGTACCTTTGGGGTGAAACGATCGATCTAGCCTTGTGCCTAGATGGTCGGGCTCGTGTTCAACAATAATCCGTGCATGTGTCACGGTGGCACGAGGGCAGACAGACAGTGTCCAACAACAACGCGTGCTTGTGTCACGGTGGCACTGGAGAAAGAAAAATGGGGGTTATTCAACATTAATCCGTTCTTGTGTCACGGTGGTAACCCAGACCCTCCGACTGTGCACTACAGGGTGGGAGGAGTCCAGAGCACTCATAGTTAGTGCAGACAGGCCCTTGTGCGCCTGGGGCCCTTGTGCGCCCGAGAGTCATGTGCAGACCAGGACGGACAGTCAGACTTAGCATTTCCCGGGTGTGTCGCTAAGTCTTGTACGGTGGGATCGTAGTTCGCTACAGATCTTCATATGCAGAGTGCGCTGCATATATTTGGGGCATAACTCAAATGCATTCACATAGGATCACTGTAAAATTAATATGTTAAGAGTTTAGAACTTCTACGCTAGTTCTCAATAATTGCTTTATTATTCAAGATATGCAGTTTCTGATATTTTATGCTTTACAGTTACGCAATATTTGTCATTGTATAGAAATGTGATTATTATCTGTAGAATCTGCTATGTTATTTGAACTGCTCTGTATAATACCGTTCTTATGTTTAATTTTAATTTAATAAACTTGACGAGTTGTTTAGTGATAGCTAAGTGAAATGCTATTCACTGAGCGAGTAGGCTCATACCTCTACTCAAAACATTTTCAGGTCGTCAACAGCAGGAATCTGAAGGATCCTTTCATCCTAACGCTTAGTCTGTAGAAGGTATATGTAGTTAGTAGTTAGAGGTCTCTTAGTCATTTCCCCCCGATCCTTGGGACATGGTGTGGGTGAGAGAGAATGTGTATAAAGATGTAAATTAACTGTTATGCTTTATTTTATGTCGGACAATGTAATATGCTGTAGACTCTGTTTATATTGCTAGTCAATTTATTAAAGATGCTTCCGTAGTTTGTTTAGTTTCATTTTACAGCATAAATCAGATTTTTCTATAAATATCTTTAAAATGTTTTAAAAAGTGAAGAGTGGTTGGCTTATGTGTAAATCCCATCCTGTTGCGTCCTAATCTTGTGGTTTGTGGTTAATGTGAGATTGGGGCGTGACATTACTCTTCCAATGGAAGTCCTAATATGCACCAAAAACCCTAGGGAGTTGATGTTCTCTCTAGGTTTACCTACAACTGGTGCTAGATAAATTCTCCAACCCCACAAGAGTGTGGAAGCCTTATTATAGTACAGATTTAGGATCGAACCCAAAGGACAATGTTAAGAATCTGAGTGTCTTTTTCTCATTTCGTACCGATCTAAGTTAATCATCTAAGACCAAAAGTTTGATTTGAGTTATTAATTTAAAACATGCAAAAGTAAGGCCAAAATAAAAACTAGTTTAAGGATTAAAATCTAAGATTAGAAAATGATGATGGATCATTGGGGTGATGCGGGTATTCGCCACCACCACACATGTATTGTAACTGTACCAAACATAGCAAGACCTATAAGCAGGATACATGGATGTTGTGCAATACCGATGTCCTATAGGACAAGAGTAATGCACACATCCTTCATGGGTTGAGTAACCCTCATCTGGTACATATCTACGTGCCAATGAAGAGATGCAACCTCCAAAGAGAGAACCTTACTCAACCTCATGAAATGTGTATCGGAAAACTAACAAGCGAGTGATAATTACCAATTCGATTAGTATCTTTATAGACTATCCATTTTTCGAGGAAATAGCTACGAGAAACGTGGGAGTGTTGCAATGTATGCCATTCCCGAATGAATGGTCAAATACCTTGCACCACTCCCTCCGCGGAATGTGTTCCTCGACCCAGCAAGGTTGCACTTCCGTACGCCAACTGATTCCATTTCATAGTGCAGAAGTGCAGTGATGGAGGTGAGTTTACTCCATCCCTCGGGAAGCATTCCTAGATACTGAAACGGATGTGCGGTGGATACACACACCAGAAACCAACACTAAATCAGTATTCGAGTCCTAAGAGCGGTCATAGACAAACCACAACGAAAGACAATAGATGCATACAAGAACGCGGACAACATTCAAGCATGTGTGAAACGATTTAGTATTGAATCGGAAAGATAACATCTTTTTAGTATAGATTACAAAACATAGGCTGCGGGGCTAGTCCCCGCACCCCAGTGGATGAAACTACTCACTCCTCATGCGAGAAACAAGAAGAATGAGAAAGAGGGAGAAATCCTCCATGGACTAGGTGCAGAAGGTAGTCGCAGCCCAGTGAAGAAGAAGCGGTCTCCTACGTCGTATCGGAGCAGATCTGGACACGGAACGGGAGACGCCAAGATAGTCCAGACAGTCTCTCTCGCTCTGTCTTCCTTCTCTTCTCAGTCTCCTTGTTTGCAATACGGGAAGTTAGTGGAATGGAACTGGCGTAGACGGGACTAGATTTTGATCGGAACTGTGTACTGGAAGCCTGTCGGCGTCCTAGAACCGATTACCAAATTGGGGACCCTGTTGGTCCTATTTATAGGCACAGGTCTGGTCCCAAATGATCTTGTGGCTTTTTGCATCAAACGGTTTCACCAAACGGTCTTGAAAAATAGCATCCAAACGGTCTGGAGATAGTTTGCTACCAAACGCTCTGGAGACCCTGGTGCCAAACAATCCTTGCTTTCTCTGTGATTTTGATCAGACGACGCCCAAACGACCTCGAGCATCCAATCATCCAAATGATCTGAGATCATTAGCTCCTCCAAATGATCTAGGGCCATGAGCTCCTCCAAACCGTCTGGGACTTCGTGCTCTTCCAAGAAGTCTGGGGTTGTGAGGCTTTGCAGGTCGGCAGTGCTCTAGGTGAGGAGGGCGATGCTGGTGGCCATGGAGTTTTGGAGCAGCATGATGAGGAGATAGTAGTGTCAGGAGGTAGGAGACGACGCGCCACGGCCATGTTGAGGTACCACAGTCATGGTGATGTTGCTATCCACGGTCGTGCTGCCTTGCACGGGCGTGGTGGGTGAAAACTTCGGCCCTGTTGACGTCGTGCCACGGTCGTGGCGTGCCACCACAGTCGTGGTGAGACTACAGGCCCACGGTTGTGCCACCTTGCACGGGTGTGGCGGGTGAGAACTTGGCCCTGTGGGCGATGCGCCACAGTCGTGGCATGACCACCACAGTCGTGGAGGATATGCTCCACGGTCGTGGCATGACCAGCACGGTCGTGGCGGGTGGAGACTTGATACTGTTGGCGATGTGCCACGGCCGTGGCATGACCAGCACGGTCGTGGCGGATATGTGCCACGGTCATGGTGTGACCAGCACAGTCGTGGCATATGGAATATTGGAACTATTGGCAATGCGCCATGGCCATGGCGTGACCAGCACGGTCGTGGCAATTGTTCTGCTTCATGATCTTGATCATTTGTTGTACATGCTTGGGGCTTTAAGGACAGAACGCACAGTTGTGAGTTGTTGATATTTGATTGGATGATTGAGTGTGATCTGCAGAGAGAAAGGAGAGTGTGTAAGGGATAATAGTGTCGAATAAACTAGTGATTAGAACTATTTAGGCATTATTTATGTGAGAATGAAGAAATACTCAGAGTAAAGCAAAGCGAGGGTAATTTAGTCATAATGAGGTGTAAAAACCCTAGAATTGGCGACTATAATGATGAATCTGGAGGATTCATCACCACACCGAACTTAAGAATTGCTCATCCCGAGGAACGATAAACTTAGGACAGTCGACAAAAGGCTCGCTCATCTCGTAGTTTCCTCATCATTGCGTGAATGTCAAAATTTCACAAAAAAGAGAAAGGAAACAAATGAGGCAAAACAAAATTAGGGCAAAAATGTCGGAAATCCTTTGAATTGGCTGAGGATGGATCTGGAGGATTCATCACCACACCGAACTTAAGTGTTACTCATCTCGAGGAACGGAAAACTTAAAATAGTCGCCAATGAAATTGTTCATCACGTGATTGCCTCATCCTTATGTCATATCGTAATTTTGTTTGTGGCTCAGATTGATGCAGCCTCAAGGCTTCCTTAGATCACGGAGTACCTCTTATGATATCCTCGTCTCTGAGTTCATTTTGCTGAAGTATTTTCTTCTCATTCTCTTTTGTATCAGTCATGTTTAAAAGTTTTATGAGACTTTGAAAAGACCCACAAAATCAACAAAATGCATATGATCAGTCACTGGTGTTGAAAAAGGAGAGTATGGGGTGTGGTCAAGAGATAAGAGTCTCTCCTCAAATTGACTCAAGACTCTATTATTGGTGATTCATCAAGACACTTTGAATATTTTTACATAATACTGGTTGACTTAGCCTTACTCATGATTTTTTTTCTAAAGGTAACTCAGAAGTGTGTATAGGTTGGCTTAAGGCTTTTGGATATTTTACCTCTTCGGGAGGAGGTAAGGGGTCATTTTTGGATCCTTAGGATCTCACTACCGGTCGTGACACATCTGCCTTTGTGAGGGCAGCTAATGTACCGATCAAGTAAGACCTTTATCAGTTATCCTTATTCAGGGCACAACTCTCATGTTTTTATTCACACTCTGGCTTTTATTCATTCTCACATGGCTTGGGAAAAAGGGTATTTTTGGATTTTTGTATATTTGGGTTGTCGAGCCTCTTTTTGGAATCAGATTAGATTTTTCGCCAACCTCAGTATGTGCACAATCATCATTGTATACTCTTTGAATCAAGAAAAGAAGGTGATACACCCCTGTTATGAATTTTGGGGTATGGAGGAAGCGATAGTGGAAAGAGGAGTGTGGTGTACCACACCGAACTTAGAGTTCGGCAAAGTTCTAGTTTACACTAGAAAAAGGTGTGGTTTACCACACCGAACTTAGAGTTTGGCAGGGGTGTAGTTTACCACACCGAACTTAAAGCTTTGGCATGATTGGTGAGCGGAGGGATATGAAAAATGAAGGAAGAAGTGTAGAAGAGAGTTCGGATCATGATGCAGTTTGCTTGGCGATTCCATGTCACATGTCTATTTTCTCCATCACACTCTGCTCAAAAAGTGACATGATAAAACATTAAATGAGAAATCCATACAACATATCCATTAATCAGTTAGAGGCGTGATGTACTTGATCTATCTCAGTCTTATTGAAGTGTATCATCTTTATGGAGGATATGACATTAGGGCTCATGGACTTATACGAGATGAAATCATTTATCGGTTAGTTTTAAGTATTTGTTCCTCATGGATTTGTAACAAAAAGAGGTTGACAAAAGATTCGAAAAGCAAAATCCGACTAGGTAAAGGCTTTATTTTAAGAAGAAAAATGATAAAGCGGAAAAAAGAAAAAGAAAAAGAACTTTAGAATAGAAAAATAGAAAGCGGTAAAGGTAGAGGGTGGAATGAGAGTCATACCACCTACCCTCCACCTTGAACTAATGAGTTTTGTCATTTCTGAACAAATACTAGGTTCGAGGTGGAGGGGAAGGGTTGCGCAGTGTTAACCAGACGGTCCTCGTAGTTGGAAGAAGGTCCAGAAAAGATGTCGCACAATAGCCGACACCGAGAGCGAGGGAGTGGCCTGAACAGCCTATTGACTGGGTCGTCGTGGAAACTCGAATAGGTTTCCTAGATGATTTGGATGCATATTTCCTTCGCCTCTTTGTCCATCCAGAAGAATCCAGAGTCCTTCCCCCATCAGTGGAGGAGGTAAAATATAAGAAATTGAAACTGGAGGGTTAGGTGAGTAATCGAAGCATTGCTTATTTGTGTCCTCCAGTTGTGGCTCACCCTCGAAATTTAAAGTAGAACTGCTTTCTCCAAAATGCAGAGCAGTCAATTGAGGGTCGGCCACTTGGACTTCCTCCTGTCCTAGACAGGTGGTGGATCCGATTCAGGCTTCATTTCATCACCTCATTTTTCTTGCGTGCGATATGGTAGCCAGGATGACATTTCTTCATCATAGGAGTTGTTTTGAGAAGTATCATCATCTTTATTAACGTTGGAATTGATGAGAGCATCGTTCTTCTTTTCAAAAAAAATTAGAATTTCCCTCGTAGAACATCCTTAATTCGTCCAAGTAACTAGAAGAGGATTCGACTGGTAGAACAAACTCTTGCTCGGGTAAAGGAATAATGGGATTCCAGGGTAGAGGTTCCAATGATGCTTCTTCATGGGGGGGATTAGTCCATGACATAATGCTTTGAAGGCTAGAATCTCCGGTGACTCCGTTTCTTCGATGTTGGGACTAAAGTACTCCATTTCTGAGTCAGATTGTTGTTCGAGTACTTCTTCATAGTACTCCTCTGGTTCTATTGAGTGCTCAGGAGGAGTTGCTATGGGAAGATTGAAACCTGGCTCAAGTAATAGACATACCTCAGTTTCTTGAATGTTAGGAAGGTCTTCTTCATAGGGGTGAATTTCTCTAAGTAGATGGGTTTGTTACTTGATGCCCTCCCACAGGCCCTTTTTATCATTACAAGAGTCTATGGGAATATCGTAATCCATTCCAAAATCAAGGGGTGGTTCATGTTTCTCTTCATAGTGCACTGTCAACTCGTTCAAGTGACTAGAAGGAGATACAATAGAAAGGTCATGCTCTTGTTTGAGGACTGGCTCCGTCTGGACTTCTTGTGGTGGTGATAACTCAGGTAATATCATCTCATGAAAAGGACCGGTCATAGGATTGTCATCTTGACACATGTCATCCTCCCTTGATTTTGTTTCATTAGTGAGAGTGGTATGGTCCATTCCTAAAGCAAGATCTTGATCAGTCCTATCCTCGAAGTCTGTTCCTAGATCAGTCGAATGATTAGAAATCTCTTCATAAGGACAATTCAGGTCTTGTTCCAGAAATGGAGACATTTGATTCTCATGCATAAAAGACATATCTTTGTCTGAATCGGTCACATATCCATATGAGTCTAACTGTGAAGGTGTGTAGAGTCCTTGCGACATTAATCCTTCTTTTATGGATTTTATTGATGAGACAGTTGAAGTTGAAAAGATTTTGTCATTGAGGGAATCGATTATCGCCAATTGCTCTTCAATGGTTGGATTTGAGTCTATGAAGTCAGAAGGTGGGTAAGTATTGAAGTTTATCCCCCATTGATTTCCTGACTGTAGAAAATCCTCATATTGGTTGCTCATTCATTCACCTTGCACTGACGCTTGAAGATCATTGGAAGGCATATCCCACATAATTTTATAATCATCATCGTAATTGATTGCAACTTGTGGACTAGGGATGTGCTTAGTTAAAATAGGTGGTTGTTCTACATGTTGCTCAGGAGTGTTGACAAGTTTCCTAAGTTGATCAAAATCGGCTATCAAATTCTTAGTCACGGCTGTCTGATCAGCTAGTTGTTGAGCCACCGATGTCTGTAAAGCACATAGTTCTTCCATCAATGTGCGTCGATCTTCATAAAAAGGCTCTTCACTGCACCCGTTGGGTTGATATTGATAATAGCTCTCCTCATCATTGTATTGAGTTGCATTGTTTTCCAGGTTCCCTCCTTCATTGCAGTCTACACCTTGAAATCCACCATAGTTAGGTTTTTCGTAGTAGCCTCCAGGGTGATATGAATTATAACTTGTGTTATATCCATAGTTGTATGGAGAGGATGCTTTGAGTTTCCCGACTATACGATTCACGATTACTTGACGCAGAGCCATCACGTAGAGAGGAGGGACATTGAAGTAGTAAATTGATGTGTGAGAATAGTCACCACATAGTTGACATCTAACGGTTGGTGGTGTCGACTACTTCATTTTGAAGAGAGTTGGTACCTGAAATCAAGGAAAGAGTGTATCAGGCTTGACCAACCACTTCAAATCCAAGAAGATATGTGAGATTAAGCCCTTCACTTTTTAGGTTTTTGAAAAGAAAATGAAAAACCCTAGAGAAACCTAAATCGACACGAAATTTGAAAAAGACGATTCTTATACCGTTGTCCCCAGCAACGGCGCCATTTTTGATGGAGCTAGAACTTACACCAAAAGGTCACTCTTCCAATGGAAGTCCTAATATGCACCAAAAACCCTTGGGAGTTGATGTTCTCTCTAGGTTTACCTACAACTGGTGCTAGATAAATGCTCCAACCCCATAAGAGTGTGGAAGCCTTATCATATTACAGATTTAGGATCGAACCCAAAGGACAACGTTAAGAATCTGAGTGTCTTTTTCTCATTTCGTACCGATCTAAGTTAATCATCTAAGACCAAAAGTTTGATTTGAGTTATTAACCTAAAACAAGCAAAAGTAAGGCCAAAATAAAAACTAGTTTAAGGATTAAAATCTAAGATTAGCAAATGATGATGGATCATTGGGGTGATGCGGGTATTCGCCACCACCACACATGTATTGTAACTGTACCAAACATAGAAAGACCTGTAAGCAAGATACATGGATGTTGTACAATACCAATGTCTTATAGGATAAGAGTAATGCACACATCCTTCATGGGTTGAGTAACCCTCATCTGGTACATATCTACGTGTCAATGAAGAGATGCAACCTCCGAAGAGAGAACCTTACTCAACCTCGTGAAACGTGTATCGGAAAACTAACAAGAGAGCGATAATTACCAATTCGATTAGTATCTTTATAGACTATCCCTTTTTCTAGGAAATAGCTACAAGAAACGTGGGAGTGTTGCAACGTCAGCCATTCCCGAATGAATGGCCAAATACCTTGTACCACTCCCTCCGCGGAATGTGTTCCTCGACCCAACAAGGTTACACTTCCGTACATCAACTGATTCCATTTCATAGTGCGGAAGTGCAGCGATGGAGGTGATTTTACTCCATCCCTCGGGAAGCGTTCCTAGATACCAAAAAGGATGCGCGGTGGATACACACACCAGAAACCAACACTAAATAGGTATTCGAGTCCTAAGAGCGGTCGTAGACAAACCACAACAAAAGACAATAGATGCATACAAGAACGCGGCCAACATTCAAGCATGTGTGAAACGATTTAGTATTGAATCAAAAAGATAACATCTTTTTAGTACAAATTACAAAACACGGGTAGAGGGGCTAGTCCCCGCATCCCAGTGGATGAAACTACTCATTCCTCATGCGAGAAACAAGAAGAATTAGAAAGAGGGAGAAATCTTCCATGGACTCGGTGCAGAAGGTAGTCGCAACTCGGTGAAGAAGAAGCGGTCTCCTGCGTCGTGTCAGAGCAAATCTAGACACGGAACGGGAGATGCCAAGACAGTCTGGACAGTCTCTCTCACTCCATCTTCCTTCTCTTCTCAGTCTCCTTGCATACAATAGGGGCAGTCGGTGGAATGGAACTGGCGTAGACGGGACTGAATTTTGATCGGAACTGTGTACTGGCAGCCTTTCGGCGTCCCGGAACTGATTACCAAAATGGGGACCCTACTGGTCCTATTTATAGGCACAAGTCTAGTCCCAAATGATCTTGTGGCTTTTTGCATCAAACGGTTTCACCAAACGGTCTTGAAAAATAGCATCCAAACGGCCTGGAGATTGTTTGCTACCAAACGGTCTGGAGACCCTGGTGCCAAACGATCCTTGCTTTCTCTGTGATTTTGATCAGACGACGCCCAAACGACCTCAAGCATCCAATCCTCCAAACGATCTAAGATCCTTAGCTCCTCCAAACGATCTAGGGTCGTGAGCTCCTCCAAACCGTCTGGGACTTTGTGCTCTTCCAAGCAGTCTGGGGTTGTGAGGCGTTGCAGGTCGGAAGTACTCTATGTGAGGAGGGCGATGCCGATGGCCATGGAGTTTTGGAGCAGCAGGTTGAGGAGATAGAAGCGTCGCGAGGTAGGGGATGACGCACCACGGCCGTGTTAAGGTACCACGGTCATGGTGATGCTGCTATCCACGGCCGTGTTGCCTTGCACGGGCATGGTGGGTGAAAACTTCAGCCCTGGTGATGTCATGCCACGGTCGTGGCCTGCCACCACGGTCGTGGTGAGGCTACAGCCCCACGGCCGTGCCACCTTGCACGGGCGTGGCAGGTGAGAACTTGGCCCTGTAGGCGATGTGCCACGGTCGTGGCGTGACCAGCACGGTCATGACGGATATGCGCCACGGTCGTGGCATGACCAGCACGGTCGTGGCGGGTGGAGACTTGATACTGTTGGTGATGTTCCACGGTCGTGGGGTGACCAGCACAGTCATGGCGGATATGTGCCATGGTTGTGGTGTGACCAGCACAGTCGTGGCGGATGGAAGATTGGCACTGTTGGCAATGCGCCACGGCCGTGTCGTGACCAGCACGATCGTGGCGATTGTTCTGCTTCATGATCTTGATCATTTGTTGCACATGCTTGGGGCTTTGAGGACAGAACGCACAGTTGTGAGTTGTTGATGTTTGATTGGATGATTGAGTGTGATCTGTAGAGAGAAAGGAGAGTGTGTAAGGGATAATAGCGTCGAATAAACTAGTGATTAGAACTATTTAGGCATTATTTATGTGAGAATGAAGAAATACTCAGAGTAAAGCAAAGCGAGGGTAATTTAGTCATAATGAGGTGTAAAAACCCTAGAATTGGCGACTGTAATGATGAATCTGGAGGATTCATCAATAGACCAAATTGAAACCTTCATGCTTTCTAAGAGAATGAGTTCAATCATTCAAAGCATACTTCCTACAAAGATAGATGACTTGGGAGCATTCACTCTACCTTGCAAGATTAGAAACACCACATTTGACAAATGTCTTTTTGACCTTGGAGCCAGCATTAGTCTCATTCTGTCTACCTTGTGGCACGAGCTAGATCTTGGATATTTGAAGCTTACGAAGATGGCTATCTAGCTAGCCAATCACTCAATCAAATATATTAAAGGTATTGTGGAGGATGTATCAGTGCAAATTGGTAAATTCTACATTCCTTGCAATTTTTTTGTGTTAGACATGCTTGAAGTACCTTCCAATCCCATTCTCTTTGGGAGACCCTTCTTGAGGACTGTCGAATTCCTTGTTGATGTCTGGGAAGGAAATCTTACACTCCGGGTTGGTGAAGAAGCCATGGAGTTTTCTGTGTTTAATGCCATGAAGGCACCTTCACAAGTGTAAGAACTTTGTCTTATTGACTCTATTGCGGAGGAAGAACATAATCATGATGATTTGATATTTAACTACTATGATGTTGGTGAAGCTACCAATGATGACTCTAAAAATTTTGGAGTATTTTTTATTGCTCAACCAAATGCTATTAATGAAGATACTTCACTTGTTGATGATAAAGCCAAAGAAAACACATTTGGGAGAAAGGTAGAACTAAAATCCCTTCCACCAGGGATGAGGTATGCATTTATTGACCCCAATTTTACTTCTCCAGTCATAATTAATGATGAGTTAACTAACAAACAAGAAAATATATTGCTTGCTGAATTGCGTTTATATAAAGATGTCATTGGTTACTCTATTGATGATTTAAAGGGTATCCATCCTTCCATTTGCATGCATATAATAAACACGGAAGACGATGCTAAACCAACTATTAAACCACCTAGACATTTAAATCAAAACATGTTGGAAGTGGTTAAAAAGGAAAATTTTAAGTTGAAAGATGTTGGTATCATTTATCCTATAAGTGACAGTCCCTAGGTTAGTGCCATTCATGTGGTACCTATAAAGGGGGTGCAACTGTCATTAAGGGAGATAATGATGAGTTAATACAAACATGTATAGTCACATGTTTGCATATGTGTATTGATTATTGGCGCTTGAATAAAGCAACTCGCAAAGATCATTTTCCCTTGCCTTTTATTGATTTGATGCTTGAGCGACTTGTGAACCATTCTTACTTTTGCTATTTGGAAGAGTATTTCAGGTTTTTCCAGATTCCAATCTACCCTCTCAACCTAGAGAAAACCACATTTACATGCACCTATGGGACCTACACTTACTGTTGCATGCCTTTCGTTCTTTTTAATGCCCCAGCAACATTTTAGCGTTTCATGATGGTTATTTTCTTTGACTTCATTGAAAATATAATGGAAATATTCATGGATGATTTTAGCATTTATGGAGATTCCTTTGATCATTGTTTTTGCAAATTGTCTAAAGTGTTTGCTCGTTGCAAAAAGGTTAACCTAGTACTAAACTAGGAGAAGTACCATTTTATGGTACAATCTGGTGTAATGCTAGAACATATTGTTTCTAATAAGGGTATTGAAGTTGATAGGGCCAAAGTGGAAGCTATAGAGAGGATGTCTACTCCTTCCTCAGTCAAGGGCGTCCATATTTTCCTTGGACATGCAAGGTTCTATAGGAGATTCAGTAAAGATTTCTCCAAGATTGCAAAATCATTGTGTTCCTTACTTGCAAAAGATGTTGAGTTCACATTTGATGATGACTGCCATACAGCCTTCAACAAGATCAAATAAGATCTTGTCTCAACACCAATCATCCAACCACTAGACTGGAGTGCTCCTTTTGAATTAATGTGTGATGTGAGTGACTACGCAGTAGGAGCAGTTCTTGGATAGTAGAAGGACAAAAAGCTTCACGCCATACACTATGCAAGCAAAACCTTAGATGAGGCATAAATCAATTATAAAACCATTGAGAAAGAGATGCTTGCCATAGTATACGCTTTTGACAAGTTCAGGTAGT
Organism: Alisma plantago-aquatica; assembly: GCA_963693085.1. Lineage (NCBI taxonomy): Eukaryota > Viridiplantae > Streptophyta > Magnoliopsida > Alismatales > Alismataceae > Alisma > Alisma plantago-aquatica. Next base: position 916,844,135 of record OY856409.1, read on the forward strand.
ATTTGGTAGGATCCAAAGTCATTGTGCATACAGATCATGCTACAATAAATTACTTGCTTTACAAGAAAGATGTTAAACCTCGTCTCATCCGCTGGATATTACTCCTTTAAGAGTTTGATATTAATATCCAAGATAGGAAGGGGAAAGAGAACAATGTCACCGGTCATCAATCTAGGTTGACTACAGATGCTGGAAATGAATTGCCTATTAAGGACCAAATGTCGATTGAGAAACTCTAAGCTTTTTCATCCACACAAGCACCATGGTTTGCAGACTTTGCAAACTTTCTTGCAACAGGGCAGCTGCCTCCAGACTTGACATACCAATAGAAGAACAAGTTTCTCCATGATGTAAAGTTCTACTACTGGGATGATCCACTATTGTTTAAGCAATGCACTGATGGACTCATAAGGAGATGTATCCCAAATGAGGAAATTGGTAATGTGATTTCATATTACACTTTGGGGCAACCAAAATAACAACAAAGATCATTCAATCTGGCCTTTATTGGCCAAGTCTATTTTGTGATGTGCACACATTTGTCAAGGCTTGTGACAACTGCCAAAGAGGTGGGGGGAATTTCAAGGAGAGACGAAATGACATTAAACTCAATTCTGGAGATAAAAGTTTTTTATGTGTGGGGTATAGACTATATGGGGCCCTTTCTATCTTCATGTAGCTATAAGTTCATATTGGTGGCTTGTGATTACGTATCCAAATGGGTGGAGACAATCCCCACTCAAGTTCTAGATGCAAAGTCAATCGTCAAACTTTTTTAGAAGATCATCTCCCCAAGATTTGGAGTTCCAAGAGAAATCATTTCAGATGGTGGCAGCCATTTTAATGAGAGAAACTTCAACAACTTACATAGAAAATATGGGGTAAAGCATAACATATCTACACCCTATCACCCTCAAACATCAGGTCAAGTGGAGATCTCAAATAGGAAACTGAAGGCTATTCTAGAAAAGATTGTCTCCAGCTCAAGAAAGGATTGGGCCCTTAAGTTGGACAATGTGTTATGGGCATACAGGACAACTTTTAAAACACCCATTGGAACAACACCTTTCAAGCTAGTCTACAGAAAAGCATGCCATTTACCCATGGAATTGGAGCACAAGGCATTATGGGCAATCAAGTTTTTGTATTATGATCTTAAGAAGGTAGGAGAGAAGAGGCCACTGCAACTACAAGATGTAGAGGAGCAGAGAATGGACGGTTATGAGAATGCCAAAATCTATAAGAAGAAGACAAAGAGATGGCATGATAAGAGAATCAAGATCAAAGACTTCAAATAAGGAGACCAAGTTTTGCTTTTCAATTCTAAACTCAAATTCTTTCCAAGAAAATTGAGATCCAAGTGATCTGGACCATTCTTGGTCCTACACATTTTTCCATACAGGACGGTGGAGCTGCAAGGAAAACAATCCTCCGTCAAGGTCAATGGATAACGTTGCAAGCTATACATCATAGGAGATGAAGTTGACAAGGGAGCTACTTGCTCCCTCTAGGATGCTTGATCAAAAGATGAAAGAGTCCTACTCTAGACTTTAAATGGAGGAACTCATGGGAGTTGAACCCACATTAGATTAGAATTTCTTTCTGTAGTTTGAGTCAAGAACAATCTTTAATTCTAAAAAATAAACTTGTCATGGGTGTATGTAATAATTTAAACACTTATACTTGCATCACAATACTTCTGCGGGTGCTGGAGAGAAGCTGAATTCTACAAAAACTCAAAAAGCCACAACGTGTCTTTATCTGAGACGGTGTGTCATCTCTTACAGTGAGAAAAAAGAGAGTAGAAACTCAAAAAGACACGACGTGTTTGAAAATGGCACACCGTGTTAGTATCAAGCAGGACATGGAAATACTCGATCTAGAAATGAACACGACGTGTCTTAATTAAGACACGATGTGTACTTCAGAGACAACGGGAGCAGGAGCTATCTAGAATCGAACACATCGTGTCTTTATTTGCACACGGCATGTCGTTATCAGTGAAAGAGTTATAATTTCAACTTCTGGATTTGAACACGGTGTGTGCCTAAAAGCACATGGCGTGTCTCGTAACACACACAATTGCTCATAAGATCATAGGGGAGTTCTGCTAAGAGACATGTCGTGTTCTAAAATCAACATGTTGTGTCTTTTGATGAGAAAAGGGGTTTTTAACCCTAAATGGTTGTCGCCTCCCTCACTCCCTCACTTCATTTCCAGCCATGTTGCCAACCGTGTTTGAGCCTCCTCTGTCGACAACCAACCATGTGTGATCTACAGCAAGAAGCTTCCTCCTCGAGCTGTCGTCGACAGCGCCAAGTCCGCAAAGCTTCCTCTTCTCTGTCGATCTTCTTCTCCACCACCGCCAAGCCATTCTTCTTCTTCTTCTTCTTATTCTCTCAAGCTCAAAGAAGATGAAGTTTCATCTACGCCGTCGTCTTGACCCAATACGGCGTGAAATCCCAAAGGAGAAGCTACATCTGGGTCGCCTCTGCCATTCCTCTCTTTTTCCATCTCAGGACACGCTGTGAGCGTCGCCGAATAGAACGTGTTCTACATTCTTGAGTTGCCGCCATTTCCCAGGTACACATCGTGTCTTTTGAAAGACACGTTGTGTCTTTCTCTAAGACGTCAAGTTCTACAGCAAAAGACACACCGTGTTCCCCAACAGAAACATTGTGTCCCACTGAGAAACAACAATGCCACCCCTCAAGCAAACGTCCAACCACAAGCATAGAGCTAGCTCCTCCTCTACACTAGCATACATCCCGGGTCACTCCTGAGTAATACCCCACCTACCAGTTCCTCATAGCAAGGAGGGTGCTCCCCTTGTGATTTTCTTGCGAGAAAACTCTCACTACCCTCGGGTTCAAGGATGAGGTCTTCTCACACTTGAAGGACTTGAGTCTGAGCTACATATGTTGCATGGTATCAAAAACTTACCCCCACCTTGTTTATGAGTTTTTGGTGACTCTCACTATCAAGTAAGACCCACAAAAGAAGATGGAACCCTATGGTATCATTCGCTTCTTCCTTTTAGGTTGTAGTTTTAAACTTACCTTCAGACATTTTTGCGAGGTCTTAGATTGCCACTACAAGGGGGCAATAAGTTATCTGTCAATTTTTTATAATCATGAATTATGGTTTGAGATATTTGATGAGGATCTTCATGATGCCAAGCAAGCTATGGTGTATGCTATTCACAACCCCATTTTTTTATATGTGCCCTGCCTTCTTAGTATATGGGTTTTTGCTGATAAATAAACCCTAGGGGTCTGTGGCAAACAAGATCTTTTCTTTTTGTGGGGAATGGTGTATGAACACAAGATCAATGCATCCTACTATATCCTTACAAGGTTCCTAGATATAAAGAAAGTGAAGAAGAGGGAATCTGGGGACATAATGTGTGGGGGTTTGATCACTCTGATGGAACATAAGTTAGATGTTGATCTGACAGGTCTCAAGGATGCACCAGGTAGAAACCTAGTAGACATTCAATATCTTCTTTCTATAGGATTGATCTCAAGGGTTGCCAATAGTGATACCAAATATAGGCAATTCTTTGATAAAGATCAGTACATTGACATTCCAGATCTGGAGCATGTTACATTAGAGAACAAAGATAACTAGAAAGTCATTTTGAACATCCCTGGAGAAGTTGATGTAGCTAGAGCTCCTGATGATACTGAGGCACCTTCTACTACTCTACCACCTCCCTCCATAGGCACACAGATGGAGTACTCCTGGGCCATGCCTGATGTCAGGCATCTATATGGCTATGTGCAGCAGCGGTTTGACCACATGGATGGCTGCCTGGATTTGATGGGTCAATAATTTTCTACTATGAATGATATGGTTCACCACATGGATAGCTAGCACCTTTCTCAAGTCCACTACTCCATGCCACAACAACACCAGCCTACTCCTCCGCCGCAGCCTGACTTTGTTCAATAGCCCATACAGGTTGATATTCTAGATGGCGATGATCTCATTAGCCAGTTCTTCCCTTCTGGTCACATGGGCCCTGGCCCATCCCACTGATGCACCCACCCCATGATAGGTACCCAGTTGTTTCCTTCATAGGTTTGATTGATGCAGTGAGGACACTACAAATTTCAAGCTTAGTGGGATGCAACCGAGCGGTAATGTAGTTTACTTTTTATTGTTTTTCATGTTGTTTGTCATGTCATGCATGTTCTGCTTTCATGTTTATTCTTTGTTTTTCTTTCCTTTTGTGACAAAATCTAGTACGATGTGAGGCTATCTTGATGTAATGAATTGGTTTTCTGCCAAGTTTGAACCATCTTGTCCGCTTGTACCTTCATCAGTCATTTGAAGGAATTGTAAAGAGCATACATAGATTAGTTGAATTCCTTTGGCCTCCAACATGCATTTAATTTTGGTTTATGCTTGTAGCTTGAAAACTCACCTTTTTCATCATTGATTGTTTAAAACATGTAATGTTATCAATTTTTGTGAGAAAATTAACATCACAACATCATTTGGAATATGGGATACCCTTGCCAAGCTCTTAGTGCAATTTTCAACCTTTCTTTTAATGAATTTTTTTTCAAAACAAATGAATGAAATCTAGCTAATGTTGCTATTTAGTTGACCCTCCTATGTTGTCGAATAATTTTAAAATATATTTTATCTCACTTCACCCTCTTACCCCATAAATGGTAGATTTACCACCCACATATCATGGTAGCCTAGTGTAAGTCTGACCTGGCCACGATGGTTAGGTGGTATGTCTTCAAAAAAGGGTAAAATACCCCAACCAGCACTCCACGTGTGTATAAGCCTACATTAGCAGCCGAGTGTCAGAACCCATAATCCATTGTCATATCATTTTGGGAAACGAGGTGTAACGTCTGTCTCGCGAAAACAAGATTAACTAATGCGGAAGCGTTCACTAAGCAGCGGATTACCAAAAATCACTAAAAATTAAAACCTTTTTATCAAAAGATCCATCAAGTAAAAACTTTCTCACATAGAACATGTGGGCTCTGATCTCCAAAACCACGATATAAACTTAGCGGAAGCGATTCGATTAACAGCGGAAGATAAAAATCACGGGAAATTAAAACTTTTCGAGATAAGAGCTTGAATTTATAAAAACTTCTTTCATAAAAGGAGGTAAACTGTTTACATCTCAGATAATTACTTCTTGAGTAATTATATACAACATGATACAAAATCTCAAGAACTCAAAACCAAAATCTTAGACCAAAAGACTCCAAGGACCTGAGAGTACAAAGAACACATAGGACTGACTATCTAACTATACAACTCAGCAGTCTGAATCTCCACCTGAGATTTACTGCTGCTCTTGATGTTGTTGCTGCTGATATTGGTCACCTGAAGATTGATTCCTTCTCCCTCGACGACCACCTAAAAAGTTGACATCTACGGGGTGAGACAATTTTAAATAATTGTCCCAGCGAGAGTTATAACTCTTTGCCAGAAGCTTTATTATAGCAACTAAGAATAACATAGGCAATAAAAGCTTTAAGGTAATCAGCAGCAGATTGTTATCAATTAGAACAACAACAGTTAAGGAATATGAAGAACATGTATACTAAGTAATGTATCTTCAACCAATGTATCTCGTAGTTCATCCTAAGCAGATATACTACGCGGTTGATTATGTTTTACAAACATCATAATGCCCTGCGGAGATGAGGTATACCGCTCATACTCCAACCGATTACTATTAAGTCACATCGGTATCATACATAGGTCATCAAAAGAGCCGGATTCTTATGACCACATCTTCCTCAGTCAGTAAGAGGATCAACATGTAGGACATCTAGTGTAACGTCCCTGGATTTTCACCTTCTCAAAACCCCATGGAGATGAGAAGACAAAATCCGAAAACGTTAGCAATCATATCAGAGAGCGATGCAGAAGCAAAATACGCATACATGAACATACAACTATAACATACACCATAACATTTATCAACATTCAACATGTATATTACAAAGTGAATTACATTTAGATATTAAAAGAAGATTTAAAAGTCTCTAAACATGTATGCTAACAGGATCTTAACCTGAACAATGCTCACTTCACATCTTTTATCCCATGCTATCTCTGAACCTAAAACATACGTGAAACAACGAATCAACACACAAGGTGTTGTGTACGTGGGTAGAAAGATAAATACTAATATGTTTGCATAATTTAAATAACTTGAGAAAGAAAGAGTAAAAAAATGTTATTTAAGGCGATAATTAGGTAAACATCCCTTTTATTGCTTTCACATTGATGCGGTTGTACTACACATACTTGCACTTGACTTACATCTAGTGTGGGCAATATAGTATCATCATACATCTAACAAGGGCCAAGGAATCATACATCCATGTTAGGCAACATACATCCACACCAAGCTATGTGCTCTAGTAGCTACAACCCATCATACTCATTTATGTTCTATTAGATTTGGCGAAGTATAACTCATACTAGTTCAACCAAGCAATCATATCCAAATACAAGCATTCAAGATATTGCATATCATAGGCAACCAGAAAACTAGTCTTATACTTAATAAATCCCACGTACCTGAGTTTAGAGAATCTTTATACATCCATGATCATCTAGAACTTTGTCCATGACCTGATTAATAACAATTAATCACCGTCAATAATTGTTCATCATATTATTGGCTTTTTAGGTCCAAATTAGGGTTTTTCCAAACCTAGATTTCATCTCATTTTAGGATGGTATCTGATATTTTTCTAATGATCATGAGGTCATTTTAGAGGTCTGTTCCAAATTTCATATTTTCCTGATGATTGGTCTATTTTCTGGAATTAATATGAGGCTACAAGCACTTAATTGTATTTTAATACCAAAAGACCTAATATTGAGAAATATATTTCAAATCAGGATCAACTAAATGTCTCCAAATAATATTAGGGTTCAATAGAATTTTTATCATATTGAATCACAATGATTTGCTATTTATTTCAATTAGCTTACCCTAAAAAGAAACATTATCATCTATATTACATATTGACATTAATTGTTCTGTAAAAGCCTAATATAAGGGTTCAATAATGTAGAGGATATTTTTCTGAGTTTAGAGATATTTTTGGGGTAATTATTGGTAATGGGAGCTATTTTTAGTCGCATTTATGAGATATGGTATATTTTTGTGCACTAAAAAAAAGAATTACCTTGTGTGGCGGGTCCCACTGCCTGATGTGGCGGCCTGTGAATGGTTCACGCTGGCCCACCCACAACTTCTGGTCACGCTCTAATTACGCCTAGGTTCATGATGGTCGGTCCAGTGGCTGGTCTACCTAGACCAAGCCCACGCTCTCCCTCTTTCGCAACTCTGTTTCCTGCGCTGCGGTTTGGGCGTGAATCTGTCGCCACCGTGCACCTTCTGTTGGTGAGCGCGAGCCATGGACAGGGCATTCTGCCCCCCTACAGATGCGCCTGGAAGCTTCGCCTCAGCCGAGGAGCTTCATGGCTGGAAGCATTGCCTACATCCACCATCGCTGCAGTTGAAGATCTGGCGAGTCGGAGAAGACTGGTTGATTAAGGGTGGCTCAAAGATTGGTCTGCCTAAACTGAGCTCGACAAATCTCTCTTCGCCAATCTTGAGCAGGTTCATGCAGCGCAACCTACGCTTTGATCCTTTTGTGTGAGCGTCGCCGTGTAGTCTGCTACCGGTGAGAAATCCTGCTTCACATGGCCTCTGTCTCTCATTCGTGTTTTCAGCCCCAGACGCGAGTCAGTGCCCACCTTCGTCGTCACCCAGCCTAGTTCCAGGTTCTGCGTCGGCTTCTCCTTGGCATGCGATCGGTGGTTAGACCTTCTCCTCTTCCTCTGGTTCTCACATGATCTTGGCCGCTGCCTGGCTGCTAGAGGCGGAGGAGTGGGTTTCAGATTGGCATCGTGTACTCCATATCCTATTCGATGGTGGCCGATGAAAAGAGCTCCAGAAGAGGATTCGGTCCTCACTTCTATTCGTTTAATCCTTGTGCAGAGACCATCCTCTGAACCTCTCAGCAGCACGATACCCTGGAGAAGCACTAATCGAGGTTGTCGCCACTAAGAGGACCTGGGGAAGGAATAGAGAAAACTACATTGCTCCGAAGCTACATAGATCTGTGAGAACTCATCGGTTGGATCCATGAGGTACACAGCAAGATGGAGGCATTCTCAGTAAGGGTGAGGTGTTGAGGTCCTTTCCCCCATCTATGTACAGTGTTAGAAAAGTCCAAAGAATTGAGGGTTCCCATCCCTCTTCCTTGGGTCATTTGCGGCGATCTGGTAGTCACCGTGCAGTTCTGAAGATAATGGATCATAAGCGTTAGTCATCCCCCTCAACTCGGCATGATGAGTTCATTAGTCGTTGAGGGGGAGACTTTGTCTTCTGCCCCGAGTGATAATTGGATTTAGAACATGACAGTCGGGTTACCAGATCAATGAATGACCCTACACATTAATGTCACGACATACATTGTTTCCTAGGTGACTATAGTCCTCAATACACACATGAACCATTAATTGCAATTTTAAAACTTAAATATCTTGGTGTGGGTGCATCCTTTCTCCATCAAAATCTAACCACATTTAGGTAATCATTTAAGCTACTTCACTCGGAAGTATGTTACCAAAAATCCAATAAGCATCATATATAAGGTGTTGTAAGGCCTTATATAATTATCATTTTCTCTCCCAAACAAAATAACCAAACAACTTTAGGAATCCTGAGATATTTGTAATGCAACCATTCAAATTCATCTATATCATTAAAGGATGTTTAACCAAATGAATATTCAGTTTGGTTAAGGAAAACTCACTCCCTCAGGTATCATAGTCCTCATTTTGTATTTCAATACACCTAATTTGGATGAAGGAGATCCATAATTGGGTTACCAATTCCTCAATTTGGTATTTGTCATATACATATCAGGCATGGTCCTCGAATACTATGTTAGTTATCAAAATTATAAAATCTAGTTCATCACATTCAGCCCATCTTATATGGAATTTCGTCCTCGAAATTCAACTAATGTAATAGTCAAGGTTATGTAAAAAAAATAGTCTAACTTCATATAGGTCGGCAATTCTGGCTTCCAAAGTTCTCATCATCATTCTGGATATACCCTAAGTTGTCATCTTAAGATTTAGAGATTCTTGGGTGTTCCCACCCCACCTTATATATATGTGGAAGCATCACTTAAGATCTTAGCCATAACATAACGTTATGATATCTTAGGATTACATCACCCCTAAGGGTACATGTTTTGTTCATACTTGTAAAGTTCAAGAGGAATTCGTTTATATACCATGACATTCATATTGTTCAAATCTAACATCACTAACATCTTACCAAGATTTCAACATTATAGGAGATTTATCTTCATCCTTGATATTAGAATTTTTCTACATAAGAAGGGCTTACGTAACATGCTTGACAATTAGGGTTTCACCCTATGGTGTGATATTCATACTCAACTTAGAAGCATACATTGGAAAGGATCAAAGTTACAAACTATATTTCTGATCATATACCTTATGATCCAAAAATGTCTTTATATCAAGTTCATGAGTTCAACATTTTATGTCTTGCATGTATTATGTGAAGGAAAAAAAAGAGAATATACTAAGTTTATCCCATGATCTCAGCATCATATCTTTCATGTTTCATATGAAGGGGAAGAGAATATTTTAAAGTCAAACTTATCATGATTTCAATCGTGGGCACTACATGTATGATATAGGGGGAAAAATATAGAATAGGTCAAGCTTATACAAGTGACTCCTCATATATAAATCATCTATATAGCTCAAGTGAGGTTTCTATCATCATATATTAAGAAAGAGAAGAAGAAGGGAGAACATGTATTTTGAGTATCTTTTGCACAAAGCATCATACTCTCATAACTAGAGTTCATATATTACCTCACTTGCAACTAATGATGAGATTCACAAAATATGTCACTCCAGCTAGGACCTAACTCAGCCAGAGGATTGACTTAATCATATGGGTCATCTAACCCTCCTTTTCTTTTACCCAATTCTCACATATAGATTTGAATCATGCATAAGGACTCAACTCAGCACTCAAGAGTAATCTAGTGTAGGACACTTTTTTTTTGTTAACACATATCTCATATATTGGAGACTAGGTCCTATGACCTTCTCCCTGTGGGTCTTACTCTCTCTAGAGTTCACCACATATCTCATCCTACCACTAGACATCCTCTTTGTATAATAAATTGAGGCTCATGCACACTCATCTCTATCTTAACTTAGCTTATCTTAAGTAAGAAAAAGGAATGTACTTTCATCATCAAGATTTCGCATAAATTCTACAAAATTAGATTCAACAAGTATACAACTTAAACCTTTATAAGGAAACTTATACCATCAGAGATCAAACTTAGATAAGATTTCACATGCTTATTTCAACTATCGTTCTATCATCTACTCTATGTATCACATAACTTGATAAGGCTCTAGACACCTAATCTAGACTACTCTCTCTTCTAGACTAATGTCACTCCTTTTCACTTAGGTTACATGAACACTAACTACTCTACAGTGTAAGGGACACATTTTTATATTTACATATATATAATAAAATATTATATAGTTGTTCTCCGAGAAAGAAGACGTCAGAGAAAATTGTCGAGGCTCGAGCCGATTGGAAAACAAAACCAAATCAGCAAAATCGAGTGTCCCACACACAGTAGATAGTCTAGTGCTATGTCACCTAGTGAAATGGTGAGAACGAGATGTAGACTAGTGTAGCTACCCTATACATATGAGCTCTATATGGAAAGGGTTTCTCACACTTGTCTAAACCTAGTTCTCGAACATCTAGGTTCTAACTTAGAGGCTAAGTCAAACCTTATTCCTATAGAACAACTTACTAAGTTTCTAAGATTTAAAGTGAGAGGTGAAATTTAGTTTTAAGTTTCATGGTGAACAATTGTTAGGTGTAGCTATTGTTCATGCTCTGATACCAACTGTAACGTCCCTGGATTTTCACCTTCTCAAAACCCCATGGAGATGAGAAGACAAAATCCGAAAACGTTAGCAATCATATCAGAGAGTGATGCAGAAGCAAAATACGCATACATGAACATACAACTATAACATACACCATAACATTTATCAACATTCAACATGTATATTACAAAGTGAATTACATTTACATATTAAAAGAAGATTTAAAAGTCTCTAAACATGTATGCTAACAAGATCTTAACACAATAGGTACAACCTGAACAGTGCTCACTTCACATCTTTTATCCCATGCTATCTCTGAACCTAAAACATACGTGAAACAACGAATCAACACACAAGGTGCTGTGTACGTGGGTAGAAAGATAAATACTAATATGTTTGCATAATTTAAATAACTTGAGAAAGAAAGAGTAAAAAAACGTTATTTAAGGCGATAATCAGGTAAACATCCCTTTTATTGCTTTCACATTGATGCGGTTGTACTACACATACTTGCACTTGACTTACATCTAGTGTGGGCAATATAGTATCATCATACATCTAACAGGGGCCAAGGAATCATACATCCATGTTAGGCAACATACATCCACACCAGGCTATGTGCTCAAGTAGCTACAACCCATCATACTCATTTATGTTCTATTAGATTTGGCGAAGTATAACTCATACTAGTTCAACCAAGCAATCATATCCAAATATAAGCATTCAAGATATTGCATATCATAGGCAACCAGAAAACTAGTCTTATACTTAATAAATCCCACGTACCTGAGTTTAGAGAATCTTTATACATCCATGATCATCTAGAACTTTGTCCATGACCTGATTAATAACAATTAATCACCGTCAATAATTGTTCATCATATTATTGGCTTTTTAGGTCCAAATTAGGGTTTTTCCAAACCTAGATTTCATCTCATTTTAGGATGGTATCTGATATTTTTCTAATGATCATGAGGTCATTTTAGAGGTCTGTTCCAAATTTCATATTTTCCTAATGATTGGTCTATTTTCTGGAATTAATATGAGGCTACAAGCACTTAATTGTATTTTAATACCAAAAGACCTAATATTGAGAAATATATTTCAAATTAGGATCAACTAAATGTCTCCAAATAATATTAGGGTTCAATAGAATTTTTATCATATTGAATCACAATGATTTGCTATTTATTTCAATTAGCTTACCCTAAAAAGAAACATTATCATCTATATTACATATTGACATTAATTGTTCTGTAAAAGCCTAATATAAGGGTTCAATAATGTAGAGGATATTTTTCTGAGTCTAGAGATATTTTTGGGGTAATTATTGGTAATGGGAGCTATTTTTAGTCGCATTTATGAGATATGGTATATTTTTGTGCACTAAAAAAAAGAATTACCTTGTGTGGCGGGTCCCACTGCCTGATGTGGCGGCCTGTGAATGGTTCACGCTGGCCCACCCACAACTTATGGTCACGCTCTAATTACGCCTAGGTTCAGGATGGTCGGTCCAGCGGATGGTCTACCTAGACCAAGCCCACGCTCTCCCTCTTTCGCAACTCTGTTGCCTGCGCTGCGGTTTGGGCGTGAATCTGCCGCCGTCGTGCACCTTCTGTTGGTGAGCGCGAGCCATGGACAGGGCATTCCACCCCCCTACAGATGTGCCTGGAAGCTTCGCCTCAGCCGAGGAGCTTCATGGCTGGAAGCATTGCCTACATCCACCATCGCTGCAGTTGAAGATCTGGCGAGTCGGAGAAGACTGGTTGATTAAGGGTGGCTCAAAGATTGGTCTGCCTAAACTGAGCTCGAAAAATCTCTCTTCGTCGATCTTGAGCAGGTTCATGCAGCGCAACCTACACTTTGATCCTTTTGTGTGAGCGCCGCCGTGTAGTCTGCTACCGGTGAGAAATCCTGCTTCACATGGCCTCTGTCTCTCATTCGTGTTTTCAGCCCCAGACGCGAGTCAGTGCCCACCGCCGTCGTCACCCAGCCTAGTTGCAGGTTCTGCGTCAGCTTCTCCTTGGCATGCGATCGGCGGTTAGACCTTCTCCTCTTTTTCTGGTTCTCACATGATCTTGGCCGCTGCCTGGCTGCTAGAGGCGGAGGAGTGGGTTTCATATTGGCATCGTGTACTCCATATCCTATTCGATGGTGGCCGGTGAAAAGAACTCCAGAAGAGGATTCGGTCCTCACTTCTATTCGTTTAATCCTTGTGTAGAGACCATCCTCTGAACCTCTCAGCAGCACGATACCCTGGAGAAGCACTAATCGAGGTTGTCGCCACTAAGAGGACCTGGGGAAGGAATAGAGAAAACTGCATTGCTCCGAAGCTACATAGATCTGTGAGAACTCATTGGTTGGATCCATGAGGTACACAGCAAGCTGGAGGCATTCTCAGTAAGGGTGAGGTGTTGAGGTCCTTTCCCCCATCCATGTACAGTGTTAAAAAAGTCCAAAGAATTGAGGGTTCCCATCCCTCTTCCTTGGGTCATTTGCGGCGATCTGGTAGTCACCGTGCAGTTCCAAAGATAATGGATCATAAGAGTTAGTCATCCTCCTCAACTCGGCATGATCAGTTCATTAGTCGTTGAGGGGGAGACTTTGTCTTCTGCCCCGAGTGAAAATTGGATTTAGAACATGACAGTCGGGTTACTAGATCAATGAATGACCCTACACATTAATGTCACGACATACATTGTTTCCTAGGTGACTATAGTCCTCAATACACACATGAACCATTAATTGCAATTTTAAAACTTAAATATCTTGGTGTGGGTGCATCCTTTCTCCATCAAAATCTAACCACATTTAGGTAATCATTTAAGCTACTTCACTCGGAAGTATGTTACCAAAAATCCAATAAGCATCATATATAAGGTGTTGTAAGGCCTTATATAATTATCATTTTCTCTCCCAAACAAAATAACCAAACAACTTTAGGAATCCTGAGATATTCGTAATGCAACCATTCAAATTCATCTATATCATTAAAGGATGTTTAACCAAATGAATATTCAGTTTGGTTAAGGAAAACTCACTCCCTCAGGTATCATAGTCCTCATTTTGTATTTCAATACACCTAATTTGGATGAAGGAGATCCATAATTGGGTTACCAATTCCTCAATTTGGTATTTGTCATATACATATCAGGCATGGTCCTCGAATACTATGTTAGTTATCAAAATTATAAAATCTAGTTCATCACATCTAGTGTCTCTACCACTATAGCTTACCAGGGTATTCTGGTACTTTGCTATTAGAGTCACAGTGGCATTCTGTACTCTCTTCGCTACCGAAAGATTTCTTGTTTATCTCTCATCGATGCGGTATAAAAGATTTCCTCGGGAGATTAGTGTTACATCACCCCGGCATAAAACATAGTGAAGGATTGATAGATTAAGATACATCTACATCAATTCCTACACTAGGATGTAAGGAAATTCACATCCATATTACCCCACATATTCAAAAGTATGTGCTCCAGGAATCCCCTTAGGAAAACATGTTTCACCATCATTTAACTCCTGACAATGATGGATCTATGATCAGGGCTCTACATGGTATGATTATACTTGATTAGTTAGGTACATTTCAGTATTCTTTTATCATCATACATGTTTTCAAACATTAATCATTAGCATAGCAGATATGAAGGAAGAATACTAAATGTAACAAGCCTAACTCTCATCAATTATCATTTCTCAATATTCTCATCACAAGTCATCTCTTAAAGCATGACCTTGATGGTATTCATGGCTCTCACAGCCTATCAATCTCATAAGATGCTATTAACAAGGCATCAGGATATATCACTATTCATAAAGCTAATAACATGCTTTCAATGAATATAGTATCATCATCCATACCTGTATATGATCTTCCTCATAAAGGAACCTGCATGGTTAAATCAACTGATAACAGTAAATAACTCATTTAAAGAAGTTGTATCTCCCTACTCATACAAGAGCTAGGTTTCCCTGGTTTTCATCAATTAGGGTTTACTATTCACCTCATGGTGAAATGATCTCATAACATATTCATGTATGAGAAACATCATCATTAAAGACCTCAGATAAGATTAAGATTCATCAATTATCATAATTAGGGTTTCCATGATCTCACATAAGTGGATCCTACCTAAACTTGCACATTCATGTATATTGAAGGTATTTTACTTGAGTTTCCATTATAATTGGTACTTTCTCTCTCCTCTAACTAGTAGATAGTGATTACACCACTATAGATTAGGTTGGGTTAAGTCCTCATTGATTAACACCAGTCAACTCATCACTATCATGTGATTAGGGTTGGATTAAAACAAGGTATTACTCAATTGAACCTTTCAGGGGCATTTTGGTAATTTACCCATTGACCATCATCATGGGTCAATTCATTAGCCACTTAGTCCCTTAACATCTTAGGTTACCATTAGGGTTTAGATTAGATCATTATTGAACCATTTACACCTTCAAGTGATTAAGTATAATCAACCTTGAAGGTCTCCAATTGGTTTAGGGTTTAACCTTCAACCTTCAACCCATTTGATTCTTAAACGACCTTGAACTTGTTTAATTTCAAATGACCTTGAATCCATTTGAACCTTAAATGAGTGTGTACCCACTTAATCTTAAACGGGTGTGGACCCATTTAAGTCCAAACGAGTATGGACCCGTTTGAGCCTAAACGAGTGTGAACTTGTTTGAGCTTAAACGGGTGTGAACCCATTTGGACTCAAACGAGTGTGAACTTGTTTGGACTCAAACGAGTGTGGACTCATTTGGACTCAAACGAGTTTGAACTTGTTTGGTCTAAAACGAGTGTGAACTCTTTTGGTCTAAAACGAGTGTGGGTCTACTTGGGTTCAAACCGCATGAACATACAAGGTGACACAAAGTTTATGCTTGAAAAGGATTTCTTATGTTGAAGCTTTCAATTGGCCCAAGCCATGTTAACCATATACAAATTGAGTCAATTAGGATGAGCCTCAATCAATTGGACACCAAATTGACCCTCAATTGAAAGCCAATTAGGGTTAAATCTAACTCAAATAGGGTTTCCAATCGGCTAATTATCAATGTTCAACAATATGATTCAAATCAGAGTTGAACCTATCAATTGACCTCCAATTGGGCCCAAACTTGGCTCAAACGTTCTTGAGGTCGTTCGGATGACCTCCAAACGATCTTGAGACCGTTTACCCAAAGTTTGACCAAAACCAAAAATGATTTGATAAGGGTTGAGCCCTAATTAAATTAAAAATCAGCACTTTTCATCAATTTATCAACATCTTGTAATTGGACCCTCAAACCATCAAATTCTGTAACTCTAGACCTCCAAACGATCTTGGGGTGTCACTAAACGAGTGTGAGATCGTTTGGATGAACCCCCAAATGGGTTGGAACCCGTTTGGGTCCTTCAACCCAAAACTCAACAAGATCTATATTGAAATCAGCAACTTTCACCCGATTAGAGTTAGGTTATTGAAGTGTCTTCAACTCTTAATTGGTTAGGAATTAGATTACAATTCTTTGTAGAAATGAAATTCAATATATTATGAACAGTTATCCCAAACGGTCAACTCTTGGTCAACTCACTCAAATGGGTTGGAACCCGTTTGCCCAAAAGTTCAAGTTAATTAGTTTGGAAAAATCAGTACTTAATTCAATTCTATTGCCTAATTGATTGGCCTTCAACCTATGATTCCGTTGGAGTTAACCCCTCAAATTTGGTGGGTCATTAGCCTACATAATTTTGAACATAAAACCCAAATGGTCCACGCTTGGTCAACCCTATGAAACGGTCTTTGGGTCGTTTTGATCCAAACGATCTTGCAGGATCGTTTGAGATCAAACGGGTTGAACCCGTTTGACCTTAAACGAGTTGCACCCGTTTGGACCAAAAGGGTTCAAGGTTGTTTCATAAAGTGACATAGGAATCCACACCCATCATCCTCAACCTCTGTTCAGGTCGGTTCCTCCACCGTTTTGCTTGCAAAAGAGCAAGGAAGAAGGGAGGTAGAAGAAGAACTAATCATAGAAAACAAGAACAAAGATATGCATAACAAAGCTAAGAGTTAGGGTTATAAAACCCGCCTTAAGGTCGTTCCTTGAGCTCCAAGCTTCCAAGATTCAAGTCTTTAATGGTGTCTTGAGCTCCACAGGTCGTCCAAGGTCAATTCTTCAAGAAAAAGATGGGGATGGTCGGCTAGAACAAGGAACCTAAGTAAGAAAACTAGCAATTCAACCTTGTAATACGATTTCCTCCATGAATCCAAGCTAGAAGGTGGTGTTCTCTTACCTAGAACAGGTTGGTCGTCCCCTTGAGCTCCTGAGTTTTGCTTTGTCCGGTTTAGAAAGATAAGAAGTGAGCAAGTGAAGGAAAATGTTTGCTTGGTTTGGAAAGAAAGGTGCTTATATAGTTTAGGCTGATTTACACCATAAAGACCTCTAGAACTTTGAAATTTTCATCCAAGTCCTTTCTTATTTAAGGAAACGTCCAATCTCATATAACTTATGCAAAGCTCATGAAATCTCAAGATCTAGGGGTAAAGAAAGCCAACTTTCAACTAGGGTACATACATGAAAGGTTTCCTTACTCAAACTTAGTGAATTTTATGTACAAAGGTCATTTTTCTTATCTGATTATTCATTGATGTGTCCCTTTCACCATTTCTACTCTAAATGATGACAAGAGTCATAAAATATGTTCTAGATGGTGTATTTTACAAGTTTCATCCCTCAAATTGGGTAAACTGCATTTTACTCCAAATTAGGGTTTTTAAGCATAAGGATTATTCCATAAGCTGCATCTAGATGCCCAAGCTTGGAAAATCCATCATGTCTCATCATATTCACTCATATGATGTCTCATCATCAAAAGAACATCTTAACATGTGTAATTGCAAGTTAACCCCTTAACTGGGTAATTTGCACATAAGCCCATGCATTACCAAAATAATACTACAACTTTGATTAAAAAGGACAAAATTGAAAGTATATGTTCCTGAGGAACTTAATTACATGTCAAAAGATAATCACCAGGGTTTAATTACATATTTAGGCAAAACACCTAGGGTTAGTTTATAACCCAGGTCAGGGATGTTACAGAACAAAAGTAACACATTTACATTCTTGTTCACAAGTACATATTCTATATCATCTCCTTTTAAGAATTACAAGCATTAACTGTCCTATCAAGATAAACACAGGCAGTATAAAATCTCGAGGCACTGAGCCAAAATCTCGAAAGCACTAACTACTACTCTGAGGACCTGAGAGTATAGAGATGACACATAGGACTCTATCTATATCTATACAAGGCATGACATCCAGTGTCTCCACCTGAGACTTCATTGTTGTCCCTGTTGTTGCTGCTATTGCTGTCCTTCTCCTACTGAAGGATTTCTGCCTCCTCGTCCGCATCCACCTAAAAATGTGATTCCCACGGGGGTGAGACAATTGTAAATTTCCCCAGCAAGAGATATAACTCTCCGCCAGAAACATTATTATTGCAGCTTAAGAAGATATACACAAAGGAATTATATTTGTTTGGTAGCAGATATTTTAATGTCTAACAGATTAGAACATTATTCTAATCAAAAGCATGATAGCTATAATTTGATAGAACAACATGTCACTTATCCTTTAAGGAAAATTAAGAACATGTATAACATTTATTTACTATAGAATCATTACCACAGCATTAACTCTCTTCAGGCTTAGATCATATATCTAATGCCTGGCATTGTCATTGGGGAGTCATGGCCTGTAACCATACTCTTTTCACAAAGTGTTGGGATCTTAGTCCCTCATATCATCAAGTACATTTCCACTTCTTAAAAAGTTAATTATCATGATTATAGAATATGATTATAGAATCTAGGTATTTGAACCCATAACTCACCATAGAACACTTATTTCCACTATTAGGTAACTTCATACCTTCATATCATCTGACCCAAGGACATTATAATTCTTTCTACACAAAGCATTGCACATAGTTCACAAAGTTCATAAACAATCTAAGATAATTAGCACATCATGTGACACACATGACTTATTAATTGTAGGTTACCTCTCACTAAGCAACAAAGCATATGAAGGCTTATAAGGCCTATAGAACATTTTCAGTATACAGAACATCATAGCTCATACCTAGCTATGCTCATCATCTCAACATATCTGCATGATTAGTAATCATGATACCATTACATATCAATACTATGCAAATAAGGGTTATCTTATTACATTCATAACCCATTAGTCTGTATTTGAGCTTCACATAGGATTACTCTATGTTAGGACTTCACATAGCATCACTTTGTATTAGGGTTTCACATAGAAGTACCATGTATTAGGTTTTCACATAGAATTACCATGTGTTAGGGTTTCACATAGAATTACCCTATATTAGGGTTCACATAGCAAGGAATCAATATGGATAACATAAGTATTCAATCATACTTATTTATTCTCATCATTCATCATTGAATGTATTATCAATCACAAAGTATGAGTTTCTCTCTCATCTTTGCCAGAATATGATTGCATCATAGTTTATAGGTTTAGATTAACCTTTTGTAAGGCGTGTTAGCCTGCATTCAACAGAGTACATTACATCTCAATGTAACCATTGACATGACACATCTCATGTGTCATTCATCCAATTATCCTGGACTTATAACACATCAAGGTATACCAGTATTGGGGTGTTGGATGTGATATCTATCATATCTTGATGTATCACTTCTCTTAACACCTTTATCTTACTTGAGTTCATACACTTAGTTTGTATTAGGGTATTTCCCATCCTAATACTTTATGCACCAGTTCATCACAATTATCATGTAAAGTAGTGGTCATTAATCACTCACTTAGAATATACAACTATTGCCAATACTATGGACTCATCCTTGAGTTAGGAACTATTCATATAAGGATATTCATTATCAACCTCTCTAGGTGTCACATTTGTCATAACATTAATCACTATTCCATTATTAGGAATAGTATTATCCATATTTATAATTTGAGGATTCACATAGAATATCCCATACATTTATGGATTTCACATAGTAATATTCTTCAATGGAGTTTCATATAATCATCCTTCTATATCAAGGATTCACCTAGTATTATGTGAAATTAAGATTTCACAACACATCACCCAGTGCTAGGTCTTCACATAGGATTAGTGGCACTACCCTATATTAGGGTTTCATGCACCTTACCCCATTTCAGGGATTAAGGTTTCCTATTCACATCCAAGATTAATCTAGGTCAACTCTTCACTTGAGTACACATAGGTAGTGTTAATCTTCACAATCATCATAGGTCTACATATTTAATAAACACATAGTTGATTGACCTTTGATCATAGAAGATGTCCAAATGGTCTAATCAATTAAACCATCAATTATATAAGGAATTCAAAAGAATTGACCAATTAAACTTTCAATCTTCCAAAGTGATCAATTGGGTTAACCATTGAAATCTTCAAATGTATTAAGTATCTAAATAGGCTCACCATATTGGACCTTCAATTACATGATATATTCAAATGGATTAACCATGTTGATCTTCACAAAGTTAATTACTTAGACCCTCAATGATCTTGGTTCTCATACATCAATT
The DNA here is from genome assembly GCA_963693085.1 of Alisma plantago-aquatica. Classification (NCBI taxonomy): domain Eukaryota; kingdom Viridiplantae; phylum Streptophyta; class Magnoliopsida; order Alismatales; family Alismataceae; genus Alisma; species Alisma plantago-aquatica. The sequence goes on from OY856409.1 coordinate 916,864,754, forward strand.
GGTTAAAAACCATTTGAACAAGTTGTACTTGGAATCAATAAACAAGGTAAGTATTGAAACCGTTTGCACTTTGGGTCTCCAAACAGTTTGAGATCATTTGGTCCCAAATGGTCTTGAGACCGTTTGGACCCAAATGGTCTTGAGACCATTTGGTCCAAACCTTCTCAAAACCGCATGGACCAAAAAGGCACCTCAACACTCAATCGACTCAATGTTTCAATCCATGGACCAATTATAAATTGAACCACTAAAGTATTCATCAATTGGACCACTGAATCACCATTCAATTAGACCTTCAATTTAGGGTTTTGAACCCAATTGAACTAGGTTTGATAATCAAGTAACCATCACTTATGGTTTGAAATCGAGGATCCATCAATGGTTGACATTGTGGAATCAAATCAATTGAAATCAGTGAACTATCATCATCATATGATATGACCTGACCTCAAACGGTCTTGGATGACCACAAAACGGTTTTGAGACCATTTGGTTGATCTACAAACTGTCTTGAGACCGTTTTCCCATTCCATCATCAAAATCCATGGCATCCAATTAGGGTTTTGGACCATTGGATTGATTATCAAATCAGCACTTAGTTGCAATTCAATTTGGTATCTTTGGATCATCAAATACCCAACCATGCTCAACCCTAGACCTCAAAACGGTCTTGGTTGACCCTCAAACGGTCTTGAGGCCGTTTGGGTGATTCCCAAATGGTTTTGAAACCGTTTGGGTCAATCAACCCAAACCATCAACTTATTCAATTACAAAATCAGCACTTAGCCGATTAGGGTTGATACCATATCTTTGGATCTTCAAACACTTAGCCATACTTAACCCTAGACCGCCAAACGGTCTTGGGTGACTCCCAAACGGTCTTGAGACCGTTTGGGTGATCCCCAAATGGTTTTGAAACCGTTTGGGTCAATCAACCCAAACCATCATCTCAATCAATTGGAAAATTCAGCACTTAGTCGATTAGGGTTTGTAATTAGGTAATCATTCACAATTGAAACCTTCAAGATAAAACAAATTGAAACCATTGGATCAAAATCCAAGCACCACAGAATATATCTTCAAATGGTCAACCATATCAAATGGTCAACCATCCCAAATGGTTTGGGACCCAAACCACCAAACGGTTTGGTGAAACCGTTTGGTCCCAACATTGAAACTGTTTAGCCTAGATATTTAGGGAGGTGTGTTCTTATGATGATTTCATCATCATCAAGCTCCAAACTCACGAAATCTACTGTGATTTTCATGGAGATTGCATCAATCAACCAAACTTAATTTTGGAAATGTAGAAATGATCACCAATTGATAAGGAATTGATTGCAATAATAAAGTTAAGGGTTCAAGTTATAAAACCTGCCTCCAATTGAGATCCAAAGCTCCAAGACCATGGAAACAATGGTGGATGCAACTCCTTTCACTATTACAAGGGTCGTCCTCAAGCTTTGAGTGAAAAGAATTGGTTAGAATTGAAGAGGGGATCGAGATATGAAGAATTCATGCATTGATTTTCAATTTTCACCATGGATTCAAGGTGAAAGGAGGTCAAGAACCTTACCAACAGGTTGGGGGTCGTCCTCTTGATCCTCCACAGCTCCTTGGTCGTTTTCCAAGCAAGGGGAAAGAAAGAAATCCGAAAAAGCCTTTGTTTTGGCTTGGAAAGGGTACTTTTATAAGAAAATTGATGAGAGAAAATCTTTTATAAAAGTCTTTTAATTCCAAAATTGTTGCCACCACTTCCCCCTTGGTTTATTGCATGCAAGGGCATATATATCCCCACCGAACTCCCTTCCATTATCCATGAATTAAGGGAAAAGAAATTAAGCACCTTAAATCATTTTATATTAATATCCATATGTGAGTGGAAATTCTTTTCCTTATAATAATGGTGAGTGGGATTTCACCTCCTTAGGATATGCTCGTGCCTTTGCAATGATTTAAACTCATCCACACACATATGAATCCAACCATTTTAATTTTGGTTTAAGGCCCTTTAATTAATACATTCATTTTTGCCCTAAATTAAATTAGGGTTTCACTTAGGATTAAATCTTGATTATTTTAATATCAAGATTCTCTCTCCTCCAACTTAATTCAAATGAGGCGCCCCTCTCATTTTCTTTGTTCTAAATGATGCCAAGAAACATTAGGGACCTTATTGAAGTAGTAATTTGCATATTGAACCCTAGGTTTTGGGTAAATTGCACATTACACCAAAACTAGGTTTTAATGCACAAGGATTGCTTTACAAGCTTAATCTTGGTGCCCAAGCTTGTGAAAACCATACCACTACATCATATTTATTCTTATGATGTCTCAACATAAGAGGAACATCTTATCATGCAAAATTTGCAATTTAACCCCTCAATCTTGGGTAATTTGTACTTTAGTCCAAAATAAGCAAACATTGTTTCAACATTGTTCAAACAAGACCAAAATTGAAACATAAGTTTCTCATGAGCCCTAATTACTTTTCCCAAGATTAGATTAAGTATCTACTCAACCTTATTAGGAAAAAAATCTAGGGTTAACACATAACCCAGGTCAGGGATGTTACAAGAGGAGAGTACAACTGATTTTGTTAATGTTAAGTAAGATTTCATCATTTGTATCATTAATAGCTGAGAAATAGAGTTGTACATCCACTAGTTGTTTGGCTTGGTTATCCAGATTCTATTAAATGTTGTTGAGTTGATTTATTCATTAAATTGAAACCACCCTTGCTTAACTTAAGAATCTCTTTCATTGATGTTTAAGTTGAGTTGATGGCCATGAGTATAAACCATTTGATCATTGTTGGCAGAACCTTACACATCTTTCTTTCGGTTAATCTATCCATGAGCTTGAAAATTATTTCATGTGCATTTCATGTTCTTTTTGCTTGAGGACAATCAACGATTCAAGCTTAGGGGGATCTGTTGTGTGTGTTTTATATCGACTTTTTGCACATTAACACACACAAGTTTAGCCCATTATGTCCCAATTTAGCCTCTATTCATATTTATTTTGTCACACTTTTTAGTTTCTTTGCTTATCACATGATGTTGATTGCAGATATGTATTAAAAAGGTCAAATTGGAGATAGCCTAACTCAAATCCAACCTCAATGGGACTTCTCCAAGTTTTACAGCTGATCCAAAGCCATTTCCTGAAGAAACACCAAAAGACAAGATGTGTTCTTTTAGAGACATGGTGTGTTCACTTACAGGAAGCCTCACGGGACAAAGAACACATCATGTGTTATTAAACACATGGCATGTGCTTCTCCAATAGCTTCTAGCCCAGAGTAGAGGAAGTTGTGACACAACGTGTTCTTTAGAGGACACAGTGTATTCCTGCTACATGAAGACTGTTTGCACCTTTCTGCCAAAGCACACGACATGTGTTTATTCAAACATGTTGTGTGCCCTTCACTTGATTGACCTCCTGGAGGTAGATCCATGGTGTGTCTATTTCTGACATGATGTGTACCTCATTGCAGTGGCAACACTGAGCAAGAACAAATGACATGACATGACATGTCCTACAACACACATGTCATGTTGTTATCAGTATCTACAAAAAATGAAAACGGCTACCTCTCATTTTAAAAGTGACTTGGAGCCCATAGGCAGTTATGCTCAGTCATTTTGAAGTGTTTTACACCCAAGAGAAGTTATAGAGAAGAGGAAGGCAATTTTGGGGTGGAAGAAGGTGGTTTCTTGCAAGAGAACCCCCATTCTACTTCATTTCTTCTTCGTTTTCTTCTCCAAAGGTGCAGTAGAGCTACTCCCTTCATTCAAGCTTTCTAGGAGGGAAGTTTGTCTGAGTTGGAGCAGTCCCAAGGGGTGTAACTTCATCCTCTAGCTAGAGTTCTCTCCTCTTAGCCTGCATCTATGGTTCCTCTAGCTTTTTCCTTCTTTTAAGCATGCAAAATTCTGAAATTATTGTCATGTATCTGCATATCTTCACTATGGGCGAGTAGAGCTCTTTTCTTGAGCATGGGAGAGTAGCTCCCATGCCATTGTTCATGTGAACTTGAAATTTATGCTTATTGTTGTTTAATTTTCTTTCTTCCATGGATGCCTATGGTGTTTTCTTGCTTGTATGTGTGGCTGGACACCTCTTATACATGTTTTATACTTGCCTTGTGCTTCGGGAGAATGCATTAGGGAGTATGGAGTAGGATCTATGGCAATATTCTCTTGACCATGGGAGTGGCTAAAGATTATTGAGGGTTTTGATTTTTTTTGACACTAAACATAGACGTGGAAGCATTATGTGAAGTTGAGAACCATCTCATGGCATTGGGAAATGCATGACAATGATAGCCTCCTTACTTATTAAATAGTCATATTTGTTTCATTTGTTCATGTGATATAATGGTAATGGTAGCAAAATATTGTGCTCAAGTTTCTAATCATTAAATCAACACCATTATTTAAAACCTTTGCTTTAGTTTCCACATTTAGTGTGTAATCAATCAAATTTTTATAACCCAATTTAGATTAATGAAAGTTAACATGTTTGCACCTAACTAGCCTAGCTCCTCGTGTTTGACACTCGACTACATTGACTCATGTATACTTGCGGGTGATTAGTGAGTTGAAATCTTTCCCTTTCTAAAACTCTCAATGTTGCCCAAATCGTAGACCACTGCCTCCAACTTTCTCCATCACAATGTCGATACATCCTCGTAGATCTATGCCCAGTGCTTGTACTGGTCAGAGGCTATTCTAAAGACTAGAAACGTTGTAGTGTAGACAACTAACACCCTCACCTCCACCTTTATCTGTGACCACATTGGTTATAAGCCTGCAACCACCCCAACATCACCTGTCTAGATCGGCACCATTGAGCATCTCCACCATAGCACCAATTGACAACCTACTCCAACATCTGCAACAGCTTGAACCTACAACCCTTAAGGTCTGTCATCCTCACCATCTTCAATATCACAAAGAAGATGGTAGTCAACATCATCAAGGGCAGACATATCTCTTCTGCTTCTTCCTCTAGTATCGTCATGTCCCTGAACCTATGCCAACGTTGGAGATAAAACCTAGCAAAGAAGGAACCATCAATGCTCCACACAGACAGTAGTAGATCACAGCCACCTATGATGGCCATTGTAGGGCACCACCAGACACCTCATCACCAAGATATCCATCACAGGGCACATTGTCAGAGCTAGGTGGGTCATTCCCAGAGCAAACCAGAAGTCCAACACTGACCCCCTTGCCTTCTTACATCCTCATCACCACCTAAAAATGAACCACCAACCTTCTACCTCATCCTCCTGGTGCCCAACTATTTGACATAGAACTTGCAATAGTCTGGCTCCTTTCTCTAGCCATCACCTAGAGTATAACCTACAACCACCATTTGCACATCTGTATCTCCCCCTTCCCTCCAGTTGTGGTGTTGCCAACTTATTGTGGGGCATACTTTGCTGACACCACAAAGGGAATCATCAACATCGAAATTTCCCCTGAGTACATATCAGGGTTCTAAACCCAGTCATCTCTACACATTGAACTTATCCATCGCCATAAGGTCCTCCCCATTCCCTTCCTTCTCCTTCACCATGAAGTCTCATCTTCATCACAGATCTAGGGCATATGCTGAGAAGTCTAGAGCCTAACTTGACAATGAGATATTTCCTTGGAGGTAAATATGAGGAGCTTGAAGTTAGTACATACCTACCCCATCGGCTAACAAATGATCATTAAGACTTAGAAATAGGTATGTTTCTTCTTTGCATTTCCATTATACCTAATCAATTAGTAAATACATTAATATGTATAGTTAAGGATAGAATAAGATTAACTAGTCCAGAACCCATGCATATATATATATATATACATACATACATACATCATAGTACTTAATACATGTATAAGTATTACCATGTATTGATAATAGTAAGCATGCAATTTGTAATGTCTATAGGATGATAAATATTATGTGAACAATAGTTGAGATTATATTGAAATGTATTGTCGAGATTATGATCTAACCCGCTTGAAATAATTACCTAAGTATTTGTCTTATAAGTATTAGTATGTGTGTATGAATCCATGTTTAAATGTAGATTCAGTAAGTCAAGTAGACATTAGAAAGTGAATTTAATAGAAAATTATAATTCTTCTCATGGATTTGAAATACTATGTATCTATATTGTATGCATCCATTTTGTAAGAATATATATATATATATATGAAGAAGATAACCTCTCCAAATATTAGCATGGATGACCTTATATTCATACAAGCCTACATATATGAATGTATCTTGGACGTAAACCCTAGACTCCTCTGATTGAGGTATTTTCATCTAATACTATCTTATGCAACCAGTATCCTTGACCTATTTGACCAAATTGAGATATAATATAAAAAGAGAGAATGACATTATAAGACCTAAATTGGAAAAATGAATACTTCTAACCATACATATATTATACCTAGGCATACTTTGACTTATATACCTAAAGAGGAGATCTAATAAACAAAATGGATGTCAAATGGATCACATGTTCATTTAAAGAGATTAACAACATTAATATGACATTAAGAGGTCAACATTAGGATAAGAACTATATGCATATAGACAATTTGAGAATAAATACACATGTTTGAATTGCTTCCACTAACATAAAATAATATACTTCTAGGAGGAAGAGGTGACATAGTGGACCAAGTGCCTTATTAGATTTAACATTTGGATGCATAAGATATGTACTCCTCCCTATTTATAATTGGGCATTATATGACTAATTTTCCTATAATGAGGCAGCCTTTGAAATACTTGCTCTTGTTACAAAAAATCATATAGTCTCAGTTGGACTTATTATTATTCTTTTGAATTTATTATTATCATGTTGAGTTAGGTCAATGACCCCACCTGCTATTGTGCCTGAATTATGCCATGTATGTTTGTGAAAAGTGAATCTTTCCACTCTATTTATGCATGTTAGGTAACTTGACTGATTTAACTATGCATACGCTTATGCGTAACCATTAGAGCGCATCTATTTCCACCCAGGGTGCATCTTTCCACCTCTTTTTATACAGGGGCGCACTATTTCCACCCAGGGTGCGCTATTTCCACCCATTTTACTTAGGCCATTGACTCAGTGGTGTCATGGTCGTACTATAATTACTTTAGTCAAATATATCGACATGCAAATATTTATGTGATAAGATTGTTGATAATGGCAAGAATTGTGATATTAAATATTCATTTACACTTCCTCGTTCTTTTGAAAAATCTTTCTCTTGTTACTTCTCATTGAAAGTTACCTAGTTCTAATGGCCCCTTTTTTATGGGAACATCTTACTTTACTTTTGTAATAATTAATGCCCTAGTTAAGCTTCTAATGTGCATACTCAACTTCTGTTGATTCATACCTTATTTTCCTATTTTCTAGGTGTTCCTTCCACCCAGGTGTAGATTCCTTATAGGGAAGAGACTCTGGATGATCATGAGCTAATTGGTGAACATAAGGACAACTTGAGATAGCCTTGTTACCCTCTACATATGGGCATATGTGTGAACATATGCAATCTTTTCATTTTATGTACCACCCATAGGGTGAGAAAGTTATGTACATGAGAACATTTTGTAACTTTGTAAATACTTATGTTTTCTACTGCTTAATAATTTCATGGCTCATTCTTGTACCATTGAGTGGGCCCACTATCTGGATACACTCCTTACATAATGCTACCAGAGCCTAAGCAGTCGATAACTAGACTATTTCAAGTTATCCTAGATTGTTCCTCAATAGGTAGGTGACCATTTAGAGGTTGTTGTCATACCTAAACCTGAATTGTTTTTACCAATTAGAATTTAACCCCTTATCCAATTTGGTGGTATATATGTATACCAAAGATAGTATGTGGAAGACCTAGTTTTGTGTAAACTCTTATCAATCCTACCCTATCTTTATAGGTATATATTTCTATAAATAATGGTTGACTCTGCCAGGAAGTAGCCTCTACATCCTGCCTTAGGGGAGGACAATTCATCTATTATAAAGAGTAGGTTGACTTGAACTCACATAGTTGTGTGTAACCTATTACAAGTCATTAAAATTTTTGCTCTTGTTGTTTTCTAGCATGTCTATGATACATGCATATGTTGTTACTAACTTAAAATATTGACATGAGATTTAAATCCTAAGATGTTCAATGATAGTACATGATGATATGAACTAGTTTTTTTAAGGTTAGGATTGTCTTGCTTGCAACCTGTAATTATCTTAACATAGTTTTCTTGAACTCAATTTTAAGTAACCATAATCACCCCTACTTTCTTGGTGGAGGTTGAGACATCACATACATAGGATTTGATCTGTAGTGAATAGTTACTCTCTCCTATTATTTAGAAAGATTTTTGGACCACTAAGATGTAAAAGTTGACTTGAATACTCATAGATAGGTGTAACCCTAGTTCTCACTTTATACCCTTTCTGTTGTTTTTCTAGAATAGATGACATACATTGGCTTTCTGTTGAGCATGCATGGCTAATCAATGTTGAACCCTATGTAACTTTTAGAATTTGATGAAGGTGATGTGATGTGTCTTTTTGGTGTTCCTTAGAATCCACTTCTCCCACCTCCATGTTGAAATTACATCACCTAGTGAATGAGGTGATGGATGATATAGAAATAAAATTCACCTAGTATTGAGGAGGAACCTTGTTGTAAACAAGCAAGTGAGTGGAAAAATCCAATTCCTTCCAACAGTGTTGGATGTCCATTTGACTCTTATATGTTTTGATATGAGGTACATAAAAAAAATATGTTGGAGAATGGCGCATGTCGTGCTTTAGTAGGATCTAATAGAAGTTGAACATATATAATATGAAACATTTTTCTCCCAATGCTATAGGTTAGGGATATCTGGTTTGTGTCCTCCTAGTTGTAGTGATTAGACTCTTTCAGTAGAATGAAGTGATGACAAAATTATAGTAGGTGTGTAGTGTAATGGGAAGTGGTTGACTTGGTTCTCAGATTGATTTTGGTGCTACTTTTAGATTTACATCGCAAGGTTTTATTCTTCAAACTTACTTTCATTATTATACTATATGTACAAAAAAATCATTTTCTAGATTGTATTAATGTTTTTACGAACCAATTTACCACTATATGAAGTTTAGATTGCTAAGAAATCCCCACTTAGTAGAACCCTAAGTCTGGATAAGTCAACCCTAAGACCTAAGTATAGAACAATAGGTAAGAAGACATTCCAGATATATATGACTTGTAGATAAACCTTGAATTCATCGTTAAGTTGTTACTTGGATGGTAAGTTAATCCTTTCAGGTCTGGGGTCTGGTACGCTAATAGTTAGGTTGGCAATTTAACTTTAGTATTGTCTGAACTTAATAATGAATACACCAAGTAAAAAAAAGGTCTCAATCAATGTCACATGATGTAGTTATTCCATATATAAGATAGATACTTTAGACATTAATTAGATAACATAAATTGAAAATAAAATGTAGGTCAGTTGTTACTCGTCATATTGGAGAGATAGGTTGTGAATAAATGGATTTTAGGGATGAGATCCTCTTTAAGGAGTGCAGTGTTGTAACATACCCAAATCTAGGTATATATCTTAACCCTCCATTTTCTAAGCACCTTTCCAATTATGATTGGTATCAAGTTCCTTTCGCTTCATTTACTAAACTAGAGAAATTGGAAATCAAAAATCATACTAAAATGACAAATATCTATTACAAGAGGTATTTAGGATAAAGGAAGTAGATAACTATTTAATCAAGAATAATTATGCAAATTCACCAAAAAATAGAATTCGACCTTAAGTTGGCTCTATAAAACATTACTAGGACCTGACTATGTAGGAAAATGAGAAAATAAGAAATTTTATATCAAAATTTATTAAGAAAGGTACCAAAATATATTTAATTAGGTACTTAGCATATAATCAAATGCAAAATGTGTTCAAAAGGAGAAATTAATGTAAAATTATATTCCACACACTTTAATTAGCAAACCCATGAATTTTCATGTCAATCAGATATTAGTTGTTGTCCCAATTGAATTAGTATTGAAAACCTTAATTATCTTATATTTTAATAGTGGTAATTGACCAAGCATTTAAGTATTTCCTAAACATGTTTCTCCCCTCAACGTAACACCTAATGCGTTACTCCTGCCCCGTCAGCGATGCTACCCTAGCATCAGGAAGTGGCAACCACAACGGAGGGTGTCCACCTTCCTCTCCCTACTGACCCTGACCCACGCTCCCCTCTCCTTGGTGCCGGCCATGAAGGCTGCAAGAAACGACACTGTTACCTACTCTCCCTCCTCTTCTTCCCCTCATCTCCCTTCCTCCATAATTACCTTAGAACCCTAGCTGCCATCCACATAATCACACTTCGTTGGTGATGCCAAGCACCATTCAGAAAGAGTTGTAATCGCCAGGAAACGACACCCCTCCTTTCCTCTTGCTTGCCCAAATCATAGACCACTGCCTTCAACCTTCTCCATCACAATGTCGATACATCCTCGTAGATCTACACCCAGTGCATGTACTAGCCGGCGGTTGTTCTAAAGACCAGTAATGCTATCATGTAGACAACTAACACCCTCACCTCCACCTTTAACTACAGACCACACCGGTTACAAGCCTGCAACCACCCCAGTGTCACCTATCTAGGCTACCACCATTGAGCATCTCCACCACAGTATTTGCCACACAACCTACTCCAACATCTACAACAGCCTAAACTTGCAACCCTTAAGGTCCATCATCCTTCCCATCTTCAATATCGCAAAGAAGATGGCAGTTAGCATCTTCATGGGTATACGGATCTCTTCTACTTCCTCCTCTAGTGTCGTCATGTCCCTGACCGTATGAGAATGTCAGAGACAACATTTAGAAAAGAAGGCACCAATGATGCTCCACCCAAACAGTAGTAAATCACAACCACCTGTGATGGCCGCTGTAGGGCACCACCTGACGCCTCATCACCAAGACAGCCATCACAGGGCACATTGTTGGAGCTAGGTGGGTCATTCCCAGAGCAAACCAGAAGTCCAACATCGATCCCCTTGCCTACTTACATCCTCATCACCACCTAAAAATGAACCACCAATCTTCTACATCATCCTCATGGAGCCCAGTTGTTCAACTTAGAACTTGGGATAGTCTGGCTCCTTGCTCTAGCCATCACCTGGAGTATAACCTACAACCACCATTTGCACATCCGTATATCCTCCTTCCCTCCAGTTTTAGTGCCGCCAATCTATTATGGGGCATACTTTGTTGACAACACAAAGGGAATCATCAGCCTTAGAATTTCCCCCGAGTACATATTAGGGTTCTAAACCCAGTCGTCTCCACACATTGAACTTAGTCAACGCCATAAGGTCTGATGCGATGATTTTGAGTCGCATTTATAGACCTTTTTCATATGTGTTTTATGCTCTTATTAGTCATTTTTATGGATAATATTGCATAATTCACTCATTTCGGTCTTTGCCATCATTTTATGTCAAATCCCCTTAGTTTTATCATTTTGAGCATTATTTATCATATTATCATAATTTGTGTGGATTTATTTGGTCTTGTCTTGGAATTTCAAGAAAAAAACAAGTATTTGCTTCCGTCGATACCATCGACCAAGCCACAGGTTGCCAGCCGAGAGGAGCAGCACAGAGTCGATACCATCGACACTCAAGTCGATGGCATCGAGATCCCTTTAGATTGCTAGCGAGGAATCCGTCGATACCATCGACATCCAAGTCGATGCCATCGATGCATGGAGGCTACAATGTCGCTAAACGACAACAACCGATGCTAAAGAGAGTCGATACCATCGACCCTAGTCGATGGTATCGAGATGGACACAGGCACTCAGACGAAAAGAAAAGAAGGTTGCCGCTAATACGTTGGGTCGATACCATCGACCCGCGTCGATGGTATCGACGCCGGCAGATATGCGTTGGATTCATTTTGACCTCAATCGGACGGCTGGAGTTATTTGACGACCTAATTAGGGACTTATACCTAATGACGGCCGCCAAATGGAGGGGAGGATCTAATTTTGTCATTGCACGAGTGTCGAGGAGGAGAGAAAGGAGAACGGAGGCCAGAAGCTCATCCCTGTCGATCCGGACGCTGCCGAAGACGAATTTCACCACCGAGAGGCGGGAGAGCTCGTGTTCTACGCAAAGGATCTACCGGTTCTTCTTCGTTCAGGGGTTTTCCCACTTAATTCACGTTTTTCTTATGAATTCCCCTATTTCTACCATGTATTTGTGCAAGATGAACATGCGGGGCTAATCCCCTCCATCTTTAGGATCGGGAGTAGCCCGGGAATGCATTGTATGACAGTTTTATATTAATAATTCATATTTTCTCTCTTAAATCCGTGGTATAGTTTCGTTTTCTCCATATATATTGTTATGCCTGATCACCATAATAATAACCTAATGCCCTTAATTACTTCGACAAAAGGATTAACGGTTGAAAAGAGACGAAACCTACATTAATCGATAAATCCCTTGACAAAGGAGGTGTAAAATTAATGGTGGAAACTGAGAGATCGGTTGTAATGCGCTTAGTTTAGGGGAATGATTACTACGACGGTGGAATCAACCTAAACCTAAGTAGTGAATTACACCACGACAGTGGGTAATTCTGTTTCCAGGCCACTACCCGGAAAGAGAGAGAAGATTGAGGAGTTATATGAAACCTAATGCAATGTTGACCCGCGGTGAAACCGCAATCCTAAAGATACCCTTTTGAATTGATTTAATTAACTTTTAATCGATTGTTTGCTTTGATTTATTTTTATTTTCTTTTAATTTAGACAACAAACCCAACTTTGTTATCCGGCCTAGCTAGTCGCAATTAGTTAGTAGGAGTCTCCAATAATTCACGTATCCCTGTGTTCGACTCGGGCCTCACAAAGGCCTATATTACTCGACGCATACACTTGCGTTTTTAGCGCGTAGTAAAATACATGTCAAGTTTTTGGCGCCGTTGCCGGGGATACGGCGAATTGTTGGCACTTCGAGTGCTACAAGCGGCCACTCTAGGCCACAATTTTCTTTTTAATTTTCATTCAAATTCAAATATTTTTACATTGCACTATAATTGTTATACTCGTCTAAGCATAGTACTGAACTTGAATTTTCTTATTTCAGGTACTGTGTATGGTGCATACACGTAGTACAGACTACGACAATCGCACACCAGAGGTTCCGTTTCCGGGACCTGGAGACGAGGAGCATTCTGAGCACGAGTACCAAGAAGAGATAGACTCTGAATCTGAAACAGAAGACATGGCCGAGCCACAGACTATATGGGAGAAGATCAAAGCTTCTTCCTCATCAGCTTCAAAGGAGCCTATAAAAAAGCAAGCAATCAATATACCGACATATAAGATTGATCCGGCTCTAATCAATTTTGTTAAGTCCAATGCTTTTCACGGGTTGAAAAATGAGGATCCCGTTGCGCACCTGAGTCAATTCGTGGAGAACTGCGATATGGTGAAAATTGACCGATTTCCGCAGACTGCACTCTATTTGAAGCTTTTTCCAAGCTCACTAGTGGGCATTGCACGAGAATGGCTGCACAACCTAGATGATGAATTTGTGGAGTCTTGGGACCATATGGTGGAAGTCTTCTTTGAGAGGTTCTTCCCTCCTGAGAAGACTAACGACATGATCCAGAAGATTCACAATTTCACCCAACAGGCGAGTGAAACATATTCTGAGACCTGGGAGCGATTCCAGGTTATGTTGAGGAGGTGCCCACATCATGGGCTGGACAGGGAAACACAAGTGAAAATCTTTTATTTTGCTCTCTCCGAGCACGATAGAAGTAACCTTGATTCAGCTGGATCCAGATTTTTTCTGAATAATACAGATACCAGATGTTGGGAAATATTAAAGAACATGGCTAGGAAACAGTCATGGGGTGACAGAGGTGCTGTGGAACAGGTCAAGGCTGTTGGCGAATCCAGAATAGTTAGGGAGCTGAACGATAAGTTAGATCTTCTAGCTAAGAAGCTGCTGACTAAGGAGGATGCATCTGAAGATGAGGAGGCCCAAGTGAAATTCATGCAACAACAGGGCTATAGAAACAATGACTATGCATGGAGGAAGGATAAGAAATTCTCATGGAAGGATCCGAATAATTTTCTGCAGGATCCGGATGCCAAGCCACAGTAGAGAGCTGAGGATAAGAACACTGAATTACTAAGTCAAATGGTACAGCAAAACCAAGAGATGATGGCCATGTTTGGTAAGCAATTGCAATCTCAAGGTGATATTCTAACCAAGTTTGGGCAGACGCTGCAAAGCCATGGAGCACAAATGCGGGCATTAGAAACCACCGTGGCACATATTTCGAGGGAAGTGGCGGCAATCAAGCACGCCAATCAACAGAAACCAGCCGAGAATGTGAATGTGGCCCAAGCACACCATCAGGTCAAGTATATGTCTGTGGTGAGTAATGAGGAGGAATCTCAGGTACAAGAAGCTGTAGAAGAAAGAAAAATGACTTTTAATACGAATGCAATACCGGCAATACCGTATCCACGCACTTACTATAGATTGTCGGGCGGAAACCCTTTCTTCAGAAAATCAGAGAGAGCTATGAATATTGTATCTCCATGTAGGCAAGAAGAACAATTGAAGGCCGTTTGTGCACGTGTGGATACATTTAATGTGAGAGAGGAACCACAACAAGCTATTACTGTTGATGATGTCTCGCCAAAGCCCACGTCGGAGGGAGTGATTGAAGCAAGCTTGGGGGAGGTGCCCCCGAAAAGCTCATATGTGCCACCTCACAGGCGCGCTGAGGCAGCAGATGTTTCAAATTTGGTTAATCCTAAGTCAAAGAAAGAGCATCGTCATTTTAGGAAATTCCTGGAAATATTCCGAAAACTCCACATCAATATTCCATTAGTGGAGATGATCGAGAAAGTACCCGCCTATGGGAGGTTCATCAAGGAAATCATCAATAAGAAGAGGCGGATAAAAGACGATGATATTTGTCGGATGAATGAGACGGTGAGCTCTATGATACACGGGAGTTCGCCAGAGAAGAGAAAAGACCCAGGAGGTTTTTACATTCCGTGCTCAATAGGTGGTCAACATTTTCCTAAAGCGCAATGTGATTCCGGCGCTAGCATAAATCTCATGCCTTTGGCGACATTTCAAAAGCTTGGGTTAAAAGAGAAAAAGAAGTTGGCCACAACAATTGAATTGGCAGATGGGTCTATCGTGAGACCATATGGAGTGTGTGAGGATGTGCTCATCAAAGTGGATAGATTCATATTCCCGGTGGATTTTGTTGTTATTGATATGCCACCGCTCCAAAGCTGTGAAATTCTTCTAGGAAGACCGTTTCAAGCAACAGCGGATGTCGTGACTGCCTTAGGGAGAGGTACCTTGTCCTTGGGAATTGGAGGAGATCGAGTTGAATTCAAATTACCGCATGATCCTCTAAGCGCAGTCTCCAATGTGAAAAGATGATGAGCTTCATACCGTCTAGCCTAAGACGTTAAATAAGGGCGCTTGTTGGGAGGCAACCCAACCATTGGTATATTAGGATAGCTTAATTATAGTCATAGATTGCTTTCATTTCGTTCAAATTCTAGTGTAAAGAAGATACCTTGATCCGTTTGTTTAATGTGCAGGCACAGGCAGGGTCGATACCATCGACACACTGGTCGATGGTATTGACATAGGTTCAGGTTGACAGCTACAAAAATCGCTCTGAGTCGATACTATCGACGGTCCCGTCGATGGTATCAACAGACCTACAGGCAGGTTGCGCAATAATTGTCGATGGTATCGACATGCCAGTCGATACCATCGAGATCTCTGGAGAAGTTTAGAACGATTTGTCTCAGTCAACTTGATACCATCGACGGCCTCGTCGATGGTATCGACATCCATGTCACCGATCCGCGCAAAGACATCAACGGCGATCGCGAGTCCACGTCAGCGATCCGGGTGCTGCGTCGATACTATCGACTTGCGTCGATGGTATCGACAGGTCAGCAATCCGGGTTTCACGATCCAGCAATCGTCAGCCGTCGATACTCGCGAGGGAGGTAGATAGCATCGAGACGTGTGGATACCATCGACCCGCGTTGATGGTATCGACGGGTCAACAGTGGCGCCGGCCAAGTCTATATAAGGAGAGTCATTACGTCATTTGACGTCACACCTTCAGAGTGAACTTCCTCCTTTGCACCGAGCACTTCCCCGAGCCCTCCAAGATCGAAGAGCAGCAACATCGATCAAGGATCTTCACCGAGCGGAGAATCACTTCTCCATCTTCCCCGAACTCTTCTTCGTCTAATCCCATCCTTTTCGCAACAATGGTGCATGTCGCCGGAGCGTCGTCCTCTCGCGCGAATCCGATGGAGATCGCGGAGTTTGTGCCACCCCCACTGCTTCAGTCTCACGTCCGCGCCTAGTTCACCCATCCGCGGAGGTGAGGAAGGTCTATGAGGAAATCATGAAGCGGAAGATCGAGCCGACCCGGTATGTGGACCGGGGAATGATCCAAGAGCTTGGATTTGAGGCCAACTTGGTCTATGTGCTGGCAGGACAAGCACGTCACACCGGCAGACAGGACGATGAGCTGGAGCGCCATGCGTATGGGCAGCCATTTTTGGGTGAATGGCCCACCTACAAAGAGCTGGTGGTGGAGTTCATGGCGTCCCTTGACGTCTGCGTCGTGCCCAACGACATAGTTGCTTCTGATTGTGAGTGGATCAAGGGCCGGGTGTCATTCCGGCTGTTCAACATCAACTACAACATCACACTTGAGCAGTTCAATGACATCTTCAACTGGAACCATTCTCAACACGATCACCGGCGGCCGGATTCCCGCACCGACTACGACAAGATCTTCGCCGAGCTAGTCATAGTGTCGGCAGGAAAGACAGTGAGCTACCACAATGCTGCGGTAGCGGACTTCGAGCATCCCTTCGTCCGGGTCCTACACCAGATGTTGAGCTTGACGTTCTTTGCTCGGAGTGATCTAGCATTGAGCAAGTTTCAAGAGAGCGACCTCTTCTTCCTCTACATGCTCCTGAAGCGACAAGAATGCAACTGGGGTGCGTTCTTTCTGCAGCGCGTCCTGGCGGTGAAGAGGAGTACAAGGAAGGCTCCGATCCATTTTGGTGGGCTAATCACCAAATTGGCGTTGTACTTGGGGCTGAATTTCCAGTCCATGACTCCGATTTCCACGAGGAGTAAGGTGAACGTGCAACATCTGCACCGTTCAAACCTTATCCTTCTACGGGATGGGTTGGCGTACGCACACTGCCACGTCAACCATGCTTATCAGGAGTGCGCACTGCCAGACGTCGTCTTCAACATCGTGGGCGCACAGCACTTTCGGTGGCCGATCATAGCCGTCGAGTCCGATGAAGAAGAAGGCGGCAACGACGGACAAGAAGGCAAGGCTGAGGAGGAAGAGGAGGCATTCACACCTCTTCGTGCACGGGTAGAACCCCGGAAGCGTCCTCGGATGCATCTGGGTGCGTCTTCATCATCACAGCCTCCACCGCCATCACCACAGCCCTCGCAGCCGAGCGAGGATGCCTACTCCATGCAAGGCATGTACACGATGCTGCAGGACATCCATCAGACACAGCAGCAGCATCTAGAAATGTATACCGGTATTCAGGATACTACGAACCGGTTACTTGACAACCAAAGGGCAATGTTCGAGAATGAACGTCTCCTCCCCGACAACCAACAGCAGATACACAATCGGTTGCAACGGATGGAGATGCAACAGGAGCCCTTTTACGACCATTACTGGAGTCAGAGCTACTTTGGAGGCTATCCGCAGCCTCCGCCGAGGACCCATTACGATCCGAGCTTCCAGGGGGAGTATCCTTCTTGGGATCCTACAGCCCCACAGTACCCACCTCCGCCTCCACAAGAATGATCAGGGTATCTCTGTTCCACTCTTAAGTTTGTTTTTGACTATGAGGCCATAGTTGAATTCAAGCTTAGGGGATAGTTGGAACAACTCTATCTTTTCTTTTATTGTTTTTAGTTTTTAGCAGTGTTTTTTATTTCTTGCATTTTTAGTTTTGGTAGGATCCACGTGCTATCTAGTGTAACTGTGGATGTCGTAAAAGTTTGTCATCTTGTTATTAATTCATGGGAAATTTAAGGGAAATTTAAAAAAAAAATTGTGTCTTTGGAGAGCTTGACTTGGTTGTCCTTGGGGAACTTATCCTACGAAAATGATTGATTATGTCAACTTTAAAACAACATTTCAAACCTATACTCCTATGGATTCATGCAAAGTGGACAGTAATGGTTGTTTGAGCCTAACCTAACCAAATGGTAATGAGACCTCAATTGGATGTAAGAGAGAGAACCTTCTAAACCACTACACAGGTCAGTAAGGAGGGACACATAATATCTTTCTAAGGTTCAGTCATCTAATCTTGTGATCATTCCACTTCATTTTTCCATAATCCACCTAAGAATTGGAAGTAAAGTGCAGTTTTAATTCCTTCTTGTGTGCATAGCATTTAGATAGGACTTGCATTAATAGTTTCCATACTTTTGCATAAAAAGAACAAATATAGGGATTCATGTCATGTAGTTGCACTCATGGTTTTCATGCATAAAGTACACCATGTATCTCAAATTTTTCCTCAAAAGTGATCTAAACTGTTCCATACCTTCGAAATATTGTAAAGATTTCCAAGCATGAAGGAAGTAGCCCAATACATGTATCTCTAAGCAATTATGGATATGTAGGCTAAAGAAAGAAAAAAAACTTTTCTGAAAAAAAAAATTCTGAAAATCTGAAAAGAAAAAAAAAAGAATTTAGAAGAAAGTGGAAAGAGGGAGAAAGGAACATGATATCACTCGCATTACAGGAAAATTGAGTACATGATGTGGCTTAATTAGATTTCCATCTCATTTTGGGGTGGAAGGTTAGTGCACGCATCATTTCACCCAATTTTAGGCATTAGGGCATTTCTTATGTGCATTTGCATCATTTAGGACATTTTGTTTTATGCATATTGAAACTGTGCAATACTTCCAAGTTATTCCATGAACCACCCATTTCCATCCACCCGTTGCTCGGATTGGTAGGCCACCGTGAATTTCTCCTCACTAATGATAATAAGGAGAACGGCTTCCATGTAGATGGTAGTTAGGGCGAGCAACGTAGTATAGGCGATCACAAGATGCATCAATGTTGAATCGGAGAATTTTATTATGTTAACTGCCTTATGTGATAGTGTTCATATGTTTGGAGGATAATTTCTTTTATTGATGATTACTGTCGCCTTTAGGGTAATTATTGTTTTGTGGTTAGAGAAGGCCGGTTTGAGAACGTTCAGTGGGAGTCACATGGGATGTGGGGTTGGTGTGTTGTTTTTCAGTTGACATTTGCAATTCTATTCTAAGGATTAGTTGCTCGAGGGCGAGCAATGTTTAAGCTTAGGGGAGTTTGATGCGATGATTTTGAGTCGCATTTATAGACCTTTTTCATATGTGTTTTATGCTCTTATTAGTCATTTTATGGATAATATTGCATAATTCACTCATTTCGGTCTTTGCCATCATTTTATGTCAAATCCCCTTAGTTTTATCATTTTGAGCATTATTTATCATATTATCATAATTTGTGTGGATTTATTTCGTCTTGTCTTGGAATTTCAGGAAAAAAACAAGTATCTGCTTCCGTCGATACCATCGACGGAAGTCGATACCATCGACCAAGCCACAGGTTGCCAGTCGAGAGGAGCAGCACAGAGTCGATACCATTGACACTCAAGTCGATGGCATCGAGATCCCTTCAGGTTGCTGGCGAGGAATCCGTCGATACCATCGACATCCAAGTCGATGCCATCGACGCATGGAGGCTACAGCGTCGCTGAACGACAACAACCGACGCTAAAGAGAGTCGATACCATCGACCCTAGTCGATGGTATCGAGATGGACACAGGCACTCAGACGAAAAGAAAAGAAGGCTGCCGCTAATACGCTGGGTCGATACCATCGACCCGCGTCGATGGTATCGACGCCGACAGATATGCGTTGGATTCGTTTTGATCTCAATCGGACGGCTGGAGTTATTTGAAGACCTAATTAGGGACTTATACCTAATGACGGCCGCCAAATGGAGGGGAGGATCTAATTTTGTCATTGCACGAGTGCCGAGGAGGAGAGAAAGGAGAACGGAGGCCAGAAGCTCATCCCTGTCGATCCGGACGCTGCCGAAGACGAATTTCACCACCGAGAGGCGGGAGAGCTCGTGTTCTACGCAAAGGATCTACCGGTTCTTCTCCGTTCAGGGGTTTTCCCACTTAATTCACGTTTTTCTTATGAATTCCCCTATTTCTACCATGTATCTGTGCAAGATGAACATGCGGGGCTAATCCCCTCCATCTTTAGGACTGGGAGTAGCCCGGGAATGCATTGTATGACAGTTTTATATTAATAATTCATATTTTCTCTCTTAAATCCGTGGTATAGTTTCGTTTTCTCCATATATATTGTTATGCCTGATCACCATAATAATAACCTAATGCCCTTAATTACTTCGACAGGAGGATTAACGGTTGAAAAGAGACGAAACCTACATTAATCGATAAATCCCTTGACAAAGGAGGTGTAAAATTAATGGTGGAAACTGAGAGATCGGTTGTAATGCGCTTAGTTTAGGGGAATGATTACTACGACGGTGGAATCAACCTAAACCTAAGTAGTGAATTACACCACGACAGTGGGTAATTCTGTTTTCAGGCCACTACCCGGAAGGAGAGAGAAGATTGAGGAGTTATATGAAACCTAATGCAATGTTGACCCGCGGTGAAACCGCAATCCTAAAGATACCCTTTTGAATTGATTTAATTAACCTTTAATCGATTGTTTGCTTTGATTTATTTTTATTTTCTTTTAATTTAGACAACAAACCCAACTTTGTTATCCGGCCTAGCTGATCACAATTAGTTAGTAGGAGTCTCCAATAATTCACGTATCCCTGTGTTCGACTCGGGCCTCACAAAGGCCTATATTACTCGACGCGTACACTTGCGTTTTTAGCACGTAGTAAAATACACGTCAAGGTCCTCCCCATTCCCTTCCTTCTCCTTCACTATGAATGCTCATCTTCATCATAGATCTAGGAGATATGTTGAGCAGTCTATATCCTGACTAGACCATGAGATATTTCCTTGTAGGTAAATATGAGGATCTTAAAGCTAGTACATACCTACCCCATCAGCTAAAAAATGATCATTAGGAATCAGCAATAGGTATGTTTCTTCTCTACATTTCCATTATACCCAATCAAATAGTAAATACAGTTCTATGTATAGTAATTGAGTGAATGAGATTAACTAGTCTAGAACCCATATATATATATATATATATATATATATATGCATCATAGTAGTTAATACATGTATATGTATTACCATGTATTAACAATAGTATGCATGTAATTTGTAATGTCTATAGGATGATAAATATTGTGTTGAATAATAGTTGAGATTATATTGAAACATATTGTAGAGATTATGATCTAACCCACTTGACATAATTACTTAAGTGTTTGTCTTATAAGTATTAGTATATCTGTATGAATCCATGTTTGAATGTAGATTTAGTAAGTCAAGTAGACATTAGAAAGTGAATTTAATAGAAAATTATAATTCTTCTCATGAATTTGAAATACTATGTATCTATATTGTATGCATCCATTTTATAAGAATATATATATATATGAAGAAGATAAGATCTCTAAATATTATCATGGGTGACCTTATATTCATACAAGCCTACATATATGAATGTATCTTGGAATTAAACCCTAGACTCCTCTAATTGAGGCATTTTTATTGAATATTATCTTATGCAACTCGTATCCTTGACCTAGTTGACCAAATTGAGATATATGATAAAAAGATAGAATGACATTAGAAGACCTAAATTGGAAAAATGAATACTTCTTACCATACATATATTATACATAGGTATACTTTGACTTATATACCTAAAGGGGAGATCTAATAAACAAAATGGATGTCAAATGGATCATATGTTCATTTAAAGATATTAACAACGTTAGTATGACATTACGAGATTGACATTAGGATAAGAACTATATGCATATAGACAATTTGAGAATAAATACACATGTTTGAATTGCTTCCACTGACATAAAATAATATACTTTTAGGAGGAAGAGGTGACATAGTGGACCAAGTGCCTTATTAGAGTGAACTTTTAGACACATAAGGTATGTACTCCTCCCTATACATAACTGGGCATTATATAACTAATTTTCCTATAATGAGGCATCTTTTGAAATACTTTCTCTTATTACAACAAATCATATACTCTCATTTGGACTTATTATTATTCTTCTGAAATTATTATTATCATGTTGAATTGGGTCAATGACCCTACCTGCTATTGTGCGTGAATTATGCCATGTATGTTTGTGAAAAGTGAATCTTGCCACTCTATTTATGCATGTTAGGTAATTCAACTGATTTAACTATGTATACGCTTATACGTAACCATTAGGGCACATCTATTTCCACCCAGGGTGTGTCTTTCTACCTCTTTTTATAGAGAGGCGTGTTATTTCTGCCCAGGGTGCGCTATTTCCACCCATTTTACTGAGGCCATTGACTCAATGGTGTTGTGGTCCTACTATAGTTACTTTGGTCTAATATATCAGCATGCAAATATTTATGTGATTGGATTGTTGATTATTGTAAGAATTGTGATATTAATTATTCATTTACATTGCCTCATTCTTTTGAAAAATCTTTCTCTTGTTACTTCTCATTGAAAGTTACCTAGCTTTAATGTCCTTTTTTACAGGAACATCTTACTTTACTTTTGTAATAATTAATGCCCTAGTTAAACTTCTAATGTGCATACTGAGCTTTTGCTAATTCATACCTTATTTTTCTATTTTTTTGGTGTTCCCTCCACCCAAGTGTAGGTTCCTTAAGAAGAAGAGACTCAGGATTATCATGAGCTAATCAGTGAACATAAGGACAACTTGAGATAGCCTTGTTACCCTTTGCATATGGACATATGTGTGAATAGATGTAATCTTTTCATTTTATGTAACACCCTTAGGGTGAGAAAGTTATGTACATGAGAACATTTTGTAACTTTGTAAATAGTTATGTTTTCCACTGCTTAATAATTTCATGGATCATTCTTGTACCATTGAGTGGGCCCACTATCGGGATGCACTCCTTACACTCACGGTGTTCAGAGCACCTAACTAGATTTATCATCATTTCACTTGTTATCAATCTCTTTTACTCATCTTAAAAGAAGTTAAAACATCATCATATATGTGTAATCCCATGTAACTATATTAACATGAAATAGATTAGGCTTATCAAGAAAGACAATAACCAAAATAAGAAGCACAAAAATCTATAATTTGCAACACATACAATTCTTTACATTTCCCCATCATCTCATAACAGCTATCATCAGTGGGATTTTAGCCCAAGGCATAATCTCATTGTGAAAATTACCCCATCAGGGTTTTGTCATCATGTGTGGGCTTTTAGCCCGAGACATAAGTTCATCGTGCATCATTTACCCTCATTCGGGTTGCTCACATGTAAGCATTGCATGTTAAATTCAATCCCAACATATTTCTTATCAGATCATTCTATATCACAGTTCTCAACAAATATTCATAGAGACATTAGAACTAGAAACAATAAAAGCATATAGGTATCTTATATCATTCATTATACTCAAAATAGATTTATCATACAACATATACTTATTCCTTTCAATTTTAATAGATACAAATAAATTCCATGCATAAACATGCATAACACACTTAGTTCTCTTCTTCTTTTATTTTACATTCTTCAATTAGGGTTACTAATCAACACATATTAATATCATTTGAAGTCCATTAAAATAGTCCATTCTTCAAGTATAAGTATTCTATCAAACAATCACAATCTAAGAATACATTCTTGTAAATCAATTCAAATGCTTGAACCTCATCTTTTTAATTGAATTCAACTACATTGACATGCATTACTTAATCCCTCATTTGAGATCATTATTCATTAGCATCATATAGCTCATCATTTTAGGTTTAGAGTTAGGTTCTTAGATTCATCTACTAATTCTCATCTTTTTCCTTCATTTTATATTCATTAGTCTCAACTTCTTTCATTTCATGCTCATTACATTATTGAAACTAATCGTTCTTAATTCACTTGATATACACTGCTTCTCTTCTCATTAACATCCATCAAAGTCCAATTTTGGTATGTTTCATTAAATTTGGGTTAAGCAACATGTAATTAAAATAAACAATTAAAGACTTCATCACAATAACTTCATTAGTTTCATATTTAACTTGCCACCAACATTTAGTGTATTTTATTCATATCATTTCTTATAATGAGATAAGTGTACCATATCATTGACAATGACATTCCCATAATCAACAATGGTCGTTCCTTATTATACTACCGCTTCAGGTAAAAAGAATTAATTAGGGTTCCATTTTCTTACACCATAATCTCTAATTATCCTTCACAATTCGAAGTCATGTAACTTATACAAAAGACTCACATTCATATCTAATTCCATAAATTATGCTAAAATAGATGAATTAGGATTATATCATATTGATCAAACTTATCATCTTCACTTAGAGTAATAACACCTACATTTGAGAATTTCATCACATTCACAAGACTATATACAACCTTGAGCTTTATCTCTCATACTCAAGTTAGTACTAAATTTTTAGGGTTTAAGAAGTCATCTTAGATCAACATATCATAAGAGTCATATTATTCAGTATTCTCATCACAGTGCACATGATTTCATTAGGGCTATTCACACACATGGAAACCCTATTTTCCATTTCCACATATTTCATCCATCAATCATAAGTATACATTGGTCAATTGACTCGTTTGATTCAGTCCCTCAACACAAACCCTAAATCGGGAATATCACCACCTCATACTTATGTTTATGTATATATATCATATTCAATTTCAGTAAGACTTAACAAAACATTTGTATAGTTCATTCTAATACAATTCAATTATGATTCTATACATGTCAATTCAATTTCCAAGCATATCGTCCATTGGGCTGATTTTTAGGCAATATTCACATGAAATAGCATAGTCATCTATCCATAGAATTTTCCATGAAACCTCAATCAATATATCATGAACTAAGCAAGATCTAATCAATGAGAAATAACCAAAATCAATAGAATTTGATTGCCTCGTATCCTTCCAAATCAATACCCAATCACATATGTAAACAAGCAATGTTTTTGAATATTTTATCCAGATTGAATTAGGCTTTCAACATGAATACATAGCTTAGGAGGGGGATAAACACTCACCTAAGGTGGAAAGAGCCTAAAAAATAGAGGTCCAACTCTGAATTTCTAGAAACCCAATCTAACTCTAGCAACTGAATCCATTTTTTCCTCCTCTCAATTAGGAAACCTAGAAAGGGAGATTCGGAGAGAAAGAGTGAGAAAAGGGGATGATTTGATGTGATTTAGAATCAAATATAGGAGGGACGTAATCTTAACATATGAGAGAAGAATCACCATGAAAGGCTATGCAAAGAAGGTAAAATTACCTAAACTATCATATCTCATATAGTGAAACCCTAGGTCAACATTTGCACCACTTTCTCCTCTCAAAATCCTAGCTCTCCTCTCTCTATAGGATTTTGTGTCTCTAGAATGGATCACTAAATATGATATCTCCTTGTGTGATAGGTTTCTCATATAGATCAATTAAGGTGGTTAGGTCAATTGCAAATTGACCCAACATACACATTCTTTTATTTCAACATATTTTCCTATCATAAAATATGTTACTAAAAATCATCTAATGAATAGGTCAAATCTCCTCTAAAAATTACAAAAAATCGTCATGTTGTCCAAAACAACATTTTAGAGTTCCAGTAAAAATTTCAGTATCAATTTTAGTCACTAATAAATAAACAAAAAGCAAATACTAAACTGTTATTTTTCAGCCAAAATCCATGGTCACCTGAGTTTGTCCTGGGGTAAACTCGAATGACACCACACTTTATAGAACTCAAACATCATCTAAAAATTATGAAAATTTAATAAAATTTCCATAATGGAGTTACCAAGAAGCATGCAAAATTTCAAATCAATGACATGTACCAATAAAAAGATAAAGTTCAAAAACCATACTGCTATATTTCAACCTGAATATATGGTCGGCTGAGTTTGTCTTAGGGAAAATCGACTGACAAATAGGTCATAAAATCTATTCATAAATTCTTATATTTTTCAAGAATGCTCAAATTTGAGTTATCCAAAGCATTTCCAAATTTCAACTAAATCTGAGTTGTATATAAATAGTAAAAATCATTTAGTGCACCACTATACTTATAAAATTCTATATCCATATGCTACCAAAACCCTAGTTTGGTCGATTAGGGTTTTCAATTCTAAAACCCTAATTATTCAAAGTAAAAACATGATTACATTATTTCATTAGATTTAAGGAATCATAATTAGACTACCATCATTAACTCAATCTTATATCAATGATCAAATTAGTTAAGCATGTAATCATCCAAGTAAACCCTAATTAGATGGTTAATCAGAAAATGGGTTGTGACATTTAAGGTCCTTTCTTAATTGGGGGACGTTGAAAAGTGAGGTTGTTACACTTGGTCACCCCTTATACAGATATATTAGAAATGAAAATTGCATTGATAATTTTTATGTTTCACTTAAACTACACTCTAATAGGTATGTTCATATTAACATCATTCTATCAAAATCATGTTTTGTCGCACCAACCTATTTCATGTAAATCTTAGCATAATTGCATAACTCCTCCTACTTTATTCTTATTTTTATGGTGAAGGAGATGAAGGAAAGATAGTGCTTCATGAAAATGTTTTCATATCATTACAAACGAAACTATTGGTAGAAGCTAATGCAACATGTCAGACATTAAAAGTAACTTAAGAAGAATTGAATGATGTCCTCTTCTAGGTCAATTATATTGAATTTATAGATCTTGGATCTAGGCTTGGCTGAGACAACGTTTGGGCACCTACATTTGAGTGAGTTTTGGATTGTTCTTCCTTGACATATTTATAGTTCATCAAAATATATTGATAGCTTTGCGTTAACCCTATAGGCATACCCGAATCTATGTTGAGTTTAAGGATCAAAATTTGAAAACTACAACATGTCCATGGTTGTAATATGAAGCCTTTTGATTTAGTTGTTGTAGGTGAATACCCTTTTTGTGTACTTAAACCATTTTTACTTGTGATAGACTTTGATCCTTAGGATGGATTTCACTTTTCAAAATTGATTTTGATGTTATATAGACACATAATGTATATGGCATGTGAAACTAGGTTTGTCAAAAATCAAATTATGAACTTGATGATGATGATGGTTTTAGGTCGGGTTTCATGATGACTATGGATGTGCTTTGGACTATGTTTATGGTGATTGTTTGCATTGTCTTGAGAGTAATGAGATTATCCATGGTCGCATCCAAGCACAGACATCGCAAGGCAGTTCAAAATGGCATTTCAATGATTACCCTCACTCATCACAATATATCTTGATCTAGAGGTTTATCTTGATTCTTTGTATTTCTCTGTCAATGTCTCTAAATTCATGTGGTTCTCCTTTAAAAGTGAGACATAAATCTTCCATAGGGAAGAAATGAACTTTAACCCTAACCGAACTTTTAAGAATGTGAGTCAAAAGATCCACCCACACAATTTATATGGATCAAGTTTGGGTCGTGACATGAGCTGAGTCATGTTGTCATGGTCTGGTGCTCATCCTTATACACATATTAGAAAATATTAGTTAACCTACAAGGGAAATCGTTGATCTAATACAAGATAATAGTTGATATTGAAAGAAGCCTTTTTATCATCATCATCATAATTATTATAATTTGCGTTACTACAACCAAAAAAATATGTTGTTAGATCATCAACTCTAAATGAAAGTTACAAAAATACTTTTACAAAGCACCCGCAACAAATTAGGAAGTCATCCTATTGATGGCGAAACTTATAGATCTAAATCCTTCTACTACTACTACTACTACTATTGTTATATACTTATAAATTATAGTTTAACCTTTTGTTATTATAACAATGATGCTATGAATATTATTATTATTATTATTATATTATTATTATTATTATTATTATTATTATTATTATTATATCATATGAGTAGATGTGAGTAATGCCCAATGTTGCATCGTTGGCCGATGCATTTTATAAGCCGATAACAAGTGTTGTAAATGGCACGTAGACTTTGCATATTCAAAACAGAATTTCGAATTTCAAAAATTCCATGGACCACTCTCATGCACGGTGCATGAACCTAAATACATGATAGGAAAGAAAGCAATTTACACAAAGGATCACCCTGCACAACAGAAAAAACCCCTCGGACCACTCGGTTGATTCAGCCATAAATAAGAAGTATGTTGAAGCGAAAGTTTTAGGACGAAGAGTATCTCCAGAAAGGGTATACGAAGAGGTTTATGACTCATGAGACAGAAGTGGAATCTGGCAACTCATCGGTTGTGTGGTTGTTTGGCATCCAAATAGGAGAGATATTAATGTCGAGATTCTTCTCGTATTGTTTGATATATACATCAAAATACAACAGTAAACTTGGCAGGAATAATGGATTGTCGAGGGAAGAAGAAAGGAAGGAAAGGGAAATAAAGGAAATTCGAAAGCGCTGTTCTCTCAGTCTCTCTCTTCATCCACTGCTTTAATGAACCGGGAGGCCCGCCACGTCCGCCTCGATCCGAGGCGTGCCCCAATCCGATGCCCGATTCGGGTTCTGGGCCCTCTGATCTCTGGCGACCGGTGTTGATTCCAGACCCGCGCGTGAGCGTGGGCAGAGGGCCAGAGGAGGCGGGACCAGGGACACGCACAGTAGAGGAGAGCAGAGCAGCAGCAGCCAGCAGGCTGGGGCAAGGCCACACTCTGCTCCTGTGGGCTGTGGGCCGCGGCAGCAGAGTGGAAAAGGAAAGAGTGGAGAGAGAGAGAGAGAAAGCGACGGGTACATTACAGAGTAGAGAGAGAGAGGGCGTGTGATATGAGAGAGACAGAGATAGATGCGGAAGTGATACAGAGAGAGAGTGTGTGAGATGAGAAACAGAGGTAGAGACCGTGTGAGTGAGGTGAGAGAGAGAAAGAGAGATGCGGAGATGATAGAGAGTTGATGAGTGTATGCTTTGCTTATGAGAGAGGATAGAGAGAGACAGGGTGGTGGATCGTTCGAGTGCGGGAATTGGGCCACCGACCGATCAAGGGCCCGAACGGGGGGACAAAGTTGGCATCTAGAGAGAGAAAAACAGTCTACCCTTGCGGGCATAAAACAAGCCCCCACCTCCTCCTCCCTCACACTTCCCCTCGATCCTCCTTCCCTTTGCTTTCCTCCTCCAACCATCATCACCCTTCCATTCCTTTCCATTCCTTCCCCGGCCCCGTTGCTTGCCTTGTACCTTTCCTCGCCTCACTCACTCTCTCATTCTCCTCCTCCTCCTCCCCGCCTCTACTCTGTTCCCATCCTCCACCTTCCTTGCTCCTGCTACTTCAACCAAGCCATCGATAACGCCTGCAACCACTCTGCCCTGTTCCAACTCCACCCAACACCGTCGTCTTAGACTCAAACCCATCCGAGGCGACTGTTCGTACCAAGGCTTCTTCTCCTCTCATTGGAATCATGGACAAGTGGGAGTTGGAGAAGGGTTACCGCCACAAGGGCGTAGCACCACCACCACCAGCAGCAGCAGCCACAACCACCAGCCCGTCATTCTCCTCCAGCCTCCTCGATGCCATCGACCGCTCCATCGACGAAGGCGGTACTGTGCGACAGCCCTCGACACAGACCGATCAACCATGGACAAACCACCAGAAAGTGGCATACCATCAGCAGCTCTCTGCGGCCTACGCCGCTTACCTCCACAACGACGCCGGGTACGCCGCCCACACGCGCTTTTCCGATGTCAAGCCTCTCCAGCATCACAAACAGCCGAAGCAGAGAAAAGAGGCCGACGGTCGATACTCCTCGGTGTGCTCCGCGTCAAGCTCATCCGACTCCAGCAGCGCCGGCGGGTTCTCGTCGTCAGAAGCAGAGTCGGTGGCCAGGCTGTCTGTAAGGACGAAGCCTCCGCTGGCGGTTGACAGATCGACCAAGGTAAGCGAAAAGGCTGATATTTGATTGATCTTTATTATTATTTTTTTGTCCGGTTCCAGTCACCTGACCCGTTTCACTCCCCACGGTTATGATTTACATTTCTCATCTGATGATCGTCTTCTCTGTTTGCTACCTACAACAGATGGACAGGGCAACTGCGGCGGCAGTCAAGGCGGAGGCGGCTGCAAGGAAAGCCAAGCACCAGGCGCAGAAACTCCACTCGGGCCAGCAGAAGAATAAAGATGGCTCTGGAACGATCGGCGGCCGCATCCGCGCATCGAAGTTGTACGGCGAGCTCAAGAAGGCCAAGTCCCCTGTCTCGCCCGGCGGCAAGCTGGCCACTTTCCTGAACACGCTCTTCACAAACGTCAACACGCGCGGAGGTGGTGGCAAGTCCAAGAGCGCGTGTACATCACCCAGAAGATCGGCCCAGCAACAGCAAGACCTACATCAGAATCAACTACAGCAACGGCAGCGGTGTCCTGCCCCGGCTCCCAGGAATCCCCCTCCGCATCTCGTCATCCCGCCGCGAACAACCCCGATGTGGGAGGACGAGTACTCCGCCTGCTCCTCTACGGCTTCCTACTCCCGGTCATGTCTCAGCAAGACGCCGTCCACGCAGAGTGGGACGAAGCGGTCCGTGCGGTTCTGCCCAGTAAACGTGATCGTCGACCGGGACGACGGTTTTCTGGAGAAAAAGAAGCCCGCAAACCAAACACTCATCTACCCTTACTCCATCCCCACCTCTGCAGCACGCCCGGGCCCGTTTCCGCATGTGGAGTTAGACGGCGACGTGGAGTTCTACGACGACGAGGACGACGACGGCACAGCCAGCTGCTCCAGCTCCGACCTCTTCGAGCTGGAGAACCTCGCGGGTGTCGGCGGCGGAAGTCGGTCTAGGTACGCCGACGAGCTGCCAGTGTACGAGACAACTCATCTCCATACCAACCGTGCCATCGCGCAGGGTCTAATCGTGTAGATACCAATCCAAGTGACAAAAGAAAAAAAAAATGGAAACAGGGGAAAGGGGAGGCGACATGGGGGTATAGTTGGTTGTGTATCAAAGATTCTAGATTTAGTAAGGGGTGAAACAGCAAACATAAGGGAGGACGGTGGGTGGTATATGTAATTTCGCTTTCAATTTTCAGCTTTATAAGTTGTGTGGTACGGGCAACTAGTGCTACTGTTGGCCTTCCCCTGCCACTGGTCTAGTACAGTGGTGTGTTATATTTATTATATTCCAACCTAAAGAAACAATATTATTATTTCCTAAAACGTACATACCCTCTTAGTTGGTGGTAGTAGAAACAAACTAGGCTGGCACAGACATAGACGTCATAAGAAATTGCCTTTTCCTTATGTCTCAAAATATCTAATGCTGTCTTTTCTCCAACTTAAATTATGAGATTTTAAATTACAAGGATTTCGGGACCTTATAAATTATGAGATTTTAAATTAAAGGATTTCGTGATCCCAGATGCCACCAAAGCAACTGGTAAGGAAATTCCAACATGCCAACTCCCATCTGTCGGGCGACGGATCCTTTCAAATCAGACTAGATTAGGTTGCCGTGTATGTTTAGTTTAGTGTCCTGACTCCCTAAACTTCCTTCCAACCAGTTTGCCGGTAATGGATAGTTGGGGTCGACATCATATCTTGTCTTTTGACGATTGACTAATTTGTGATTGTGGTCATTGATCAAGAACGTCCGAGCGATCAACTTTACAAACAAGCAAAGGAATGGTGTGGACGGAGAGGTGGGGGACTGATTACTTTTTCTAATGGGGATGCCTTTTCAACTAATAAAGTAAGATTCTTTTTGGTAGATGATCAACTACCGATGATTAGTAATTTTTTGGACGGAGGTGGTTGCTGGCAATCCGATGATTAGTAATTTGTAGGACGGAGGTGGTTGCTGGCGCGCAAGTAGGTCATAAGCAGAAGCTAAGCTGATGTGGTGGCTTGTTGCTATCAGTTCCATGATATAAAATTAAAGACAAAAGAAGAAAAAAGAAAGGAATTAATTAAAGGGAAGAGCAAAAAGATGGAGCGTAAGCCTGTCCAGCTATCAATATTGTCAACATCACACTCAATTGCAAGCTATAATGCAAAGACGTCCCCTTGCACCCCGTATCCCCAACTTTTATTCACATCAACCATTCTCCTTTTCATTTTCCACCACTCTAATCTTACTCCACTTGATCGAACACATGAATCACGGCACTTTTCTCCTCAATCCTCTCTCGTCTTACTCCACTCTCATCTTACATTCAATCCACCCGCTGTAATGTCCCACCTAACATTCATCATAATCATCGGGAATACTTCTCATGTTCTCTTCCAATACAAGGAGTAGGACCGGTCTCTTTTGAGATGCCAAGGGTGAGTTAAGCCTTGATCCCATCTATTCTTTCCTCATTTCTTGCTACGAAATTTAACCCAAAGAGAATAACCATGTAGGATATTCCATCTAGCCTTCATAAGGTTCGCTTGGTACCTATCGTGGAGCCTTTGGATCCTAGCCCATCTTCTAAGGTTGGGGATGCCACAAGGTTCCATCTAACTCAATGACATTTCCTGGAACCCTCTTTGGACTATCATAGGAAGCCCACCGATTTCTTCTATATGTTTCTAAAGGTCACTTTAGGGACCACACATGCATTCAAGCAATGGGTGAGTATGGTTGGTAAAATTGATCTGACAAGTTTAACCTTGTCAACAAAAGAGAGTAGATTACATGACCATGATGTAATCCTCTTAGTAATCTTGTTAGTCATGCTGCCATAGTTTCTAATCATGATCCTACCTCTAATCAAAGGGGCGTTCAGGTAGTGAATCTGGTCATAGTTTTCTGAGCAACCCCAAGCTAGAAGAAGATCCACCCTCCTATGGTTTGAAGTCTTTGCTATCATAACTAGTTGTTTTTCTTTATTTTTTATGGCTAGCAAAGCATTCATGGCGAACAAGTATCAACTCCAACCATGTCTACCAAACAATCGACTAAGATCCTGACTAGATTAATTGATCAAGGTACCTTGGTCAATAGAAATAGGAATCCAATTGTATATTTATTAATCTCATTGTTAACTACAATGCTTCCTATTTCCTGCTAAGGCTCATGGATACTCAAGAAATTGTGACCATTATCATTTTTTATAGCTAGCACGTATAAAAGATTAATAAACCAAAAAGGAAAATATTTTATCAAATACTAATTATTTATATCAGATTTAAAAACTAATAAAGTACTTTTGGAAACTACATACTTGATAAATAAATCATTTGATTTCCTTTACATTGTTTTTATTGATCTTAATAGAGGAAAATTAAATGGACATGCCACAATCCCATAATTCACCACATGCCAAAAATAAAACATGCACTAGTACAACTCCTTGGATATTTATTTAAACATTACATAATCATGAATATGCCTATATATTTGATCGTTGTATCAGGCTTACTCGACTTAAAATAATACTAAACATGCCAAATATACATTCAGAAAGGCACTTTGTTTCATTTATTATGACAAGGACTTCATTCTTGGCTCCAATTGTGGGATAAATTCCATCCATCATCCATAGTGTAACCCAAATTTTCTTAGATATCTAACCCAAGTTTCAACAACCTACTTAGGTTCATGACCTGTTCATATAATAATATGAACCTATGTAAAATAACATTAACTCTTATTACAACCTTAGCTAGTGTGAAATAGACATCTTTTCATGAACAAATCATGTTATATGCACACACATGTGTTTTCTTGTTGATGAGGCTCATATTGTGTATCATTGTATGGCAAAAAAAAGCTAAGATTATTATACAACAAGTTGAAGAATTATATGATGATTAATGTCTTTGGGGTTAATCCCAATGGAGTTATAAATCCATTAATAGTCATTATTAAATAATATTTATTAATAACTAATACTCATCGTATATTATTTGACAATTAAAACATGCTTACTTATTTTTCTGACAATCACTAAGAACTAATAAATGTTCCAGGCATACATTGACATAGATAAATCATTTTAACTACATTGGGGGATGAATTCTTGGCTTTGACTGGTAGACAATTTCCATTCACATCATCACTAATAACATACCTAGATCTTATATATATATATATATATATATATATATATATATATATATATATATATATATATAAAATTTATGATACCTAAGTTCCAATTTCTTACCTTGGCCCATAACCAATAACGACCTATGAACTTGAACCAAGTTTAATCCAAAAAATCACTTTTAGCAAAAAAGGTGAATATGCTTCAAAATGATGAACCGACATACAACAAAAGTGGTGGATTCATCTTATGACCTTAACAATGAAATTAGTTTTGAACTACTTGTTTTCATTAACAAATACTATTGTAGACACTAACATACATTTTCCTTTTGATGAAACTCACATTGTATATTACATAACACAAATCTTTTACAAAGAGAATGATATTTGAGTAATATTTTAGTGTCAAACCTAAAAGGGGAAATGCAATGACCTCAACATTTAGGAGTTTTACATTTAATTCTAAAATATAATGTGAGAATCAACATAGAGTACTTGATGAATTTGAGCATTTAATAAGGAGTCTCTAAAAGTCTTGAATTTAATGGATCACCTTCAGTCATCTTATACTTAAACTTGTCCTTGGAGACATCATACTTCTCTTTCCTTGCTTGTCCTTGTAAGATATCCCCGATCTGTGTAGAATCTCTAGTTCTCCCATGTTCTCATGCTTCTTGTGAAGCTCATGATTCATGGATAATAGAATCATGCATTTCACATGAAGAGTGTCATCGACAATGATTATGATAATCTTGCTTTTCCTTTCTAGGCGCATTAGGAAAAAGATCTCATGCTCATGATTGAAAATAATCATTGGTGTCATATATTAGTCATGAAGGTTATGGTTGGGAGATCAGGATAATAGATAATGCAGTGGAAACATAAAAAGTTAATACCCGAGTCCCAGACTAGAAGATCGCATCAACAACAATGTATCTAGGAAGGAAGGTTGCAAGAGATATACCTGGTCCTGGAGAAAGTTCAATGACTATCCTTGCAGCAGTATGCTTCTTCTTCAAGCAAGACTCGAGCAGTCGTTAGCAACTACCTTCTGGTGCAACACCACAGATGGCGGTTGACGACGTCCTTGTAGCGGGTGGTAACAGCCTCCTCACCTCTTTAGTAGTGCACGCAGACCACCAAAAAGTCCATGTTGCACTACCAAAGCCAAGGAGAAGGAATTGTCCCTTCAAACATCAACCTTCTAGGGTTGATTCGCTCTCCCGTGTTGTTTCTCTCTCGATGTCCCTCCCTTTTACATGTTAGACTTACTCTAGCTATCTAGTAACCACAACCAGAGAGGACAACATTTGGGATGGTCTCTAAAAGTTCTGAAATACCCCTCTAATTATAGGAGGGTCAGGGTCAAGGTTTCCAGATCATCTGGGAGTTGAAGAGATATTTCATGAATTTTTGACAAGCTAAAAACTATCAAACGATCGGTTCACACTTGAACCGATCAATTCACACATGAAATGATCAGTTCAACACTTGAACCGGTCAGTTCACTTGCTTTCCTATTTTCAATCACATTGGCTTTCAATATCTGATTAATACAAAACGTTACATCAACATCAATCCATGATCCAATTGTATTGATCATTGAACTGGGCAATCCATATGATGAACTGGTTGTTTCATTATTGAAATGGTCATTTTGTTTCATGAAATGATTGTTAAAATGGTCGTTTTATATCATTATATGGTTGTTTCATGTCATGAAATGGTCATTTCACTTTTCAATTCAGCTAAGGTATAACTAATGTTGTTTAAATTGAATACCTAAATACTTTAGTAATCAAGTTCAACCTTATTGAGAAAATAATCTTTCACCTAAATATAAATCTCTAATTTGATTAAAAGAAATTACATATGCATATAAAGTAAATGAACCTATGTAAAATTACATAATTAATTTTAGTTACAACATTAATAAGTGTGAAATAAACTTATTTTAATGAACTGATCATATTTAAAAAACTAAATCAATATATGTCATTATATTCAATATTAACTAAAATGCCTTCTCAGAAGTGTGAGCCACCAATTGGGCTGTCAGTCCCTTCTGGATGGTAAAGTTAATAGATCTAAAAATAAAGTTATTGGATGTAGATGAAGACAACATAAGATTCCTAGAGGTTACATGTTGGAGGCATCGAAGGAGAGAAATTGAGTCAACAGTCAGAACGTCAAAGTTATCAAAGGAAAAAGGTATAAAAGGATAATGATTAGCCTCACAAAAAACTCTATGTTTATGAACCTTCTGTGTAGCAGCGTCAAAAGTTGGTTGGCCAACTTTAAATTTTAAAGGGTGACTGTCAAT
Source organism: Alisma plantago-aquatica (assembly GCA_963693085.1). Classification (NCBI taxonomy): domain Eukaryota; kingdom Viridiplantae; phylum Streptophyta; class Magnoliopsida; order Alismatales; family Alismataceae; genus Alisma; species Alisma plantago-aquatica. The sequence goes on from OY856409.1 coordinate 916,901,450, forward strand.
GGGGAAACACCCATGAGGTCAACACATATGTGTCTTCCATCTATCCAATTAAATACTAAGATATCACCAGGTCATTATGAATGTAGGCCATTAGAATGTGTTCCAAGGAAGACAATAGGGGCTTCCTTTAGAGCCTTTATCCCAGCATGGGAGATAATGTCAAACAGGACATCACGAACAACATCGTGGGTGAAAATTATATCTAGGTTGTGTATGAAAATGCACAACATGATCATCAAAACTATCGAGGTCTGCAATGTTGTAGAGATAACAATGTTTCATACTAGGATATAAAGGAATTATAAATTGATACCACAGGATAGCTTAATATTCAACCAAAGATATGGACAAGCCAAGGCTGTCAATGGGAACAATAAGTAAGAAATCTTTGCATGATCAGCTTGTAGAGAAGAAAGAATTTCTCGTTGTTGAATGGATATGTCACTTGCAGTGATTTTCTAAATAACTATTTTGTAGTAAGTGTATGCCAAAATAGACTATGTCTTTGGAGTGGTAGAAGGCATACATGATAGTCTGGACCAGCTAAAATACGACAAGATATTGAACATGCATACATTTTCTTATTTATGAGACTTATATTGTGTATCATTCAATGACCAAAATGCAAATCAAAGATAATTATACAACATTGATTTAAGGTAGGAGAAGGCTATCATATTATTGTGTATGGTCTGATCCCACATGGAGAAATAAATCCATTCATAATCATTATAAATGATAACCATTATATAATCATGAAGCAACTACTAACTATAAATTTTGAGCTTAATCACACTTACTTAGCTTTATAATAATACATGAAAGCTAATGCCAAACATACATTGATAGATAATGCAATTTCTTGGGGGTTAATTATTTGATTTGATTGGGGGACAATTTCCATCCACATCATTAGTAATAGCGTATCCTATATATTCTAAGTTATGTATTTGAGAACCTAAAGATACCTAAGTTTGAATAGCCTACCTTGGGCCATTACCAATAAGAGCATATGCACTTGAACTAGTTTTTAGAGAAATGATAAAAAATTCATGTGTACAAAACAATGTATACACTTAGAAAGCATGTGAACCTACATATAATAAAATAATTAATTCTCTTATAACGTTAGTAGTGTTCAAAAAATTTCCTTTCATTAAGTAACCCTATTATAGACACAAACATATATTTTCCTATTGATCACTTTTATCCTATATTACAAAATGCAAATCTCCCACAAGTAGAATGATGTTAGACTAATATTTGAAGGTCAATTTACAAGAAGAAATCAATTCATATATAAGCATTATTGAATGATGAAGATAAATTAACAAATTAGAACAAGTTATAACCAAACTAAACACTACAAGAATTCACATCAATAGGAGGAATTACTAAATATAGGGTTTAACCACTATCAAACTTCAAGAAATTCTAGTATTGTCTCTCTCCAAGAACCTTGATTACCAATCAAGAAAGAGCCAAACTATAACATTAGTGTCACTAAAGATAATATCATCAAGCCATATTTGAATGACCAAAAAAATGTTAGAGGTGTGATTCATGTGAAGAGTGGACTCAACCTTCCTCATGACATAGTTCATTTAATCAAAATATAGAAAATAATTAGGATGAATCCTCATGAAAAGAACCCATCTTAAACTAGCTCACAAAAAGTGCAATCACAAAATGAATATAAAAATTTGACTAAATATTGCTTTTTTGAATGAAACACATATATCAAAACTTTAGGTAAGAAGATATCAACATCAATGATCACCTTAATACACTTGGTTGTTTTATGAAACGAACTAGAAATAGATCATATAGCCTAGAGTCTAAACCCATGAGACATATCTCAAATATGCCAAGCCAATAGACAACTCTCAACAACAACTTGGATGGTCTAAATGGTAACATGAGATGATGATCCAAATACAATATCATATACAAAAATGAGTCATGCTTATGACTTGTAATAAATAAACTATGTTGATATTTATATAATAAGGTACAATATGGTCAACATTCAAAACCAAATCACAATTTAGAACTACAAGAAACAAGAAATAAAACTTAATCATCACATTATATCAAATAAAAGACACTATAAGAAATCAAGAGTACATGGAAACTCTACATTATCTATGTTATTCTTTCTTAATTTTGTATCATCTTTTTCTGGGTTCTATCTTGTATTAAAAAACACATGGAGCAACTACATAGGCCTCATAGAGGGCCCCAATGAGATGAAAACTCTCACAAGATAGATAAACATGTAATGATAGCATATTAAGTGAATAAAAGTAGACACAAAATATTTTATACTAAATATCAATTAACAACTTGATAAATTTATAAGAGGAAAGGCATCCTACCACTCAATATAATAAGATATAATTTTACTAATGATAAATCCAAAATATCATCTGATTCAAGTATATAAACATGAAATTACTAGTGCCTGGAAGGCCAATTATAAATATCCTGCAAGAGATCATTATTAGTGCTAATTTAACTATCCTACTCCATTATAATATACATTGCAATTGTCTTGGTAATTTTTTGTGCATCTTCTATATAACTAGATAATTTTTGTGTGTTATGTGAGATAATGTGGGTGTTTGTTACTATATAAGGTCAGATAACAAAAACTTTCCTCAAAAGATAAAATGAAGTTTTAAATTTATAAGAATGTATCACACACATATCTCTCACAAGTGCATGAATTTGTCTATAGTGGAGTCGACTATCGTTCAGAAGTAACATAGAGTGATATGCAAGTTCTTTTAGTTTATCCTTAGTTAACTCATTGAAAAGATGGATTATGAACTTGTAACACTAAAATTAAAGTGTGGAATGGATACCATTTAACAAGATAAGTGTATCCAGAGAGAGACATCTACAAGGGGTATTTTTTCACCTTGACCATGCTACTCTAATATACTCTAATATAGGAAACTAGCCTAACCCCCTTTCTTATATTTTTAATTATGGTTTTGTTAATTCTTTTGTTGTGCTTTAGATTAATCTAGGAGTAATTGTAGTCTAGAAATATAATATTTTATCCTTTTATATTAAGTTTTAGAATAAATTAATTAATTAACACATTCACCAATTAAGTAGTTTTAACCCTCATATGCACTCTAGAATCATCCAAAATATAGTTGATGAAAGAAAATGTATAAAATACCAAATAATATATCAAATAGATTAAAAGGGATAATAAATGTGTTAATGAGTACTTATACATGAAGAAAATAAATCAAAACTAATCTATTTCAAAATAGGAGATTAAACCAGAACTAGATTCACCATACCATAACTAGCTTACTTATCAATTTTCATGTCAGTCAGACAACATTTTCCCATCCATTTAATTGATTGAAATTCTAGACTTAATACCCAATATTATATTCACTTTGTCATTTCAAAAACATATTCCATTAGTATGATTTCCCCTCACCCATGTAAGGAAGGTATCAGATTCATGGGAAGTAACTTCTTCCTCCTTGCATGAGCACATGCCTTACACCAAAAATGTCTGCTCTACCTTGTAATTGACAATAGTTCTGTAAGGACCCTGACCTTCGTTTAGGGCTTACCCTGTTTGCTTTGCTTAACCCTGGTGCTTTGGTGCTTGCTAATCACCTTTAGTGGTGATTAGGGTTTGGTTGTGCTTTGTTGAGAGTTGGAGGTGCTACTTGCAAATAACCCAAGTCTAGGGTTTTTTAGGTAAGTTTTCCACCTTGTGAGATGTTCCTCCCTCTCTTTGTTTCCTCTTATGTAGAGAGGTAGGCCTGGGCTCATTGCTTGAGTTCTTTGGGCCTTGGTTGAGCTTGTTTGGGCCTTGAGGTGCCTTGTTTGGGCTTGGTTGAGCCTTGTATCGGCCAAGTGGTGAGTGTATCGGCCTAGGAGTGTTTGTGTCGGCCAACATGGATGTGTGTCACCCATGGAACAACATGTTGTGTCGTCCATGATGCTTGATCTAACCTTGACCTTGTTTAGTGGACACTTGGAGCACATCTTGGACATGTGGATGAAGCTTGCTAGAGTGGTGGCTTGTGCTCTAGGACAAGTGTCCCTAGGAAAGTGACACCTTGCTTGGACCAACCTTGTTTTCTCCTCCCTTTCCTTCTATATAGGCGTGTCCTTCCCTTAGCTAGGAGTTCCTTTGGTCCTTTGGTTCTTCTCCACCTTGAGTGCATGACACTCCCTCCTTCCTTGCTTGTGTCGGCCGATACCCCCCTTGAAGGGGCAGCTTGGTGGCCGACACACCTTTGAGGAGCAAGTGGTGGTCAACATCCCTTGAAGCTTGGAGCTCTTCTTCTTCTTTGGAGCTTGGAGCTTAAGGCGGGTTGCATAACTTCTAACCCTATCTACCTTATCTCTTGCTTTGATCTTGTTTATACGCATGTTAGTAGATTAGTTTCTTGCTTTAGTATCCTTGTGGCCGATCACCCATGTGGTCTAGTGTTTCTTGTGATCTAGGGTTTAGGGAGCAATAATCCTTTCTCCCCATTGGTCTAGAGGAGTGAGTTGAGTTTCTAGTGTCATGAGCAACACCCCTCTTTCCCTAAACGATTGAGGTGAGCTTGTATCCTAGTTTCTTAAGCAACACTCTCCTCTCACCATGGGCTAGAAGGGTGAGCTCGTTGGTGATGGTTGATGGACAAGACCCCTCTTTCTTAGTCGATTGAGGTGAGCCATCTTCCTAGGGTTTCAGGTGCCTTTGTGTTTGAGGAAGAAGATGACCTTGTTGGACGATATCTCTTGACTTAGCATGTTGGGCGATAGGCCAGTGAGGTGTGTGTTGGCCGACAGGCCTGTGTTGGGCGATAGGTTGAGGAGTCGGACGACACCCCTTGGCTCTTGTGACGGGTGTCACGACACCTTGCCTTGCTTTGTATCGGCCGTTAGGCTTTAATCAGGTTGTTGCATGTTATGGGAAGTGAGTTCTCTCTCTTGGTTGTTATCCCTAGTGGGCTGATCTGGCCGATATGTTAGCCCTTGTATCGGGCGTTGTTGGGTGGAGTGGGACGGGCGTTACGCTTCTCTTGGTGTCAGCCGATAATGCCTAGTCGAGACGGGCGTTGCCCGAGAAGTAAGTGCCTGATATCCCTTGATGCGCGACACCTACCCCTGACGCACGCAACGTAGCGTCGTGCGCTATGCAAGTGTTGGCCATTATATGTCGATCCTTGGGTGAGGGCAAGTTGCCCGTTACACCTCTTTTTAGTGAGGGTTTTTGGCATCCTGTGTGAGGGATCCTTGTATTATGAAAATAGCCTAGTGGTTTATGGCCTTGCTTAACGATGGTGACTCCTTATATAGATGATGATGCACGTTATCATGAGCTTGATCATTTATCTTAGTTTGTTGATTATTTGTTAATGCTAAGAGTGATAATGGTAGTGGTAATAATAACGCTTGATCTGTATATCCAACATGACTATATGCATGAAGTAATCATCTTGATTATTTACATAATACTGAGATGAGGATAAGAATAGATATGATTTGCTTAATAATGTGTCTTACGCACACAATCACCAGATGATGTATAATCGATAGGTATAGCATCTTGAATGTCATCTCATGATAGTAAGCATAGTCCTTATGTTGAAACTATGATGATTGAGTACACCAACCATGCAGGTGATGCTTAGCCATGAAAAGGCTATGAGCAATATGTGATGAGAGACATCACTCTGATAATTACTCTTGTTGATGAGATTGCACATGTGATGTAATTGTTCCATGATGATAATGTAAGCCTTGAGAGGCAGTGGCAATACATGATGAGGGATTGAGATCCCATGGTATGTGATGATCCTTGAAGATAGATCTGGATGGTTGGCAAGAGGCCAAGTGATAACATGTGACGTTGGATCCTTGAGATGGATCAGGTTGATGTGATTACAATAAAAGCATAATGTTGAGTTTTATGTTGTTTATTTTGTTATAGTTTGCATGTTATACAACTTGGTTGAACCTTGCAATCCATCTAAAAGACACTAAATAATCATAGTGAAATATATCATGTAGTTTGCCCTAGCCATAGATCCATCATCGTCAGGATTTGGTGATGGTGAAACGGGTTCCCCTGCGGGTTAACCCGGAGCACATATTGTTGAATATGCGAGGTTTCTCCTAGCCTAAAGTGAGGAGGTAAGAGTGCAACTATGGTTGTAGACTCCAGGGTGCGGTGTTCAGGCCCGTAGCCAGTTGTGATGAAGAGTATGGTGAACAGGCCCATGGCTCAGGATATGTGATATGAGGAGTATGAATGTGTTCATGGCTCTAAGCAAGGTGAACAGGCCCATGGCTCAGTTTTACTAGCGCCGAGACCTGTACTGAGGCGGGCTAGGCAGAGGGTAGCATGTGGAGCTGACCCTGTGGCTAAGACCACTTCAGCATGAGACTGCGGTCCTGCTTATGTTGTACTCATGCACTGACCATGAGGCGGAGAAGGTCGTGGAGGCCGGCTCTTCCATTGACCTTGTATGGCATCGGCTTGGGCTTCACAGCCAAAGGTTGGATTTGAGAGGTACGACTCACTTCCTCACGGCATAATAATACATAATTCAGACGAATAGTATTACTGCTTAAGACAAACACGAAACATTGGTTGAGGCCTTGTTTGTGTAGTTAATTCCATCATATCTTGCAGTTGCTTATATGTTTCACATATGTGGTAAATCTTGTATATCTTGTCTTGATTATCATGTCCCATAAAGAAATACTTGAGCATATGCCTTTCATATATCTGGTAAGCTTGCTAGCTTGAACAACTTTACTTCATTAACTGCTCTTGTTATACTTCTCATCACTCACCTGCTTTATCTCTATACCTGAGGTTTGTAGTTTTGGTGGGGAGTTATGTTTCCCGTTGGGACAATGTTCAATTGTCTCACTCCGCTGAGTTACACCCTTTTTAGGTGGTCGAGCTAGACATGGTGGTGGTCGTGGAGTTGTGGTCGAGCAGCAAGAAGAGCAGTAGAAGGCAAGCTTTGGATGTGCTGTTGTTTTGGATGTTTTGTTGTAGAGTCTAGAGTCATCCCTGTACTCTCAGGTCCTTGGCGATGTTTTGACATTGTTTCACGATGTACAACTGTAGATTTTTTTTGTATATCCCGTTGTTGGCCGGATGCAGGCCTCCATATGTATGAACATGTGATGAACTCATGATATGATAGGGCAGCTGTTACTCTAAGTTGTGGACATGTATCCAGGCTTGAATGAATGTATATAACCTATTTTCTTGCAGGATGTGGACTGGAATGTAATAGTTTCTCAGTTTATCAGCTTTCCGCAATCGGGTTTAATTAACCCGTGTTTTCGATAATATGTGGTTATGGTGATTTCTGCACGTTTTCGTGTAACACCTCGCTGTCTGTGTGATAGTGGGATGTGTTGCCACAAGTTTTGGTATCAGAGCCTTAGGTTCGCTGAATCTACAGGGATTTAGGACTAGGTCGTCTATTCTTGTGTGTTGTCCAGATTTTCTTACAACTGTCTTCTGCCCTCAGCGGAAGAAAAGTCAAGATGTCTGGAAACCATGAATAACACTTAGCTGAGTATAGTGATGCTGCTTCAGCTGAAGGGCAGGCACATGGAGATCAGGTGCCTGAGGTCCCCCAACCTAACCCAGCCATACTTGAACATCCTGCCTACCAACATCTTATGGGGTAGATGATGGCCATGATGAATCTCATGGTTGAGCGATTGCCAGTGCCTCCTTCGAGAGCACAAACTCCCCATGGAGAATCATCGGGTATTGGGAAGACCTTCGAGCAGCTTCACCGAGTCGGGGATTCAGATTATGCTGGAACGGCTGATCCAGAGGATGCGGATATGTGGCTGAAAAGTCTTGAGAAGGCTTTCCGGATCCTCGACATCCCCGAAGCAGACAAAGTAAAGCATGCTGTCTACCTTATGAAAGGTAATGCTGGTCACTGGTGGACCATCGAGGAAGAGAAGCGGCCTGGTGAGGTGATCTGTTGGGAAGTGTTCTGGCATGAGTTCATCACCAGATACTTTCCAAAGACGTATATGGATGAGAAGATCAGTCAGTTTGAGAGTTTGCAACAAGGAACAATGAACATCATCGAGTGTGAGGCCAAGTTCATGGACCTGTTGAGGTTTTGTCCTCACATGGCGACAACAGATGAGGAGCGGATCAGACGTTTCAAGAAGGGTCTGAGTTTTGAGCTGACGACACCTGTGTCTGCGTTGGAGAACCGAGAACGGTTTGCTACATTTGTGGAATCTTTTCGAAGGATTGAATGATCAGTAAGGGAGAAGAGAGAGAGTCTATGGCTAAGAGGAGACCTGCTCAGTTCCAGGGTCAGAGGTTTGGTGGCTTCAAGAAGTCAAGGTTTACCACACCGTCAGTGATGAGAAGTTCTGGTGGACCACCTCAGTGGTCTCCAAGTAGAGGAAGAGGTTATGTTTCTTCACCATCTAAGGCGCATAGTACAACTTCTGTGGCAGTGACAGGGCCATCTAGGCCACAGGTTGATGATAGAGCATGCCATCAGTGTGGTCAGATCGGGCATATGAGGTTCAACTGCTCGAATAGAGATGTTGAGGTAATGCAACAGCCGAGGCAGAGTCCTCAGGGATCGAAACGACAACAACCTAATGGTAGAAGAGGATGAGGACGCAGTCAAGCGTCTCAAGCAGGTTCGTCTGATCAAGGTAGCAGAGGTCGTGGACAACAAGCAACGACTCAATTCTACGCTATGAATCAGCCGGAGGCGATAGTCAACCCGCGAGTAGTGACAGGTCAGATGGAGTTATTTCATTCTGATATGTCTTCTTCTTGCTTTATATCTGTTCTGGTTGACCCGGGTGCTATGCACTCTTTTATCGCCTATAGTATGCTCGAGAACTGTCGTTTACCTATTAGTCGTAAGAAGGATAGTTTGTTGTTAGAAACCCCTATGGATGGCTCTTTGTTGCTTCGAGAAGAGTGTCCATCTTGTGTTTTGTCTTTTTCGGGACACTGTATACAAGTGGACCTTATACCACTTGATATGCATGGTTTCGATGTTATCCTTGGGATGGATACCTTAGAGAAATATAAGGTTGCTTTGGACTGTGGTTCCAAGCAGGCAATGTTTGATGATGCTGGAGAGAAGTGGATCTTCCAGGGTGATAGGAAGATTCTTCCGACATGTCTGATATCACATATGGTGGCAGAGAAGTTGCTACGACAGGGATGTGAGGCGTTCTTAGCTCACGTGGTAGATATCGTTGTAGCTACCAAGGCGAAAAGTCTTAGCCTTGAAGAGGTACCAGTTGTCCGAGAGTTTGCTGATGTGTTTCCTGAGGAGTTTACTGGTGTTCCTCCACCCCGAGAGATTGATTTTGAGATCAATCTGGTCCCAGGAACGCATCCAGTTGCACAGACACCGTATAGGATGGCTCCGGTGGAGATGGCAGAGCTTAAGAAGCAGTTGCAAGAGTTGTTGGACAAAGGTTTCATCCGACCGAGCACATCGCCTTGGGGTGCTCCAGTGTTGTTTGTTAAGAAGAAGGATGGTTCGATGCGGTTGTATATAGACTATCGATAGTTGAACAAGGTCACGATCAAGAACAAGTACCCGTTGCCGAGGATAGATGATCTGTTTGATCAGTTGTGTGGTGCTATAGTGTTTTTGAAGATCGATCTACGGTCCGGATATCATCAACTGAGGAGTAAGGTGGATGACATACCAAAGTCTGCTTTCAGGATGAGGTATGGTCAATTTGAGTTTGTGGTTATGCCGTTTGGGCTAACCAATGCACCTGCTGCTTTCATGGATCTGATGAACAGAGTGTTCCGTCCGTTCTTAGATTAGTTTGTCGTAGTCTTTATAGATGACATTTTGATCTATAGTTGGGATAAGCAAGAGCATGATCGACATCTTCGTCTAGCGTTGACTCTTCTTCATCAACATCAGATATATGCCAAGTTCAGTAAGTGTGAGTTCTGGTTGGAAGAAGTGACTTTATTGGGTCATGTGATATCTACTGAAGGAGTCAAAGTAGATCCGAAGAAGGTGGAATCCGTTACAGATTGGGAACAACCGAAGACGCCGACAGAAGTTCGTAGTTTCCTTGGTTTAGTAGGATACTACCAGAGGTTTATCAAGGATTTCAATGCGATTGCTTTGCTGATGACAAAGTTGACGAGAAAGGATGTGCCTTTTGATTAGGATGATCGATGTCAACAAGCTTTCCAGAGTTTGAAGGAGAAGCTGACCAGTGCTCTAGTATTGATCCTGCCAGAGCCTGGGAAGGGCTACATAGTTTTCTGTGATGCTTCCAAGAAAGGTTTAGGTTGAGTGCTGATGCAGGAAGATCATGTGGTTTCTTTTGCTTCACGAAAGCTTAAGAAACATGAGGAGAACTATCTGACTCATGATTTGGAGTTGGCAGCAGTGGTTCATGCATTAAAGATTTGGAGACATTATCTTTATGGGGAAGTGTGTCAAATCTTTACGGATCATAAGAATCTGAAGTACATCTTTTTACAGCACAAGTTGAACATGCGACAATGTCGATGGATGGAGTTGATCAATGATTACGACTGCACTGTCAAGTATCATCTTGGTAAGGCGAACGTGGTAGCTGATGCGCTGAGCAGAAAGTCTTCTTCTCTTCCTTCAAAGAAGGCACAGTTGAGTTCTCTGGTATGCCATAGGCGAGATATGTTTGTTTCTCTGCGAAAGATGAATGTACAGATGGAAGTTTCCTTGTTGTCTGGTCTTTTAGCACAGATGCAAGTCAAGCCTACGTTGAGACAGCAAATCAAAGATGCACATCAGACAGATGATGCAGTACAGTTGATCAGATCAGAGTTCGGCAGTGAAAAGCGTGAAGGGTTCCATGAGTCCGAGGATGGGCTAGTTTGCTATCATGAGAGGATGGTGGTTCCAGATGCTGATGATCTGAGGAAGTTGGTGCTTGAGGAAGCACATATGTCAATGTATGCTATGCATCCAGGTGTCACCAAGATGTATCATAGTCTGAAGGACTTGTATTGGTGGCCCAGTTTGAAGAAAGATGTAGCTGAGTTCGTAGCGAGATGTGCGGTTTGCCAGCAAGTGAAGGCTGAACATCAGAAGTTGGTAGGTACGCTGCAACCTTTGCCGACACCGCAGTGGAAATGGGATCATATAACCATGGATTTCATAGTTGGTCTACCTAGGACAACTAGGAATCATGATTCCATTTGGGTGATAGTGGACAAATTGATGAAGTCTGCCCATTTCCTACCAGTGAAGATGACGTATACATCTGAGAAACTCGCTCGAGTGTATGTTGATGAGATAGTACATTTGCACGGTGTGCCAGCAATGATAGTTTCTGACAGAGGTCCTCAGTTTACGAGTCGTTTCTGGGAACAATTGCACAAAGCATTGGGAACACAGTTGAGGTTCAGTACAACTTTTCACCCGTAGACAGATGGACAGTCTGAAAGGACAATTCAGACTTTGGAAGATCTCCTTCGAGCTTGTGTTTTGCAATTTCTAGGCAACTGGGATGTACATATTAGCTTGATAGAGTTTGCCCACAACAACAGTTATCAACAGAGCATTGACATGGCTCCTTATGAGGATCTGTATGGAAGGAAATGCAGATCTCCTTTGTGTTGGTACGAATCCGGTGAGTATCAACTTTTGGGTCCTGAGTTAGTACAACAGACAACAGAAAAGATCAAAGTGATACAACAACAGTTGAAAGTGGCACAGGACAGGCATAAATCTTATGTAGACAATCGCCGATGACCTTTGGAGTTCCAGGTAGGAGACAAGGTATATCTTAAAGTCTCACCATGGAAAGGTGTGCTAAGGTTTGGTCAGAAGGGTAAGTTAGCACCCAGGTATATGGGGCCTTATCCAGTCATAGCACGTGTTGGCAAGGTAGCTTATGAGTTAGAATTGCCTCCAGAGTTGCACAGGTTGCATCCAATGTTCCATGTTAGTATGCTGAAGAAAAGTCATCCAGATTCAGGTACAGTGATACAACCAATTTAGGTTGAGCTTGATGAATATGTGACCTACGAGGAGGGTCATGTGGCGATCCTTGACAGAAGGGTCAAGAAGCTGAAGAGGAAGGACATGGTTCTTGTGAAGGTTCTTTGGCAGCGTCGTGGCGTTGAAGAAGCCACGTGGGAGCTTGAGGAAGAGATGAGGAGGAAGTACCCCTCACTTTTCTCTTCGGATTTCGTGGACGAAATCCCTTAAAGGGGGTTAGCTTGTAAGGACCCTGACCTTCGTTTAGGGCTTACCCTGTTTGCTTTGCTTAACCCTAGTGCTTTGGTGCTTGCTAATCACCTTTAGTGGTGATTAGGGTTTGGTTGTGCTTTGTTGAGAGTTGGAGGTGCTACTTGCAAATAACCCACGTCTAGGGTTTTGTAGGTAAGTTTGCAACCTTATGAGGTGTTCATCCCTCTCTTTGCATCCTCTTGTGTAGAGAGGTAGGCTTGGGCTCATTGCTTGAGTTCTTTGGGACTTGGTTGAGCTTGTTTGGGCCTTGAGGTGCCTTGTTTGGGCTTGGTTGAGCCTTGTATCGGCCAAGTGGTGAGTGTATCGGCCTAGGAGTGTTTGTGGCGGCCAACATGGATGTGTGTTGCCCATGGAGCAACATGTTGTGTCACCCATGATGCTTGATCTAACCTTGACCTTGTTTAGTGGAAACTTGGAGCACATCTTGGACATGTGGATGACTTGCTAGAGTGGTGGCTTGTGCTCTAGGACAAGTGTCCCTAGGCAAGTGAAACCTTGCTTGGACCAACCTTGTTTTCTCCTCCCTTTCCTTCTATATAGGCGTGTCCTTCCCTTAGCTAGGAGTTCCTTTGGTCCTTTGGTTCTTCTCCACCTTGAGTGCACGACACTCCCTCCTTCCTTTCTTGTGTTGGCCGATACCCCCCCTTGAAGGGGAAACTTGGTGGCCGACACACCTTTGAGGAACAAGTGGTGGTCGACATCCCTTGAAGCTTGGAGCTCTTCTTCTTCTTTGGAGCTTGGAGCTTAAGGCGGGTTGCATAACTTCTAACCCTAGCTACCTTATCTCTTACTTTTATCTTGTTTATACGCATGTTAGTAGCTTAGTTTCTTGCTTTAGTATCCTTGTGGCCGATCACCCATGTGGTCTAGTGTTTCTTGTGATCTAGGGTTTAGGGAGCAATACTCCTTTCTCCCCATTGGTCTAGAGGAGTAAGTTGAGTTTCTAGTGTCATGAGCAACACCCCTCTTTCCCTTAACTGATTGAGGTGAGCTTGTGTCCTAGTTGCTTAAGCAACACTCTCCTCTCACCATGGGCTAGAAGGGTGAGCTCGTTGGTGACGGTTGATGGGCAAGACCCCTCTTTCTTAGTCGATTGAGGTGAGCCATCTTCCTAGGGTTTCGGGTGCCTTTGTGTTTGAGGAAGAAGATGACCTTGTTGGACGATATCTCTTATCTTAGCATGTTGGGCGATAGGCCAGTGAGGTGTGTGTTGGCCGACAGGCCTGTGTTGGGCGATAGGTTGAGGAGTCAGACGACACCCCTTGGCTCTTGTGATGGGCGTCACAACCCCTTGCCTTGCTTTGTATCGGTCGTTAGGCTTTGATCAGGTTGTTGCACGTTATGGGAAGTGAGTTCTCTCTCTTGGTTGTTATCCCTAGTGGGCTGATCTGGCCGATATGTTATCCCTTGTATCAGGCGTTGTTGGGTGGAGTGTGATGGGTGTTACGCTTCTCTTGGTGTCGGCCGATAACGCCTAGTCGAGACGGGCGTTGCCCGAGAAGTAAGTGCCCGATATCCCTTGACACACGACACCCACCCCTGACGCACGTAACGCAGCTTCGTGCGTTATGCAAGCGTTGGCCGTTATATGTCGATCCTTGGGTGAGGGCAGGTTGCCCGTTACACCTCTTTTTAGTGAGGGTTTTTGGCATCCTGTGTGAGGGATCCTTGTATTATGAAAACAGCCTAGTGGTTTATGGCCTTGCTTAACGATGGTGACTCCTTATATAGATGATGATGCACGTTATCATGAGCTTGATCATTTATCTTAGTTTAGTGATTATTTTTTAATGCTAAGAGTGATAATGGTAGTGGTAATAATAATGCCTGATCTGTATATCCAACATGACTATATGCATGAAGTAATCATCTTGATTATTTACATAATACTGAGATTAGGATAAGCATAGATATGATTTGCTTAATAATGTGTCTTACGCACACGATCACCAGATGATGTATAATCGATAGGTATAGCATCTTGAATGTCATCTCATGATAGTAAGCATAGTCCTTATGTTGAAACTATGATTATTGAGTACACTAACCATGCAGGTGATTCTTAGCCATGAAAAGTCTATGAGCAATATGTGATGAGAGACATCACTCTGATAATTACTCTTGTTGATGAGATTGCACATGTGATGTAATTGTTCCATGATGATAATGTAAGCCTTGAGAGGCAGTGGAAATACATGATGAGGGATTGAGATCCCATGGTATGTGATGATCCTTGAAGATAGATCTGGATGGTTGGCAAGAGGCCAAGTGATAACATGTGACGTTGGATCCTTGAGATGGATCAGGTTGATGTGATTACAATAAAAACATAATGTTGAGTTTTATGTTGTTTATTTTGTTATAGTTTGCATGTTATACAACTTGGTTGAACCTTACAATCCATCTAAAAGACACTAAATAATCATAGTGAAATATATCATGTAGTTTGCCCTGGCCATAGATCCATCATCGTCAGGATTTGGTGATGGTGAAACGGGTTCCCCTGCGGGTTAACCCAGAGCACATATTGTTGAATATGCAAGGTTTCTCCTAGCCTAAAGTGAGGAGGTAAGAGTACACCTGCGGTTGTAGACTCTAGGGTGCGGTGTTCAGGCCCATAGCCAGTTGTGATGAAGAGCATGGTGAACAGGCCCATGGCTCAGGATATGTGATATGAGGAGCATGAATGCGTTCATGGCTCAGAGTACGGTGAACAGGCCCGTGGCTCAGTTTTACTAGCATCGAGACCTGTACCGAGGCGGGCTAGGCAGAGGGTAGCCTATGGAGCTGACCCTGTGGCTAAGACCACTTCAGCATGAGACTGCGGTCCTACTTATGTTGTACTCATGCACTGACCATGAGGCGGAGAAGGTCGTGGAGTCCGGCTCTTCCATTGACCTTGTATGGCACCAGCTTGGGCTTCGCAGCCGAAGGTTGGATTTGAGCGGTACGGCTCACTTCTTCAGGGCATAATAATACGTAATTCAGCCGAATAGTATTACTTCTTAAGACAAACACGAAATATTGGTTGAGGCCTTGTTTGTGTAGTTAATTCCATCATATCTTGCAGTTGCTTATATGTTTCACATATGTGGTAAATCTTGTATATCTTGTCTTGATTATCATGTCCCATAAAGAAATACTTTAGCATATGCCTTTCATATATATGGTAAGCTTGCTAGCTTGAACAACTTTACTTCATTAACTGCTCTTGTTATACTTCTCATCAGTCACCTGCTTTATCTCTATACATGAGGTTTGTAGTTTTGGTGGGGAGTTATGTTTCCCGTTGGGACAATGTTCAATTGTCTCACTCCGCTGAGTTACACCCTTTTTAGGTGGTCGAGCTAGACATGGTGGTGGTCACAGAGTTGCGGTCGAGCAATAAGAAGAGCAGTAGAAGGCAAGCTTTGGATGTGCTTCTGTTTTGGATGTTTTGCTGTAGAGTCTAGAGTCATCCCTATACTCTCAGGTCCTTGGCGATGTTTTGACGTTGTTTCACGATGTATAACTATAGATGTTTTTGTATATCCCACTATTGGCCGGATGCGGGCCTCCATATGTATGACCAGGTGATGAACTCATGATATGACAGGACAACTGTTACTCTAAGTTGTGGACATGTATCCAGGCTTGAATGAATGTATATAACCTGTTTTCTTGTAGGATGTGGGCTGGAATGTAATAGTTTCTCAATTTATCGGCTTTCTGCTATCAGTTTTAATTAACCCGTGCTTTCGATAATCTGTGGTTATGGTGATTTCTGCATGTTTTCGCGTAACACCTCACTGTCTGTGTGATAGTGGGATGTGTTGCCACAAGTTCATTCTCCCTTCTTCTTCTCCTCTTGTCCTAATCTTTCTTTCTCTATTTCTTCCACTTACGACCTTCCTTATTCTCTGCACACATTGCAAGAATCTTACCCACTAGTACAAATCCCGCTAGTGGCATGTCCATGCTTAACTACAGGTTCTAAGTGTAGTGATCGGTGGAGGCACCTATGGAGGACAAAACTGCATGCTACCTCCACCACTTGGACTGTCATGATCACTAAAACCCTATCTTCTTACCATCCTTCTCTCCCCCTTCCTAGAAAATACCTTTCCCGGTGAGGAACTTGTAGTAGCATCTCACTAACAGAATGTTTGTTTGATACCAACAACAATACAAATATGGATCAAAGGTAGCCATGTTGTGGCCAACTCCTCTCTACACAGTCTTTAGTTTGTATTCCTCCCCCTCCATAGTAATTATGACCTTCAATTTTTTAGAAATAATATGTAGATATGGCCTACACTAGTTTCCTAATTAGCTATAAATGAGAAGTTTAATTCGATTTTGTTTGATTGTGATTAAGCTAATAGACCTAGCTAATGCATTGCAAATATACAACTTGCTCCTAATCCTCCTCATGTTGCTAATTCTTGATCTAACCAATCTAAACAATTATTTCATACCCAATTCTATACAAGTTTGTGGTAGTTGGTACATGCATATTTTATGTACCTCTTGAAGTTATGTTTCATGAATATCCAATAATGTCTAAACCATCTTAGAAATATCTTATAAATTAATTGGTATATTTGTTGGATTTTTGGGTATGCCATAATAGAATTTCAATGATGAATTTTTTTTCTAGTTTGAGTTGCCAATATGTTAATTATGGGTTTTAGGCAATCAAGGGATATCAGACAAGATCTAATAATAAAGAATGTGAGATTATATGTGCGCTTGGATGCTTGTACATAAGTTGTACCTAGATATGCTTTGTATCATTGCAGATTGTACAAGTTGATAGGAATCATGTGAATAAGTGATGAACGTATCAAAACAATCCTAAAACAACTTGTATACTTATATAAACCAAATAAGACTAGTAGCTACTTTTTCCCAACTAATTTGAGATTTTTTTATAGTTTAAGGCCCTTCTAGGATAAGAGGATTTTTTGGTCAAACTATAATTCTACTAAAATACATTCTACTCAAAATTTATATAGATCAAGACATAGTCGTTAGACCAAAGGAGGCCTATTTCAGATGAATTATAAATTGACTAGATGCATTTTGGTCGATTATAATTTGACCAATGACAAGGTGACAAAAAATCAGCGAGTTGCAGTTAGCCATTCTTTTCCAACCAACTATCTTGTATGACTAGCATCTAACTAAAATATCCTAAAAACTCCCAACGTCCATCTTAGATATCTGAAAAAAATATTATACATTGGAGTGCCTTGTAGACACTTAGAGAACACTTGTACAAGCCAACCACATGTTATCCTTTTAAGCATAAAATATCATATTTCTATATCTCGATTCCTTCAAGCATGCTTAAGTTTATCTCAAATTTAGTATCCTACTCCACGAAATATACCCTTGCATAAATTGTATAGAGTTTCTCATTACTTGTTCATAGTTTTATGATTGGATATCTTGTGAATATTGTGTTGTAATTTCCTTTTTCTCTCTTTTCCTTATTTAGTTCCTTACTTCGTGGTACTTCTGACAAGAAGGCTATGACAAAGTTCATTGTAGCTATTTCTTATGAGAAGGTTGTGACCAAAGATGGTAGAGGTAGATTGCAATCTTCTCCATAGCGTCTGATGTTCTAGCGTCCCCTAAAGTAGACAAAAATTATCCATGATTTTGAAAATGAGGTTGATATTGATCCACCGAAGGCAACGATAATTGTATCTTATATCGATACTAAAAAGGTATTCAAATATAGGTTGAGAAATCCTAGTTGACAACAAATAGGTAGTGGAACTATGTGCTTTCAAGTTGACACCACTATAAATCTAGTGATTTTTTTGGTTTCCTAACTTGTCCATTATTTTCTTTATTCTTTCCACTATAATATTTTTTCAAACAATTTGTAATTAACCAAATTTGTGTTTTAAGTTTCATAAATCATATTTTCTCTAATTGCACCTGTAACACCCATGCCCACTACCCAAGGCTCTAGTAGAGTTTTAGGAATGATGAATGGCCCCACAGACAACCACTAGCCTTAACTGCACACTTTAATCTCACTCACACGTAAGCCAGGATCAACTTCCCGACTGGTCACCCATCCTAGTACTACTCCAAGATGAGCACACTTAACTATGGAGTTCTTTAGTGATGGGATCCCAAAAAAGGAGGTGCACCTTGGTGATATGGGTAGTCCAATCATTCTTTTTAAGATCATTTTATCTGAGGCCTCAAATCCTAGGATGTTACAATATCCCCCACTTAGACTCTTGACGTCCTCGTCAAGACTCAACTATATGGCCTCATAATATCACCCCATTTCAGTTCAGACCCAGAATGGCTCATGGAAACCCAACTTCCGATCACAGAATACCAGCGTAAGGGCGGATACATCACCATGGATAACCCTTTCTAACTTGCCTGGACCATACAACTCAAGACTGGAATGCCACATGCCCATGTGAGACCCACCTACTAGAGGGGTTATGGCTCTGATACCATTTGTAACACCCAGGCCCACTGCCCAAGGCTCTAGTAGAGTTTTAGGAATAACGATTGGCCCCACAGACCATCACTAGCCTTAACTGCGTGCTTTAATCTCACTCACGCGCAAGTCAGGATCAACTTCCCGACTGGTCACCCATCCTAGTACTACTCCAAGCTGAGCATACTTAACTATGGAGTTCTTTAGTGATGGGCTCCCATAAAAGGAGGTGCACTTTGGTGATATGAGTAGTCCAATCATTCTTTTTAAGATCATTTTATCTGAGGCCTCAAATCCTGGGATGTTACAAGATTTGTAACATCCAGGCCCACTGCCCAAGGCTCTAGTAGAGTTTCAGGAATGACGACTAGCCCCACAGACCACCACTAGCCTTAATTGCGTGCTTTAATCTCACTCACATGTAAGCCAGGATCAACGTTCCTACTAGTCACGCATCCTAGTACTACTCCAAGCTGAGCACACTTAACTATGGAGTTCTTTAGTGATAGGATACTAGAAAAGGAGGTGCACCTTGGTGATATGGGTAGTCCAATCATTCTTTTTAAGATCATTTTATCTGAGGCTTCAAATCTTGGGATGTTACAATGTCCCCCACATAGACTCTTGACATCCTCATCAAGACTCAACTATATGGCCTCATAATATCGTCCCATTTCAGTGAAGACCCAGAATGGATCATGGACACTGTTATAACCTCAATTTCTTGAAAAATGTAATTCTCTTTTAATGAATAAATGAAATCTTTTTCTTTGATTTGCAATGGATTGCGTATGTAATGGCCTTTGATTGATTGATGGTGGGCTTTGTTTGCCATTGATCCCAATTGAAAAGAAAAGAGAATTAAAAAGGAAAAGGAATTGATTAATAAAAGAGAAATATGAGTAATTGACAATTAAAAGGATATGAAGGAAAAAAGATATTCCCCAATATGGGAATCCGTGCCTTTGAGATTTCTTGAGGTCCAAGGGACCCAAAATAACAAGATAATGGCAAAGGGAAAGAAAATAACAATTAATTTTGAATAAATTAATGAATAACTTGGGAAAGAAGGAAGCCTTCTCATCCATTGCAATTTGCTACCCAAATTTCGTACAAAGCTAGATAATAACAAGACAAACTTTCTCTTAAAATTTGAGAAAGAAAGGAGTTATGGTTTGGGAGAAATCAATTTTGCAAGTTATCTTCAATTTGGGAATTAATTCTGAATTAAAAGAAATAAATCTTTCCTTTGCTTTGAACGCGAGCAACGAGGTTTGTTGGATCTTAATCCAATGATGGACGCTCATCGTCTAGTCCCAAGAGGACTGGGACTCTGCAAGTTCCAGGGGAACTTTCCCACCCTATTTTCTCGCGATCCAATGGACATGCCAACTTGGTGTTGGTCCCATTGGATTTAGGAGGGGAAATCGCGAAGGTTCCTCCATAATTTTATTGGGTTTAGTCGTCATTTGTGGAAACGCCCAAAATTGAAAATGCCTGCCTCGACCCTATATATAGGGGAGGATGAGAGAGGGCACCAACACCTTGTTTCTCTAGTCCAAACTCTGTGGAGGGAAGCAAGGAGTGCTTTGGTGCGTTCAATTTCCCTGTTCGTCTTGACCTGCACCCTCAACATCTCAGAGACCATCGCCGAAATCCGGCGAGTAGGGGACGACCGTAGCGTATCATTGGCAAGCAATTGGAGGCTTCATCGAGTTCGAAGAGGGGAGGTAGAGCTTCCTGGAAAACGAGTGTGAGCAAAGGAGGAGAGGAGCCCAAAGTCAACTCATAGGTTGACCACCGAAGCCTATCTCTCTCGCGCGAGGTTGAAGAAGAAGAACCAGAGAAATTACTAAGCTACCCCCACCGCGCCTTCAGAATGGGTAAGGGAAAGTTCGGTCTTTAGCTTATCTGATCGCTAACTTAGGCACGCGTGTCCATGGCCATTGGATCCTCAGTGGACCACGGACCATGGATCGAGCGATCCACGAATTTCCTAATTAGCCAATAAATCAATTAAAGGGAGTTTTCTTATAAAAATCGTACCTGTTGATAGAAAACTTAGATGAAGAAAGTTAATACATGAAAAATGATCAGAAAAATATGAGGAATGTATTAAAAACGGTTTGAACACCTAAATCTGTATATTTTTGCAAAATTTCATATTTTGAATGGAAAATGTATTAATTTGTGGTTAGAAACCCTAATTGTTGATAAAAGATATACTTAATCTTGCAATTAGGATAATTCGAGCATGGTTAACTTGTTTAATGATTAAGATGGTTTTTAACCTGTTTTGATGATAGAATTACAAGATTTAGGGTTTTTAACTCAATATGTTGATTAATATGTTTAGAAACCCTAAATTAGAGGAAAAGAAAAGAAAAGTGCTCATAATGTGAGATTAGGGTTTCTTGTTGCTAAAATGTGAATTTAGAATCTTTTGTAAAATAAAAGTGAAATAGTTAGGGTTTGCAAGGGATTTTGTGAAATTAGGGTTTGAAGTAATAAAGATGAAATGAAACCCTAATTATGCTCAAAACCCTAAAAAGGGCAAATAACCTAAGAAACAACTAGGATTAATGGATCAAGATGACATGATTAATAATAGAGAAATTGGATGCCTTTTTCAGGAACAATTGTGTGTGTGTGTGTGCTTGCTTGATTCCTGATTGATTGAGTAATTTCTGCATTCAAGTCTGCTTACC
The DNA here is from genome assembly GCA_963693085.1 of Alisma plantago-aquatica. NCBI lineage: Eukaryota > Viridiplantae > Streptophyta > Magnoliopsida > Alismatales > Alismataceae > Alisma > Alisma plantago-aquatica. The sequence goes on from OY856409.1 coordinate 916,922,896, forward strand.
AGGTATGTGGTTAATTATGAATAACCGCTTTAGTTTCCCGAAGGATTCCCGAATGTTCAATCACATTGAGTGCAACTAAATAGTTTGGATGTTCATATTGCAATTATAAAGTGACTAAGATTATCACAATTTAATATAAATGTGTATTCCCACACCTACATGCCACCCTAATGGAAGATGCCATAAAGGTCAGGCCCAGGAGGGTAGACCAATGAGCATCATGAGAGGTGACCCTAGACACCAAGCTCGGGAATGAGAAGGTGGTCTATGATGCATGACTATGGAGAACCATGAGAGGTGACTCCCAGGCACCAAGCTCGGGATTGAGAAGGTGGCCTTAAGTCAATGGCAAATGAGAAACCCTAAGGGGGGTAATTCCAGGGTTAGGGTAAAAGCGGTGGGGAATGTCACATGGAAAATGTAAATTGACTTGCTAAATATCTTGATAGCAATATTTAAATTGTTAGACTTAATTGTGAAATTTTGGTTGCCTCCACATACCAGCAATTGTTGACCGACGTTTAGTTTGTCAACGTTTTAGGTGTAATTCTGAAAGCACAAACAGTAAAGTGACACATCGTGAAATTAATAAATAAAGTGCAAGGAGGATTAGATAGAATAATTCAAGATGTGGATAGATAGATTTCCAAAGTTTTAAAAAGGTAAACAAAGTTTTATTTTTCTACCAAATTTTAGTTTAGTTAGTAGAATTTCATAATTATAATTGATTGTTTGTTGAACCTTTGATCCTATTAATTGAATAAAAACTCTAACCTTTGGGTCTCCCTTAATTGGGGGTTACCGGGAGGCGGGGTCGTTACAGACACCCATCTCCCGATCGCGGAATACCAGCACAAGGGCAGATACATCACCATGGATAACCCTTTCCAACTTGCCTGGAATGTACTGAAAAACCACTAGAGGGGGGATGAATAGGGTTTTATGGATATTTTAATAATAATTCAACCAAAGCAAGCAACCACAAAAATATTGGACAAGGGGACAAGGATTTAGAGTGGTTCCAACCTTAGAAAATACTAAGACAGTCAATCCACTACCCAGTTTCTTACCCAACCGAGATTTTGAAAGTATTTAATTTTATTACCTCACAAGGATGTTACATAACATTACAACACTTTCATTAAACCCTTCGGACAACCCTCACCTAGAAGTAGTCTCACCAACCTCGAAGTAGCCTTCCTTGAAGTAACCTCAAGCCCCCCTTGAAGTAGCCTTCCTCTTGAAGTAGCTTCCCGTTGAGACAGCCTTCTTGAAGTAGTCCAAAGTCCACCTTCTCCACCGAGAAGAACCTTCTCCAATCCGCAGCCTCCAACCCTAGGAGTAGCAAGGAGAATACAAACAATATAAAGGAGCAAGAAGGAAAAATAGAAATTACAATTACCACTTGTAGCACAAGGCTTGATTTCCTATATCAAGCATTTTGATCTCCTAACCAATGTATATGGAAGTGTTGGTGTAGTGGGTAGGAGATGCTAGCCTATAGGACATAAATTTGGAGCAAAGGAAATGAATAGCCAATGTTGGAGTTGCTCAATTGCTCACAAGAATGAATAGCCAACTGCAAGTATTTTGCTCAAGTGTAGCACAAGTGTGTTTTGGGTGTCCTATGGCTTGTCCTATTTATAGGAATGGCCTATGGATGCTTAAGGACGTTCTAGACACTTTCTAGGGGGTTCTTAGTGCTCAACTAGCTGTTAGGTAACCATTAGTTTCTTTAACAACGACTAGTTAATTAATTATGAAAAGTGCAGACAGAAACATTCTCGGTCGAAGATTTGTCGACCGAGAGTCCTAGTCGGTTGAGGACTTGTCGACCGAGGGACTGTCTGTAGCAACGTTCTGATCCAACTCCCAACTACTTTATCTGCTATGTCTAACAGCTATTTGGGTCATTCTCAGTCGAAGAGTTTGTCGATCGAGAGTGTCTCAGTCGAGGAGTTTGTCGACCGAGAATAACCCTATTTCAATATTTTAAACTAAGTACTAAGTGTGTGTATGAGTGTGCAGTTGTGACACTATTGTAGGGGATGACCTATCTAAGTGTTGTGATTGTCTAGGGAAGATCTAAACACTTGATTTACATGATATCTAAGTACTTGTACATTATATACTTGTACAAGTTTTTACATTTGATTACAATCATGAATTAAAGCAATTTGAGCATATAGATCTTCCAAGTAGTTTGTCATCCACCTAATTCCTGCAACACTCAAGTAGCACGTTAGATCCACAAGAATGAAATGTTTGTCATCATCGAAACAAAGGGATTATAATAATGTCCAATTTAGCCAACAATCTCCCCCTTTTTGAATATGACAAACATTTCCTAAATATAAAATAAGTATAAATCATATGAGTTTCATACCTGAGGTTTACCTTTTGTAGCCATTCTCTTGTTTTGCAAGTGTGTATTAGCCCGAGATTTATGAAACTCATTTTACTTTATGTTTTCAGTTTATATTATTTCTCCCCCTTTGTCATTTCAAAAAGATATCCAGGAAAATCATTTTATATGACTTTTATTTCTCCCCCTTAATTTTCTACTACGCTCTCCCTTAAAGAGATATTCAATTTAAAAGCAAGGGTTTAATGGAAACTGATTATTGTTAAATTTAGCCACAATTTATTTCTCAATCATTTGCAAAGGATGTTAAGCCTTGAAATGATATGAGTTCCTTTTAAGTTTATGGCATATGTGTATTGATTTCTCATCCATTTTACAAGGGATGTTAAGCCCTAAAAATGATATGAGATTCCCTTAAGCTCATGATGGGTACATTCTGATTTCTCATCCATTGCTCATCCATTTTCAAGGGATGTTAAGCCCTAAAAATGATATGAGATTCCCTTAAGCTCATGATGGGCACATTCTGATTTCTCATCCATTTTGCAATGGATGTTAAGCCCTGGAAATGATATGAGAATCCTTTAAGCTTAGAGTTCATGAAAAGTGTCTCTAACCAAATGCACGAGATGTTAAGCCCTGCCTTGTTTATAGAATTCCATTAAGAACAAGGTATATATCACATTCATGAAATTTGTAGATTCCTTTATTTTCATAATCAAGATTAAAAATACTAAGATCAAATGTAAAAATGATGTACAAATAAGCATTTTGTCAAGGTTATTTTAGGTCGACCTTGACTTCGACCATAGCGCCCCTTGGTCAAACTTGATTTTAACCAAGAGGCAATTTCTACAGATTTCCAATTAAAATGCATTTGTACCATGAAGTTTTACTATTTATGCAAAATGGCATCTTCATATGAGCTGAATCACAATGATCAAGAATAATATCCATTCATCGATTGTATATATGGATCAAATATTATTTTAAACAAACCAATGAAACACAATGATCATGGCACAATAATTATGATAGAACAATAGAAGCATATCCACAATGCAATGATCAAGATAAAAGTATATAAATACAATGATTATGATTATTAGAATTCAATATACATGGTTCCTATATAGATAGACCAAGGAATACTTACAAAAAAAACATGTGGATTGATAAAACAGTTATTTCCTTGATTAACCTAATCATGGTTCATATTTTCAGTTTTAAGCCAACCCATGTAGAGAATAAACCAAAATAATCTCATTTATTGTTCATTGATTTTCAAATTTTAAGACAAACCATGTAAATGAACATACTTAACAAACTTTGTCAATCAATGAAGAGAGTATGTTCAATATCAGTTTTCATATATCATTTTTGCAATATGTTTAAGAATTTCATATTCATAAGGTTATACCTTCTTTTAACAATTCATGATTCAAAAGATAAATATGTTTTGATTTTAAGATGGTCTCTAAGATTCACTCTTGATTTTCATATTAAATCAATCATTAATAACAAATTGATAGCATACTAGATTAATTAAAACATGTTCAGCAGAACTTGGTTCGGTTGAACTGTTTGTCGACCGAATTTATCTCAGTCGATGTTTTTCTCGACCGAAAATGCTACTGTTTGTATAGATTTAATCAGACTTGTTACAGACTTCAAAACAGTAACCTGGTCGATCGACTAATTCTTGACCGATAGTGTTCTCGGTCGAACATTTTCCCGACCGAAAAAGTTTCTGCATTGTTTTTCAGTAATTTGTTTTATAAGTAAAACATAGATCACTTCCAATTCAATTATGCAATTTAAAAATCAGTTTAGTTGAGATAAAACATATAAATATCAAAGTAACATTTAGATCAAATCTCAACTAATCATATTCAAATCTTTAGGTTTTGTGAACCCAAATTAAGACAAATTTCTAAAGATGTGTCTCTACAGATTGATATAAAATGTGTATTTTCAAGTTAGAGATTTGAATCAATTTGTTATCTTATTATGTTAAGTTGAGACAGACATGGAGATATACAACTTAGAGTCTTTGTTCATATCTCAACTTAATTATATTTAGTTTGGGGGTTTTGGAACCCATACTAACTCAACATCCTTTTTCTCGTAAGGACACGAGAAGGAATAATGTCCAAGACGTAAACAATAATGGAAACATATAGAATCAATCTCATGCCTCTTTCTATGAGTTTGTTCTAGGTTGTTCTTGGGTACATATGTATATTTTCCTCTAGATACATACATAGATTGATTCTCTAGCACTTTTGTCTTTCTCCAACTAGGTTTTTGGTAAGATTTTCCTTTAGGATTATAACCTAGTCCTCTCCTTCCAATTTGATGAGAAGAATCATTTAAGATTTTATCAAGGATATCATTATTACTCAAACTACTAACTTCTTGTTGCAGCTTTACAATCTCATCCATTCTCTTCTTGATATCTAACTTTGCTTGATCTAGATTAGATAACAAATAATCTCTTTCTTTCACAATAATATCATAATCTAGATGTGTACACAAAACAGGTTGTTTTTGAAGATCATTTACTTGAGTTTGCAAGTTTATCTTTTCTAGGGAAAGAAGATTGCAATTTGCTTCTATTGATTTCAGCTTAATATCATGATCTTCAATAGCCTTTTTGAGATCTTCATTTTCAGATGTGAGAGCAAGAAGTTTGGCATCATTTACTTTATTTGATTTCTTTAATTTCTTCTTGCACTCAATATATTTTTCATGTGTTTCTTGAAGACTAGTAATTACATCTTCTTTAGGTAAATAAAAAAAGGCTTACCTCTTCTTCTTCTTCTTCTTCTTCACTTATTGTATCAATAAAGCACTCTTTATGCACATCTTCCTTCTTTGACCTCCATGGACAGCTAGATGTCGTGTGCCTTGTTCCTAAGCACCAATTGCAACTTGTTGAAGATTGTTCCATGCTTTTCTTTTGCTTGCGATTGTAGACACCACCACCCTTCATTCTTCAAGACTCGATTAGAGCTCCTTGAAGCCTGCTCTGATACCAATTGAAAAACCACTAGAGGGGGGTGAATAGGGTTTTATGGATATTTTAATAATAATTCAACCAAAGAAAGAAACCACAAAAATATTGGACAAGGGGACAAGGATTTAGAGTGGTTCCAACCTTAGCAAATACTAAGGCAGTCAATCCACTACCCGGTTTCTTACCCAACCAGGATTTTGAAAGTATTTAATTTTATTACCTCACAAGGATGTTACATAAAATTACAACACTTTCACCAAACCCTTCGGACATCCTTCACCTAGAAGTAGCCTCACCAACCTCGAAGCAACCTTCCTTGAAGTAACATCAAGCTCCCCCTTGAAGTAGCTTCCCGTTGAGACAACCTTCTTGAAGTAGTCCAAAGTCCACCTTTTCCACCGAGAAGAACCTTCTCCAATCCGTAGCCTCCAACCCTAGGAGTAGCAAGGAGAATACAAACAATATAAAGGAACAAGAAGGAAAAATAGAAGTTACAATTACCACTTGTAGCACAAGGCTTGATTTCCTATATCAAGCATTTTGATCTCCTAACCAATGTATATGGAAGTGTTGGTGTAGTGGGTAGGAGATGCTAGCATATAAGACACAAATTTGGAACAAAGGAAATGAATATCCAATGTTGGAGTTGCTCAATTGCTCACAAGAATGAATAGCCAATTGCAAGTATTTTGCTCTAGTGTAGCACAAGTGTGTTTTGGGTGTCCTATGGCTTGTTCTATTTATAGGAATGGCCTATGGATGTTTAAGGACATGCTACACTTTCTAGGGGGTTCTTAGTGCTGAACTAGCCATTAGGTAACCATTAGTTGCTTTAACAATGACTAGTTAATTAATTCTAAAAAGTGCAGACAGAGACATTCTTGGTCGAAGATTTGTCGACCGAGATTCCTAGTCGGTCGAGGACTTGTTGACTGAGGGACTGTCTGTAGCAACGTTCTGATCCAACTCCCAACTACTTTGTATGTTGTGTCTAACAGCTATTTGGGTCATTCTCGGTCAAAGAGTTTGTCGATCGAGAGTGTCTCAGTCGAGGAGTTTGTCGACTGAGAATAACCTTGTTTCAATATTTTAAACTAAGTACTAAGTGTGTGTAGTGCAGTTGTGACACTATTGTAGGGGATTACCTATCTAAGTGTTGTGATTGTCTAGGGAAGATCTAAACGCTTGATTTACATGATATCTAAGTACTTGTACACATTTTTACATTTGATTACAATCATGAATTAATGCAATTTGAGCATATAGATCTTCCAAGTAGTTTGTCATCCACCTAATTCCTGCAACACTCAAGTAGCACATTAGATCCACAAGAATGAAATGTTTTTCATCATCGAAACAAAGGGATTATAATAATGTCCAATTTAGCCAACATGTACGGCTCAAGACTGGCATGCCACATGCCCATGTGGGCCCCACCTACTAGAGGGGTTATGACACTGTTACCATTTATAACACCTAAGCCCACTGCCCAAGGCTCTAGAAGAGTTTCAGGAATGACGGCTGGCCCCACATACCACCACTAGCCTTAACTGTGTGCTTTAATCTCACTCACACGCAAGCCAAGATCAACAATCTGACTAGTCACCCATCCTAGTACTACTCCAATATGAGAACACTTAACTATGGAGTTCTTTAGTGATGCACTCCCGAAAAAGGAGGTGCACCTTGGTGATATGGATAGTCCAATCATTCTTTTTAAGATCATTTTATTCGAGGCCTCAAATCCTAGCATGTTACAATATTTGTAACACGCAGGCCCACTGCCCAAGGCTCTAGTAGAGTTTCAGGAATGACGACGGGCCCCACAGACCACCACTAGCCTTAACTGTACGCTTTAATCTCACTCACGCGCAAGCCAGGATCAACTTCCCGATTGGTTACCCATCCTAGTACTACTCCAAGATGAGCAAGCTTAACTATGAAGTTCTTTAGTGATGGGTTCCCAGAAAAGGAGGTGCACCTTGGTTATATGGGTAGTCCAATCATTCTTTTTAAGATCGTTTTATCTGAGGCCTCAAATCCTGGGATGTTACAATCTCCCCCACTTCGACTCTTGATGTCCTCATCAAGGCTCAATTATATGACCTCATAATATCACCCCATTTCAGTGCAGACCTAGAATGGCCCATGGAAACCTAGCTCCCGATCACAAAATACCAGTGCAAGGGTGGCTACGTCAACCATGGACAATCCTTTCCAACATGCCTGGACAACACAACTCAAGACTGGCATGCCACATGCCCATATTAGCCCCACCTACTGGAGACGTTATGGCTCTGATACCATTTGTAATACCTGGGCCCACTGCCCAAGGCTCTAGTAGAGTTTCAGGAATGACAACTGGCTCCACAGACCACCACTAGCCTTAACTGCGTGCTTTAATCTCACTCACGCGCAAGCCAGGATCAACTTCCCAACTGGTCACCCTTCCTAGTACTACTCCAAGCTGAGCACACTTAACAATGGAGTTCTTTAGTGATGGGCTCCTAAAAAAGTAGGTGCACCTTGCTGATATGGGTAGTCCAATCATTCTTTTTAAGATCATTTCTGAGGCCTCAAATCTTGGGATGTTAGAGAACCCTATAGTGCTTTCAATTGGTTGGTCTTCAAGGGGCTCTAACAAATCTTAATGATGGGGGAAAACGTACTGGGTAAACTCAATTGTGAAGGAGCACACATCTACTAGCCCACTCTCTTCGGTGAATCCAAATACACATATTGGAAGTAGCATATATAGTTCTTCTTCCAAGGTGTTAGCTTTAATCTTCAAAATATGGTCATAAAAACATATGTATCCCATAAATATAGGTCGATCAATGGGATATGGTTACGGTAAGAAAGGATACAGTGGATACATAAAAACATATGTATCCCATAAATCCTATCTCTTTGGAGTTTAAGAAAAGATACATTGAATACTAGGAAACTCATTGGAAAAATCATTCTCAAACTCACATACCATAGGTACCTCTTGGATTCTAGGAATTCTCACCTTGGTATCCACTACTTGTTCCACAAAATCTTCACACCCTTGTTTCAACAATTTATCTGCTCTCACTTGTCGATACCAAGCAAGTGGGAAGAACTTTCCTATCTCATTAGAAATTCCATGAGACATCCCCATCATAGAATGTTGTAACTTTAGAACTATAGTCCAAAACAACCTTATACTTCTCCAAAGTATCCATCCCTAGGATCAAATCAAATCCATGCATATCAGGTGGCATGAGATCCACTTGAATGTTGCATCCTCTGAAAGAAAGAACGCAAGATGGACACACTTCCCACGACACCACAAAACCAACCAAAAGGGTTTCTAATAAGAGGCTATCATCTCTACTACATATAGGTAGGTTACAACTATTTATCACCTCTTTAGTGACAAAGGAGTGCATCGCACCCAGGTCAACCAAAATAGATATAAAAGAAGTGAATAAGTTAGAATGAAAAATTTCCATCTGACCTATTATGACCCATGCATTGACCACTCATTCTAGCTAATTCATAGCAAAGAATCTAGCCATCGTCTTCTATCTCTATCTTCCTCTACTAGTCAGTCTTGAAGACCCTACTTGTGATGTCATCTCATGATATCTAATTCTACCACCACTTTACTAGTGTCATAGATGCTGTTATGAGCCCTGCTGGCTCTACCTTGGCTGTTGGGTAACCTCCTGGTTCTTCATAGGGCAAGACCATTTCACATGCCAGACCTGGCCACACTTGTAACACGTCTTTGTATCATATGGCGGCCTAGATGGCCCTATTAGAGATGCCGACCTAGAACTATTCACTCCAACTAGAAGAAAACTACGACCTCTCCCCTTACTAGGAGACCACTATGACTGTACTTGTGTCCTTAGCTCAGAAAAAGTTGACCTCAATTGAGAGTGTTGGTGTTGCAATGAAGAACACATTGACTTCTTGAAACTGCCAGATGGAGACCCTTGGAATTGAGCAAAACTCTTTCTAGAATTGGCTTCTCGCTGCTCCACCACATCCGTCCTGTCTATGATCCTCACGGACTCCACAAAGGTGGAAAATTTCTCTTGGATCTCCAAAGTTGATATTGTCCTTGCTAACTCGATGTTCAAATCCTTCTCAAACTTTTTGATCCTCTCCTTTTCTGTGATCACCATGTGAGGACAAAACCACAATATCTCCATGAAATTTGCCTTGTAGTCATTAATAGATCAAGATACTTGGCATAGATGGTCAAACTGGCCCATCTTCTCCTTGAGATATGTCTCTGGGAAGTAACAACTGACAAACTCTTGCCAAAATGCTTACCAGCTGACCACCTCACCTGACCTCTTATCCTCTTCAATGGCCCACCAATGGCCAACACTACCTTTCAGAAAGTAGATTGCATGATTCACCTTGTCCTCTTTGATAGGTTCATAATAACGAATGCCTTCTCCAACTCTTTCAGCCACATATCTACATCGAATGGGTCTATTGTGCCCTCGTACTCAATGGCTCCCACTTGCTTCAACCTCTTGAAGGTCTTACCTAGATCCTAAGATTTTTGTATTGGGAACAGGTTCCCTGGGTGGAGGTGCAGGCGCCCTATCTACCAGATATGTAATCATCACCATTAGTTGTCCAAAAATAGACTGGAAAGCTGGATCAACTATCGTTGAAGGGTCGAACAGACGTGGAAGGGGCTATTCTGGCCCTATCTTAGGTATTGTTCCATATGGCACCTGCTGCCTATCAATACCTCCTAGTGCCACAAAACTACTCTCTATATGCTCTTCACATTCTCCAGACAAATATGCATAACCATAAATCATGGTAAGATATGTTGGATTACATAGAGCAAACACACCAACCTAAATCCTATGTCCCTATAGACTTAGTGAACCTAAAGCTCTGCACCACAAAATGTGGCAACCCATCACACTAAATGAGATTACTCAAAACCAAAATATCAAAATAGTAATTAAATACCTTACTAAAAGGTACAAAATTAAAACCAAATAAAACTTTCCAAACACCTTAAAGGAAGCTTTAGCACAATGGTCCAACTTCAAAAATATATACAGAAGGTATCTTTATATGACTTCCATGGCCTATTCCATAATCTATATACAAAATATGTTGTCCACATAATTACAACATTTATACTGCTAAGAGCATACAATAAAATTATGAAGTCGATATACATGATATACAAAATTCCCCTCCTAGACATGAGAGTACATGGACAAATCTAGGACTCGATACTAACAACCAATTCTCTACCTCAATAGATCTTCAAATTGCACCTCCTCATCACTATGTGTCTGAAAAAACTACCAATCACCTAAAACGATGTGGTGAACCATGAGGTGAGACCCATGTCCCAATGAGAGATATAACTCCAAAAGCATCACTTGCTTACCATGGTTAAATACTTTAAGTATCTTAAAGAAATAACATTATAAATTTGAAACACTATATAACTTGATTCAAGAATAGGCATTGCTAGAATCATAAGTATAGTTGATTTCTCTTACTGCATTATAAATCATATGCAAATAAAAAGAAACATAGCAAGGATTATCGTCCAATGTGATTTGTCAAGTAACCCTTATAATATACAACTAAATTATATATTCTATTAAGTCTTGGGTAGTTTGAGGTGTATCACACTAACTACTAGATGATCACTACTAAGTTGAAATCAGCCCTGAATAAGATCTTAGATTACTAGAATCCTCAGAGCTCTTCCCCTCATTCAGTATGAGTAACAATTGTAGTGGCATGCCAACCAATGACTAAAAAAACCTAGTCCGCCTTGGGTACACATGCCACAACACTAGAAACCGGAGTACATGACCCTCAAATTTGAGTTACCATCGCATCCGCTCTCAATTACTTCCACATCTGATACACAACCTTGACCATTATCTAAAATCTTGGGATCAAGATGATATGAACATACCCTCCCTACACCCTCATATACACAATAGTATATGACTTTGAGCTCTTTTCGGATTACTTATTTCACTATCTAGAAAGTTTTGACACTGGAATACTATGAACTCGGGGAACTATAATGAACTAAAATTTGGGTATATTCTCTTTTTGGCCCTTTTCCTAAGTTTTTCCTATATTTTATATCTTTTTTAACCTTGATGTTGAATTTGCGGAATTATTAGTGGTTTGGGGTGAATTTGATCACCATTTATGCCAATGTATGAGTTTATACACAAATACCTCAGTAAATGTTTTAATTAAGGGTTTAACATACACATTCACCACTTATCAGACATAATGGTAAAATGAATTTGTTTTGGAAATTCCTTAGCCTTTTGGAGCAAGTAAGAGAAAACATAATGAATAATAATGCTTTAAACATGTTAATGCAATATTGAATTATTTAATAAGAGAAATTGTAGTTATAATGGATAATAAGACAAAACTCATTAAATGAAGACTAATTGGTTAAAGATAACTTGAGATTCGAATTTCTTGGGTCTCAATTAATTTAAGGGCCAAATTTCATAATTTTGGGACAATAATCACTATATCTATTTTATTTAGAGAAGAAAAAGTGATTTTCCTTAAAAATATGAAAAAAATACTTAATGACTCTAAAATTGGAAAATTATCTTAGATTCATAATCTGCACATTAAAATTGCCTTTGGGACAATTTTCATGTAATTTGGATAATCTTTAATGTACATGTGTAGATTAGGAGAGAGAAATTGTGTAAAAGCCAAAAATATTAAATAAATATGATAAATAGTCTCAAAGTATAACATTAATATCCATTTCATGTTACATATGTTTTAATTTCCTTGAGGGAGAAGTTTCACATTAATTGATGATTTCTAGAAGTCTCTAATGTGATAAGAAAGGAAAAATTATAAATTTTGAACCGTTCATCCAAAATAAATAAAAAAAATATGTTTTGGAATCAAGAAATTAAGATATATCTAATAAAAATACTTGAGAGGTTTGGTTTTGGGTTTTTTTGAAAGATTTTTTCAAGAAAATGATTTTAATACATAGAAGTCACCAAAAATACAATTTAATCATCATAACTCCAAAATTGACAAAATTATGTGTTTTCTTAATCAGGAGAACCTAATAAGATCAATGTTGATGATTTCAGAATCTAAATTGAGTTTTTGTTCAAAGAGTCCAAAATGGGGGTTTTCTTTACATTAATGTACAAGATATACCCTAATACATGATTATACATTGAAAATAGGAAAAGTGGACCTTTGACTCAATTAAAGTGTTGAAAGTGAGTAATAGGATTCTATCTGAGAGGTATGTGCATTACTTACATCTTAAGTTGGGAAATTTGTGATCCAAACCCAAAAGTCCTTAATGAGGCATTGACTGAACCCTAATTCTCCTATTATTACTTCTTTCTCTATACTTGCCTCAAATGCAGTATTGATAATATTTTTCTTGGGTCATGTACCCTATTGCAATGTTTCAATTATATGATGCTTATACTTTCTATAGTTCTCTTTATTGTGTTGATTTTATTAGACTATTTAGCTAATGTAGTGGTACTTTTATACAACCACCCATAGATAGGGCATGTGTTATTTTGCCTAGGGGAATGTGTTACTCTCTTGAATATAAAATATTTTATAGATGACTGGAATGTGTTACTCTCCCTCACCTATTTGGTTGAGTTCCGGTAGGTGCCTCAACCCGAATTAGTAAGGTAGTCAATATTAATCATGCATGCAAATCTTTTACTATTTTCTTGTTATGACAAGCATCTATTTGATTATACCTCATGCTCTTGACCATCTTCATCTTATGATGAAATCTTAGCCTTTATTTCCATGTTATTTCTTTACCTTTCGTCCATGTTCACTATTAACACACACCTTGTTTCTTTCTCTTGATGAGTTCTTTCCCAACCACCTAGGCCTAGGATCAGAATTGAGTAGAAGGAGTGTGAAGGACCAAACTAGGATTAGGATAAGGAGTATATGGCTTTCATCATAGACCTATCTCATGAAGTTGTTGTTTGAGACAAACTTGATATGGTTTAGATTTCCCTCTATCTAGATCCTTATGTTGTATCTTTCATGTAAACCCTATATGGGAGAATGATGATGTACTCTTAATAAATTGAATACAGTTAATACTTTTATTCCACTGCTATTCACTTTGGTCTTTTTTATACTAATATATAAAAATTTGAAAATGGTACACCAGTACCAACATACCTTTTGAGTATGTTTGGAATGGATGTTTTATTCTTCAAATTTTTAGTAAAGGGGTGATTTAACTCTTTAACACATGGTATCAGAGCTTATGGTAGTCAGAATATAACTATTTCAATTTTGTCTCCCTAATTAGAATCCTTGCCTTACTCAGTTCCCCTCTAAGTGACATGTTTTCCCTAGAATTAACCTATGCTACTCTTGTGACAATTGAAGGTTGATTTAAGATCATAAGAGTTTCACATTAGGAACATGTTTAGTTAACTGTTATGTGGTGAACCTGTTAGGTAGCTACTAGGGCATAAGTTGAAGGTAAAGGTGTCTAGAAAGGATCAGGGTTTGGGGACTGGCAAGATTTTCCTCTATGCCAGTAGCTTGGTTTACGAGGACTGCCAGATCCACATGATACCTTCTTGGCTTGAGTTGATATGGATTGTCTGAAATAGCATACCTATTGACAGTAGTAGCATTAGACATCTATGTTGGACACTCTTGGGAACCTTATATGTTGACCTTGTGAATTGTTTGAGGATGGATACCTGTGATGTCCCTGGATTTTCTAAAACTTAATCTAATGTGTGACGTCCAAATTGAAACCCTCACCTCAGTGAGAATCCCAATTTAAATATGTCACACCAGGCTAAGAAGAAGAAAACTGAGGGAATAAGAAAGAAACAACAGTAGCACATGCACATGAACAATAAACAAACCATACAACACATGTTCACCATTCAACAGATAATTACATAATGAATTGTTACAACATTTGATATTATACAATGAACAACAAACTATTACATATACATGTAAAACCACTAAACAACATGATCTTAAGACAACAGGTCCACCTATACATCAGCTCACCACACAAATATCAACTATCCTGGTTCTTCAAAATCACACGACCTAAACAAAAAATTACATGTGGTACACGTCAGCACAATATTGTATTGAGTACGCCTACATGCCTTTTTATATACCTCTCATTACTAAGACTTGGCAATAAGATAAAACTAGAACTTGGAAGTAATAAAACAATATAAGCAAAAACATATACTTGAACAAAGAATGTTTATTAGTAAAAGAGAACACATGTTTTAGGCACATTTTCCATTATATATCCATGCATTGACCGCCGAAGGTTTTGATAAATTCTCTTGACTTTCAAGGAGCACAAGATTAAGGCCTTTATGATTGACTACCAAAGAGTTAGATCACATGTACAATGTGATTGACTACCAAAGAGTTAAGTCACTTCGAAGCACTGTACTACCAATGAGTTTAATGCTTTCATATAATGGATCAAATATCTTATGTTTCGAGTCTTCATAGCCATATAAGTATGGAAAATCAAGAAAGATATCATACAAGAACAATCATTTCATCCAATACCATATGCCAAGCATTTAACACACATAATACAAGCATATTGTATAATAAGCCAAATAAGAGGTAATGGCGTACCTTGATCAAGACATCCTAATCATCACATATTCCTGAGTCATCTATGTCCTTTTTAACCTCTGATTAAGACAAGATCATACATATCAACATCAGATTCTCATCATCTTAATCCTATTCGTGTTCATTAGGGTTTGACTTAGTCATTAGGATATTTCCATTATCACTTGTATTATTGTCTTCGAATTATCTTACTGATGTTATTTTCCAATTATGTTACAGATTAGGTTTCATCATCTGAACATTATTTTCCATAGTATGTTGTGTACATATTAAGCCTAGGTTACATTCATTAGTCAAATTAGGGTTACAAAATATGTATAAAGGGTCATCTTCATATAACATGAATTATATGCATCTAACTGATCTCATGGTTTCATATTAACTTCCAGTTACTGATATGAGGGTGTTATATGAATTCCATCATTGATTGATCATAAATGTATTTTCTACATTTTATATAGGGTTAGTATACCTAGATAGACATTCTAAGAAAATTACATAATTTCATGCATCAACATTATAATCTTATACCTTAACTGTATTATAAACATGAATATAGATTTATTGACATTTTCTCATAATTTGAGGCCATTGTTTGATATTTATTATCCATGAAATAAGCATTTCACAACTTACATTATATCATTGAGATTGGTGCATCAAAATCCTGATATTATGGTTTCATGTTGTTCTACTCATTATTATGAAAATTTTGGTACCCTATTTGTCTATTTCTGATAAGCAGGCTAATTATTACAAATTCTCTAAGATCTGAGCATTTTCTGATATATTTACCTTTTTTGGCCAATGACACACCGCCACGTGTCTCATATGGGGGCACATATCCTTTGCTTTCTGTGGCCGGTGCTAGGGTTGAGCCAACAGTCTATTTTGGTTTGGCCCAGTCTATTATCCGGACCGCCTAGTTCATTGGATGGACCAAATGGTCTTCCCTGACTCTCGTTCACGCATTCTCGCAGTCCCGTCTGATGCCATTTCACATGACCACCATCGCAAAGGGAATCTCCGGTGAGCAATTGGTCATCCTTTAGCTCTCCAAAGGTGTAAGACTTAACCTTCCATTAGCTTTATATCAGCCATCCAAACTACCATGGCCATGCAAGCTCTGATTCCAACTGTGAATCCCCCTTCTTCGTGAGGGTGCCGGTACAAGGCTCTGACACGATGGGGAAAAGAGGCAAACCACCTCTTCTCCACATGGTACAACTCTAGAGATTCTGATACCATCGCAAAGTCCTCAAGAACTCCTTAAAGACTCCAATAGTGGTGGAAGAACCTCTGACTACCCCTTCAAACTCCATTTCTCCTCTGACCCAACCTAGCTTCTTCGGACATGGAACTCACAACTTAGGGGATCAGAAATGCCCTAGTTCAACTCCTCCACTCACCATCTTTGTTTTCCGCTTGTCTATTTCCTATGATATGTGATCTACTCTGACTCCTTCCCAATTCTAGTTTATCAGCTAATGGAGAAGAGGCAAAGGAGGAGGGAGAGATCTTCCTACTGTGACCGACCTAAATCGCGTGCCCTAAAATTTGAGGCAGATTTGAGGTAGTCGAGCTTTTACATTTATAACCCGAATCCTTCTAGGCCCCCACAACTTTGTTTACGGGGTCGAAGTAGATATACGGGGTCAAACACAGGGACAAGGGTGGTAGTGTTGAGAACCCAGAATCCACACTCTACACTCTGGCAGGTGTAAAGAGATAGTAAATTCCCAAAAAGGGAAACAACAAGATGTCACAAACAAAACAAAGAAAACTATCTCCAATTGGAGCTACAAGAAAGATTTAATGTTTTAGTCATTTAGCAATTTTTAGGGGATTTCATGCAACATGAACAGAGAGATAAAACTAGAGCTAGAGCAAGGTACGAAGGGTAAGACTTCAGTAAAACAAGCAGTAGCAGTAACATCCTGCACCCCTCCTCTCAGAGCGGGTACCTCTAACCAAGCATCAACAACCCTCTCGAGGTTGCTGGACTTAATTTAGAGTGGAATGTTACTGAAACAACTTTGTTCCAGGCACTCTCGTACTCCAGAATCGAATCAAACACTAGAGCCACAACACAACTCTCGAAGTTGTTGCGACGAGAAAACACGATTCAGCAGCTAAGCGAAACGCGATCCAAACATGCAAGCTAGAGTTCAGATATCAAACATAGCAGTCATCCAACATTTTGCACCAAGCACAGAGCAACAAGTAATTAAGCTTTTCCATTCCCATAAATATTAAAGGTCTTAATACATTGCATAAGTAAGGAATTAAATAACAGAATTAAAGATAGATGTCACCTTCTTAATGTAGAAGGAGGACAGGCTACTGCAGCTCTCGAGCCCGATACCGGTCAGGGGCCTAGCCCGATATAGCAGTGTCGGGCGATACACCCTCTTGGGCGGCACGCTGTGATGACCATCTGTATCACTCAAGGACCCTGGTCGATACACTCATGTCGGGCGGCGCACCCTCTCAGGCGGCATGCATGATGAGCAAAGCGTATCGGGTTCGATATCGTGACGGGCATGGAGCGACGCGTTCAACTATCGGACACTTGTATCACTGATCAACGTTGGCTGATATCGGCCTGTAGTGTCGCCCGGAACAGTCCTAAGTGATCAATCCCCTCCCTCTCAGGATGAGGAAGAGCTCACCTAGAGTTTCTCAGTACGAGCACTGAGGCACGATACTCTTGCTCTTATAGTTTTCCTCCGAAGATCGCTCCAAGTTCCCAACTGTGCGAACTGTCTTTTCGGCTTCCTGTAGCTGCTATTTATAGGCAGCGGTTGGGGGAAGTTATGGTGCTCGAAGCGCCACGTGTCCTCCTTATTCGCGGGTCGGTGGGTGGCCGATACTGGTATCGCTCGACACAGGGGTGTCGGCCGTCGGTCACGTGATGGGCGGTGCCTGCCGATGGGTGGCTGTGTCACGCGACAAGTTGGGGTTGTCGTGGTGAATTTGGCTCCCTGTGGGGTAGAAGACGTGTCGTCCATCAGTTTCTTCTTACGCGACATCCCCTTGTCGTGTGTCGTTGTGTCGCTCCACCCTATTGGGCAGAGGTCGTATTGGGCGTCAGGAAGGCCGAAAGCAGGTGGAGCTTATTTGTGGGCCGGGACGGCCTTATTGACGATAAACGTACTAAAATGAGGAAAAACTCTGCAAAAAATGGAAATATTAGATTAAGAGCGTTGCTTGGCCAATTATTGCAAAAGTACTTATAAAAGAGAGGAAAATAGCAGAAAAGGGTAGTTTTGATAACATAATAAAGGGCAAAAACATCACAAAAATTGGTGTTATCAACTCCCCCAGACTTAGCATTTTGATTGTCCTCAATCAATATTTAAACTTTATTCAGTGATGCTTCTTCTGCTCAGAGTAGCTTTCTGTTCAAAAGGTGAAACAAGAATTGCAATGCCTTAGAGATAATGCTGTCTCACTACGAGCAAAAGACTTTGTTTTTACTGCCTTGTTGTTTAAGTAAGATTCTTCTCTACAGCTTCGGTGAGACTTTGTTGTATGATTCCGAAGTTAGCTTACACACCAAACAGCTTTATTTTTGGGGCAAAAACTTGTGTATAGGGTAGGCTAAGGCTTTTTTGGGGTTTTTCTTGTTTCCCATCAGTCCATCCAGGTAAGGGTCCGTTAGCGGGTAAGTGGTCCCTACAGTCCAAGCCAGTTGGCTTTAGAGTAGTGATTTCACATCCTATGTACCACTGCCCCGGATCTACCATGCCTAAAGATGGGTACTTTTAGAAACCAAGTGTGTGTATATATATATATTTTTTCTTTTATTTTATTGGGCACAACTCTCATGTTTTTATTCACACTCATAATGCTTCTTTCTCTTTTTGGGATTTTTGTTGGGTGAGGGAAAACAAAGAGATTTCTACTGTTTGAGCAGCTTTTTCCTTCTCCATACTCGTCTCTTAGCTGTTTGCGAGATTATTATATTTTTCGAAATTTTTGGCATGGCAAAACATAATATTTTATTCGTTTGAGGCAACATTATCAAAAAGATATAACAGAACTTGTATCTCATTAAGCAAATAGAAAACAAACTTTGCAAGAAGTCGCAACATGTTTTCACTATTATAACAACTTTGTACATATGTATGGGAATAAAAGCAAAATTTTGCAAAAAAATTTTATATGATCATGACATTTTATACGAGCATGGGTACATACACATGATAAAGAGCAAGAAAAAAATGGCACAAGGGGTGGAGGTGAATACCTCCTTCACCAGTACATGGGTACCCCCCATGCTTACTCCGCACTCTGTCCCAGAGTAGCGAAGAATACAGGGTGAGGTCATGTTAGCCCAGTGAAGATTATCTAGCGGGTTCGCTTGTGCCTTGTAGAAGCTGCAATATGCTTCTTTGCTATAGCCATTTTATTTCCCCAGTTGGAAGCAACCGGAACAAGTGCAAAGCTCTCAAGAAGGAAGCTCAAAGCTTGTGCCTGGTAGATAGAGAGCTCTTGAAAACACTTATGGATGCTTCCCCCCTTTTTAAGAGGATGAAACCGGAATGCCCAGACTTAATCCAGAGGCGATCGGGGCAAGACTTGTGCTGTCTCTGGAGATGGTCCTAAACCACCACAGAAGACAGACTATGATAAGGAAGTGATCCTTTTCGGGGTTATGACATTTCTGTCTGACAGTTGTTGCTTCAGCTGCGGCCATGATTCTTATTCTTGTGACTCATTTGTCAGCTCGACCGGAGGTTTGCCTTGTATGATCCATACCTGTTATCAAGTTCATTAACCATGTTAGGTAGGAAAAACAAAAGAAACTCGATAAAACTTGACTTATTTCAAATTCTGGGTATCGTCCATCACGGAGAGAAAGCTCGAGACGATACAGGATTGGACGATACGAAGAGAGCTGCGCAACACAGCACACTGCCTGACACGGGTATTTCGGGCAATAAGGTCACCAAAAGGCATCTGCCTGATAGGACGTCACAGAAGAAAAATGTGCTGTCCAATATGGCGTATCGGGCAAGCACTATCGGTCGTTGTGTCGTGCCTAACTGTGTCGAGCAATACACAAAAATTGACTAAGCTCGTAAACCCGATAAGCAGCGTGCAATATGAAAACCTATGTCGGGCGATAAGTCTGTCGGGCTATACCCTTGCTCATAGGAGCCATCGCCCACTACAAGGGTGAAGGCAAGCTGGCCGATACGCGAGAAAAAGTGGATTACTGAAAGATGCGGGTGGCTAAAAAGAATAAGTGTGATAGCCCGACACGGTTTGTCCACCTTACTATATATAGCAAACTCAGCTGGGGGTAAATCAGGCAGTTCTGGGGCGCGCATCGGCCATTTGAGACATGCCGTTCCCGAGACGACGATCCCGTCAGTCTAATTAAGGGCGTTTATTCCCATGCATGATACGGTTGTCACTCAGGAATACCATCCGTCACGGCCCTTGCGGTGCCTAAGAAACTGCAGCCTGATACAAGTGTGACCGCGCGCCAGCTGAGATGCTACTCGACACGGTATGAAAGAAGGCGGCTGAAACTAAAGCAAGGTGGAGAAAAAGTAACTGATGGGCAAAACATCATCGGTTTAGGGTAGAGTCCCTGACCTGAGGCAGAATTACTCCTCAGTGCTTTGTAAAATGCAGCGATGGCCCATAAAACAGAAGAGTCGGTACGCTCAGTGCATGCGCTAACTCGGGCCTTATTACAATCCATAAAGTTTGTTTTTACAAGTAATAAGAAAAATGCATCCTACTCTAGGAAAGAAAGAAAAACTCGGGCTGCCTCTCGAGGAGCGCTGAAGTTTGCGTCGCTAGCCCGACCGGTGTAGGATCATCTTGTTCATCCCTCGACTGTACCCATATCTTACAGGTTGATCTCTGCTCTCCTGACAAAAGCTTCATCCTCATAGAACATTTTCACTCTGTGCCCATTGACTTGGAAGACTTTGGTTGGATTGTCCTTGTTGTAGAGCTCCATCATTCCCAATGGGTATATCTTCGATATAGTAAACGGTCCTGACCATCTCATTTGCAGCTTCCCAGGGAAAAGACGAATGGAGGACTTGAATAGTAAAACTTTATCCCCTTCGCTTACATGTTTCCTCCTGAGGTGGGCATCATGCCACACCTTCGTTCTCTGTTTGTAGGTTTTTGCATTTTCATAGGCGTTCATCCTCAGCTCTTCGAGCTCTTGAAGCTGCAAAAATCTCTTTTCTCCTTCTTTCTCGAGGTCCATATTTAAGAATTTGATTGCCCAAAGGGCCTTGTATTCGAGTTCTAGGGGTAGATGGCAGGATTTTCCGTAGATAAGTTTGTAGGGGGTGGTTCCAATGGGCGTTTTGTAGGCGGTCCTGTAGGCCCATAGTGCGTCATCAAGCTTCATAGACCAATCTTTCCTCGTTCGACCGACCGTTTTCTCAAGGATCTGCTTAATCTGCCTGTTGGAAACCTCTACCTATCCTGACGGCTGCGGGTGGTAGGGTGGTGCGATCTTGTGCTTCACTCCGTACTTATGTAGGAGTGCTTCAAACTGTTTCTCTGTAAAGTGCGACCCGATGTCGCTTATTACAGTGCGCGGTACACCGAATCGAGGAAAGATTATCTTCTCAAATAGCTTGATTACTGACTTGGAGTCGCATGTTTGGGTTGCTACTGCTTCCACCCACTTTGATACGTAGTCCACTTCCACTAGTATGTATTGATACCCTTGGGATGGAGGAAACGGCCCCATGTAATCAATCCCCCACACGTCAAAGTTTCTACTTTGATCCAACTCGCCATCGGCATTTCATTCCTCCACCCTATATTCCCTATAGATTGGTACTCCTTACAAACTTTTATGAATTGTGCAGCATCCTTAAATAAGGAGGGCCAATAGAAACCTGAGTGTAGCACTTTTGCAGCTGTTCTTCTGCTACCCAGGTGTCCACCGTAGGGGGAGGCGTGGCATTCTTTCAGGATGTTCGCGGTTTCTTCTTCTGGGACGCACCTCCTGTATAAATTGTCAGCGCATCTTTTGAAGAGGAGAGGATCATCCCAATAGTAGTTTTTTGCATCCGTGAATAGCTTCTTTTTCTGTTTGTACATAATATCGGGAGGCAGCTCTCCACAAGCAAGATAGTTGCAGATATCTGCAAACCATGGTAAGCTTTCTTCTTGAGATTCGGCCAACATAAGAGCCTCATCCGCATAATCATCATTGATCGGTGGTCCCCTTGCCTTTCAGTTACGATCCTCAATAGGTGGTCGGCGACCACATTTTCAGTTCCCTTCTTGTCGACAATTTCATGGTCGAATTCTTGGAGCAACAAGGCCCACCTCAACAGTCTGGGCTTTGCGTCTTTCTTTTGCATTAAGTATTTTAATGCCCCGTGATCTGTGTATACCTTGACCTTTGCTCCGACGAGATACAACCTGAACTTATCGAACGTGAAGACGATCGCGAGCATCTCCTTTTCAGTTGTTGTATAGTTTATCTGAGCCTCGTCCAGCGTGCGACTAGCCTAGCAAATCACATGGTGCTTTTTATCTTTCTTTTGCCCTAGGACTGCTCCAACCGCGTAGTCGCTAGCATCGCGCATCAAATCAAAAGGTAAATCCCATTCTGGCACTTGAAGGATAGGTGGTGATATTAAAGTGTTTTTCAGGGCCTGGAAATCTCTGAGACAATCGTTAGAGAAAACAAATTCAGCATCTTTCACCAGAAGTTTGGACAATGGTTTGGAAATCTTCGAGAAGTCCTTGATGAATCTTCAGTAATATCCAGTGTGCCCGAGGAAGCTTCTCACTCCCGTCATGGATTTCGGTGGAGGAAGCTTAGATATTGGTTCAACTTTGCTTACATCCACCTCGATCCCATGCCTTGAGATCTTATGCCCCAGAACGATGCCCTCCCTTACCATGAAATGGCACTTTTCCCAGTTCAGGACCAGGCCGCTCTCCTCGCACCTTTGAAGGACCAATGACAGATTTTTCAGACAGCTATCGAAGTCCTTCCCATAGACTAAAAAGTCGTCCATGAAAACTTCTATGACATCTTCTAGAAAATTTGAGAACATCGATATCATGCATCTTTGAAAGGTGGTGGGGGCATTGCAGAGTCCGAAGGGCATCCTTCTGAAGGCATAAGTGTCGTAGAGGCATGTGAATGTTGTTTTCTCCTGATCGTCGGGCAAGATGGGTACCTGGTAAAATCCTGATAGCCATCAAGGAAACAAAATAAATCATGATGCGCTAATCTTTCAAGAACTTGGTCAATAAAAGGTAGTGGAAAATGATCTTTTTTGGTAGCCTGATTTAGCTTTCGGTAATCGATGCACATCCTCCATCCGGTAACGGTCCTAACCGCCACCTTGTCGCCTTTCTCACCCTTAACCACTGTCATCCCATCCTTTTTGGGTACTACGTGGATCGGACTCACCCAATTACTATCACTGATTGGGTAAATGATCCCTGCATCCCTTAGCTTGATTACCTCTTTCTTGACGACTTCTTTGAGCATCTGGTTCAACTTCCTCTGGGGTTGAGCCAGAGGCTTCACAGATTCTTCTAGATTGATGCGATGCATGCACAAGGCGGGGCTAAGGCCTTTGATGTCCTCTACCGAATATCCTATAGCCCCCCTATGGAGTCTTAACTCCTCAAGAAGTCGATCCAGTAGGTTTCCCGAAAGATTGGCGTTTACGATGATGGGGTTTCTCTCTTCTTCATCTAAGAACTCGTATTTTAGACCTTTGGGCAACAATTTCAACTCAGGCTTTGCTCTGGATGCCTTTTCTTGAGGCTCCTCTTCAAGAGAGGCATACTTCATGGACTCCACCACCTCATCCTCTTCGTGCAGATTTTTGTCAGACAGTTCAAAAAGGTCGAGATACTTCGTGACTTCAGGATCTTCGAAGTTGAAATCCTGACAGCTTATAGCCCTCACAAGGGGGTCCACTATCCAGATGTCCTCCTCTATCTCCTCGCAAAATTTATCATAGCTATCTACGAAACACGCGGATTCTGACAGGGAAGGACTTTTCATGACTTCCTTCAACTTGAAGTCCAGGTGGTCGTTTCCAACCCTCAACGTGATAATCCCCTCAGAAACATCAATCAACGCCCTTCTTTTTGCCAAGAAAGGACGTCCAAAGATGATCGGGCAGCGGGGGTCTTCTTCTGCGTCAACGACTACTATGTCGCAGGGAATGAAGAAATTACCGACCCTGATCGAAACATCCTCAACAACGCCGACTGGTCTCTTGAAGGTATGGTCCGCCAGTTCAATCCTCATTTTGGTATGAACCATGTCGGTTAAACCCAACCTTTGCGTGAAGCTTAAGGGCATAAGACTAATGCTTGCCCCTAAGTCGGCAAGACCTTTTCACTCAATGTTGTCCCCGATGGCAAATGGGATCGTAAAAGCTCCGGGGTCTCTTCTTTTGTTTGGCAGGTCAGGCTTCACGAAGTCCGAGGAAGAAGAGGCTAGGTTCACGGTCTCAACCCTCCTCCCCTCCTTTTCTTCGTGATAAGATCCTTGAGGAACTTGGCGTAGGTCGACATCTCCTATAAGGCGTCAAGGAAGGGGACTTCAAGATGCAGTTTCCTGATCGAGTCCATGAACCTTTCGTGACACTTTTTCAGATTTGCCTTGATCAGCTTATAAGGAAATGACAACCTGAGAGCATAAGGATTCCTCCCACCAGATAGCTCATCAGAAGGCTTCTGTGCAGGATCTCAAGATTCTGCTTGTCTACCTTCGTCCTCTGCCAGAATCGCTCTCCCAGGCCTTGGCTCAGGTTCTGGTCCAGCTTCATCAATGCGTTCCACCATCTTCCCAGACCTTAGCACTGCCATTCTGGGAGTTTTAGGGTAGGAGAGTGTCTTTCCTGCAGGGTCCTTTCTTAGGGTGGCCATCTAGGGCCAAACGTTGATCGACCTTGTGTTGGCGCATCTGCAGACTCACCATCTGGTGTTGCATGGAATTCAGAGCTCCAGGACTGGCTAGCGCTCCCTGTGCCAGCTGGTTGATGATAGTGTCTTGTCTTTTTATGTAAGCGAACAACTGACCAACCAAGCTAGGTTGGTGCGAAAACTCTTCTCGGCCTTGACGTTCACCCTCAGACAGAGATTGCACACAGCGAGACATGGTGTACGAGTTTGACGGAACATATTGCTATTCTACAAAGTTCCTGAAATGGCACGCGAAATCAACTTTAGAAAATAGAATTATTTATTTTGTGCAAAGAGTAATGATAATGAAACAAAAGCAAAGAATGTTGTCAAGCTCATTTCTAATCTTGAGGCACGGGAGTGTAGTTAGTGGATTCGGATTCATCAATAGTGCCGTTTTGCCTTGTCCCCGGCAACGATGCCAAAAAGTTGACCGACCTAAATCGCGCGTCCTAAAATTTGAGGCGGATTTGAGGTAGTCGAGCTTTTACATTTATAACCCGAATCCTTCTAGGCCCCCGCAACTTTGTTTACGGGGTCGAAGTAGATATACGAGGTCGAACACAGGGACAAGGGTGGTAGTGTTGAGAACCCAGAATCGACACTCTACACTCCGGCAGGTGTAAAGAGATAGTAAATTCCCAAAAAGGGAAACAACAAGATGTCACAAACAAAACAAAGAAAACTATCTCCAACTGGATCTACAAGAAAGATTTAAGGTTTTAGTCATTTAGCAGTTTTTAGGGGTTTTCATGCAACAGGAACAGAGAGATAAAACTAGAGCTAGAGCAAGGTACGAAGGGTAATACTTCAGTAAAACAAGCGGTAGCAGTAACATCCTGCACCCCTCCTCTCAGAGTGGGTACCTCTAACCAAGCATCAACACCCCTCTCGAGGTTGCTGGACTTAAGTTAGAGTGGAATGTTACTGAAACAACTCCATTCCAGGCACTCTCGTACTCCAGAATCGGACCAAACACTAGAGCCACAACACAACTCTCGAAGTTGTTGCGACGGGAAAACACGATTCGGCAGCTAAGCGAAACTCGATCCAAACATTCAAGCTAGAGTTCATATATCAAACATAGCAGTCATCCAACATTTTGGACAAAGAATAGAGCAGCAAGTAATTAAGCTTTTCCATTCCCATAAACATTAAAGGTCTTAATACATTGCATAAGTAAGAAATTAAATAACGGAATTAAAGATAGATGTCGCCTTCTTGATGTGGAAGGACGACAGGCTACTGCGGCTCTCGAGCCCGATACCGGTCAGGGGCCTAGCCCGATACAGTAGTGTCGGGCGATACACCCTCTTGGGCGGCACACCGTGACGGCCATCTGTATCGCTCAAGGACCCTGGCTGATACGCTCATGTCGGGCGGCACGCATGACGAGCGAAGCGTATCGGGTTCGATATCGTGACAGGCATGGAGCGACACATTCTACTGTCGGGCACTTGTGTCGCTCATCAACGTTGGCCGATATCGGCCTGCAGTGTCACCCGGGACGGTCCTAAGTGAACAATCCCCTCCCTCTCGGGATGAGGAAGAGCTCACCTAGAGTTTCCCAGTACGAGCATTGAGGCACGATACTATTGCTCTCGCAGTTTTCCTCCGAAGATCGCTCCAAGTTCCCAACTGTGTGAACTGTCTTTTCGACTTCCTGTAGCTGCTATTTATAGGCAGCGGTTGGGAGAAGTTATGGTGCTCGAAGCGCCACATGTCCTCCTTATTCACGGTTCGGTGGGCGGCCGATACTGGTATCGCTCGGCACAGGGGTGTCGGCCGTCGGTCACGTGACGGGCGATGCCTGTCGGTGGGTGGCTGTGTCACACGACAAGTTGGGGTTGTCGTGGCGAATTTGGCTCCCTGTCAGGTAGAAGACGTGTCGTCCGTCAGTTTCTTCTTGCGCGACATTCGCTTGTCGTGCGTCGTTGTGTCGCTCTACCCTATCGGGCAGAGGTCCTATCGGCCGTCAGGAAGGCCGAAAGCAGGTGGAGCTTATTTGTGGGCCGGGACGGCCTTATTGACGATAAACGTACCAAAATGAGGAAAAACTCTGCAAAAAATGGAAATATTGGATTAAGAGTGTTGCTTGGCCAATTATTGCAAAAGTACTTATAAAAGAGAGGAAAACAGCAGAAAAGGGCAGTTTTGATAACAGAATAAAGGGCAAAAAATCACAAAAATTGGTGTTATCATACTGCCTTCTCTATTTTTCTCATGCGAGGTGACAAAATACAGGTTGTATCAGTCTGAATCAGACTACCCATCTACATCTCCCTATCACCCCATGTAACATCACCGATTCAACCACCTGATTTTCTTCCTTCAAAAATCAAGTAGCTAAATCTGAGCCATTAATATGGCACCAAGAATCAACGCACAAGGATGATATAAGCAATATTTTATTTCAAAATATTACACCCTTACAAAAGGTATTTTTACATTATCTCCTATATCAATAAAAAAAATGATACATGAGTTTAAAATTAAGCTTGATCCGCCTTTGATTCTTGACACCTTTCAGAATCTTTTCAAGACGAGTCTTCCAAAAGGAAAAGTCCTATAAATAACAATCTGCAACATGGAAGAATATGTCACAGCCCAAGTGGGAGAGTATGGGTTAGACAAATGTCTAGGTATGGGAAAATAGAGAATAATATCATGACACTATTAACATAATTGTATTCTAATATATTACTCCAATAACTAAAGCATTGATTAAGATATTCATAAAGTAATTATCACATGACAACTCCATCAAAAAGTTAGAACAATATTGAGGGGCATCAACCATAATTGTAGGTATTTCTTAAATAAAGAAGAAGGAGACTTTATTCCATAAATGAGCTTAAATACAACTCTCAGAGAAGGTGTCAATTCACCTTGGGCAACTGGCCTACAACCACAAAAACTTGCTTAGCCAAGACTTTAGTCCATTAGGGTTACCTAAACACCTATAAGTACCCTAGCACACCCCCAGCCACTCATGCACACGACATGCTCTAAATAGTGAATCAGAATACCACATGCAACCACTGGTCGCCTTTCCAAGACCAGAAGAGGGTGCTCCTTGCACAAAATGCTACTTGGATAATCATTAGTTAGCATGCTTAATCTCTGTAGAAGATTATTCCCCATTACTAACTTGATCATGCCTCACTCTACATGACCAACCCAAGTGTGGGCCTGAGTATGGTAGAGCATTATACTCATCCATCCCTAACTCCAAAGTACTTAGATTTGGATCCCAAATATATCAATCCCCAGCCAAGACATGCTGACTTTGTTACCAACACATCTTCCAATATAAGGTTTAGAATTAAAAGGAAATCATCAAAGATATACAACTCAAAATGATGGCTAGTCAAAGTTAATGAGGTCAAAAGGTAGTCATGAATAAATGAATCACTAGTTGAGTATTTCACTATGACACCTAAAATGTAAACTTGTGGGATTCTGGAATTGAATCAGATAAATCTATGGCCAGGAGCGTGCAAGAGGTTAGGGAGTCCCCCCAGGTGAACACAAAACCAGTTAAATAACCTTTCCTCTTTACTGGCTACAGGAATCAATGAAACATGATTCTAGTCACCTTAGAAATGTGTAATGGAATTCCACTTTACAACAATATCACATTACTCAAATACTAGGGAGAAATAAGGAAAAAAGGAACCAAAAGACCATAGGATTGGAATTCAAGTAAATGCTTGATTATTATCTGAAACCTTTAAACTCAAAATTGAAGGATAATATCGACGAATATATTGAAGTCATACCTAGCTTATCAATAAAGAGGTTGTGTATAGTTTATCACTTAATCATTCTTTAGGAAAGTATATGAAGTATGACTATACTTTTACTACATATAATACCAAACCATTCTATACCATACCTTTTACTGATGTTGATATTATAGATTGTGATTGTAATTGAATATCATATTAAACAATAATAAACCCTACTTTTTGTATGATAAAAATGTGGGAACCATACCTTTATATGTCCTAAATACATATTTCCACAAGAAGACCATAACATCATTAAATATATCCAATCTTGATATATTTGGGCAGCATTATGTCACATTTCCCGTTACCTCGATCCTCATTCCTAGCTAGATCAACTTCTAGGGTTTCTCTCACTAGGTTAGAAGAGAGATGGCTTATATATTCTAGAGAAAGGATATTATGGAAGACATAGTATTGTGTTTCTCTTACTATGGTGGATGAAGGAGGTAGTAGGTTTCTATAGAGAGAGTGTTTTTTGGGAGGTGGTTCCTTTCACTAACATAGAGAAAGAGAGAGTCGTTTGCTAATCTAGTGGGAGTGGGAGGTTTATGGTGAAGGAGATGGGAAAGAAGGGAGAAGGGACGTTCACCTTTGCTTTGGGATCAAGAGGAGAGAACTTGTAATTATGGTGGGGTGAATGAGGGCTCCTTTTATATGAATGGTGGAGGGTAGCATGGTCCTAATTGCAAAAAGTATATGGATGAAACATGGGTATATGTGTGCCATAAAACGAGAGATGATTTGTAGTTAAGTGACACATGGATGTGTATGTGTCATCTTAAGAGAGATAAATTCATGGCTATATGCCACATGGATGCATATGTATCATCCTAAGACATCTATCAAGGATCAGTTGACACATGGTAGGATATGTGTCAAACATTAGGATGTGCTAGGTGTTTAAGAGATGAGCATGACACAAACCTCCTTTTTTACCTAATAGTGTGTTTGCTCAAGCTATCTACTTGCTACATAGCTACATGCTTGTCTCCATAAGCAACTTGCTTGCCACCCAGCTACCTACTTGTGTTCTTACCCACGAAAATGTGATTTTTTAAATTTAAAAAAAATACCGCAATTATATTTTCAATATATAAAAGCTTTTAAATAAATCATAACATATTATTTTAACATTAAAATTGATTTTACAAAAAAGATCTCAAAGAAGCTTATTTTTATGAATAGATCTAAATAAGGAGTTTCAATTTGGGCTAGAGATCATGATGTTACATATACCACCCCTTCAAAGAATTTTCATACTAAAAAATTATAAGATTTAGGTTATGACTTATCTTAGTCTATTCTAGTTAAGGTTATACTAACTCTAGTTTTCAATTTATACTTCTACAAATTTTCTTGTGTAAGGTCTCATCTTGTTGCTCTGATACCATCTATGTAACGTCCCTGATTCAACGACCTAATTTTCTTCCTTCAAAAATCAAGTAGCTAAATCTGAGCCGTTAATATGGCAACAAGAATCAAAGCATAAGAGTGAGATAAGGAATATTTTATTTCAAAATATTACACCCTTACAAAAGGTATTTTTACATTATCTCCTATATCAATAAAAAAATGATACATGAGTTTAAAATTAAGCTTGATCCTCCTTTGATTGTTGACGCCTTTCAGGATCTTTTCAAGATGAGTCTTCCACAAGGAAAGGTCCTATAAATAACAATCTACAACATGGAAGAATATGTCGCAGCCCAAGTGGGAGAGCATGTGTTAGACAAATGTCTAAGCATGGGAAAATAGAGAATAAAACATGACACTATTAACACAATTGTATTCTAATATATTACTCCAATAAGTAAAGCATCGGTTGAGATATTCATACAGTAATTATCAAATGACAACTCTATCAAAAAGTTTGAACAATGTTGAGGAGCATCAATCATAATTGTAGGTATTTCTTAAAAAAAGAGGAAGGAGACTTTATTCCATAAATGAGCTTAACTACAGCTCTCAGAGAAGGTGTCAATTCAACTTGGGCAACTGGACTTTTACCACAAAAACTTGCTTAGCCAAGACTTTAGTCCATTAGGGTAACCAAAACACCTCTATGTACCCTAGCACACCCCTAGCCACTTGTGCACACCGCATGCTCTAAATAGTGAATCAAATTACCACATGCAACCATTGGGCGCCTTTCTAAGACCTGAAGAGGGTGCTCCTTGCACAAAATGCCACTTGGATAATCATTAGTTAGCATGCTTAATCTTTGCAGGAGATTATTCTCCATTACTAACTTGATAATGCCTGACTCTACATGACCAAACCAAGTGTGGTCCTGAGTATGGTAGATCATTATACTCATCCATCCCTGACTCCAAAGGACTTCGATTCAGATCCCAAATATATCAATCCCTGGACAAGAAATGCCAACTCTGTTACCAACACATCTCCCAATATAAGGTTAAGAATTAAAAGGAAATCATAAAATATATACAACTCAAAATTATGGTTAGTCAAAGTTAATGAGGTCAAAAGGTATTCATGAATAAATGAATCACTAGTTGAGTATTTCACTATGACACCTAAAATGTAAACTTGTGGGATTGTGGAATTCAATCAGAAAAATCTATGGCCAGGAGCGTGCAAAAGTTAGGGAGTCCCCCCGTGCAAACACGGAACCAATTAAATAACCTTTCCTCTTTAATGGGCACATGCATCAGTGAAACATGCTTCTAATCACCTTAGAAATGTCTGATGGAATTCCACTTTCCAACAATATCACATGACTCAAATAATAGGGAGAAATAAGGGAAAGGGAACCAAAAGACAATAGGATTGGAATCCAAAGAAATGCTTGATTATTATCTAAAACCTTTCAACTCAAAATTGAATGATAATATGGATGAATATATGGAAGTCATACCTAGCTTATTAATAAGGAGGTTGTGTATAGTTGATCACTAATTCATTTTTTTGGAAAGTATATGAAGTATGCCTATACTTTTACTGCATATAATACCAAACCATTCTATACCATACTTTTTATTGATGTTGATATTATAGATTGCGATTGGAATTGAATATCATATTAAACAATAATAAACCCTACTTTTTGGATGAAAATAATGTGGGAACCATACCTTTATATGTCCTTAATACATATTTCCACAAGAAGACAATAGCATGATTAAATATATTCGTTCTTAATATATTTGGGCATCATTCTATCACATTTCCCATTACCTCAATCCTTGTTCCTAGATGGATCAACTTCTAGGGATTCTCTCACTAGGGTAGAAGAGAGATGGCTTATATATTCTAGAGGAAGAATATTGTGGAAGTCATAGTATTGGGTTTCTCTTACTATAGTGGAGAAGGAGTTAGTAGGTTTCTATAGAGAGAGTGTTTGTTGGGAGGTGGTTCCTTTCACTAACTTAGAGAAAGAGAGAGTGGTTTGCTAATCTAGTGAGAGATGGGAGGTTTATGGTGAAGGAGATGGGAAACGAGGGAGAAGGGACGTTCAACATTGCTTTGGGATGAAGAGGAGAGAACCTGTAATTATGGTGGGGTGAATGAGGGCTCCTTTTATAGGAATGATGGAGGGTAGCATGGTCCTAATTGCAAAGTAAATGTATGACACATGGGTATATGTGTGTCATCAAAAGAGAGATGATTTATAGTTAAGTGACACATGGGTGTGTATGTGTCATCTTAAGAGAGATAAATTTGTGGCTATATGACACATGGATGCATATGTTTCATCTTCAGATATCTATCAAGGATTAGTTGACACATGGTAGAATATGTGTCAAACATTAGGATGTGCGAGGTGTTTAAGAGATGACCATGACACAAAGCTACTTTCTTTACCTAATAGTGTGTTTTCTCAAGCTATCTACTTGCTACACAACTACATGCTTGCCTCCATAAGCAACTTTCTTACCACCCAACTACCTACTTGTCTTCTTACACATCAAAATGTTATTTTTCAAAATTGGCAAAAAGTATCGCAATTATATTTTCAATATATAAAATCTTTTAAATAATTCATAATAGATTAATTTAACATAAAATTTATTTTACAAAAAAAAAACTCAAAGAAGCTTGTTTTTATGAATAGCTCTAAATAAGGAGTTTCAATTTGGGTTAGAGATCAGGATGTTACATATACCACCCCTTCAAAGAATTTTTGTCCTCGAAAATTATAGGATTTAGGTTATGACTTATCTTAGTATATTCTACTTAAGGTTATACTAACTCTAGTTTTCAGTTTATAATTCTACAATTTTTCTTGTGTAATGTCTCATCTTGTTGCTCTGATACCATCTCTGTAATGTCCTCGATTCAACCACCTGATTTTCTTCCTTCAAAAATCAAGTAGCTAAATCTGAGCTGTTAATATGGCACCAAGAATCAAAGTACAAGAGTGAGGTAAGTAATATTTTATTTCAAAATATTACACCCTTACAAAAGGTATTTTTACATTATCTCCTATATCAATAAAAAAATGATACCTGAGTTTAAAATTAAGCTTGATTCACCTTTGATTCTTGACGCCCTTCAAGATCTTTTCAAGATGAGTCTTACACAAGGAAAGGTCCTATAAATAACAATCTACAACATAGAATAATATGCCACAACCCAAGTGGGAAAGTATGGGTTAGACAAATGTCTAAGTATGGGAAAATAGAGAATAGCAGCATGACACTATTAACACAATTGTATTCTAATATATTACTCCAATAACTAAAGCATCAGTTGAGATATTCATAAAGTAATTATCAGATGACAACACTATCAAAAAGTTAGAACAATATTGAGGAGCATTAATCATAATTGTAGGTATTTATTAAATAAAGAAGAAGGAGACGTTATCCCATAAACGAGCTTAACTACAACTCTCAGAGAAGGTGTCAATTCACCTTGGTCAACTGGCCTGCAATAACAAAAACTTGCTTAGCCAAGACTTTAGTCCATTAGGGTTACCAAAACACCTGTAGTACCTTGGCACACCCCAACCACTCATTCACACCGCATGCTATAAATAGTGAATCAGGTTCCCACATGCAAGCACTGGTCGCCTTTCCAAGACGAGAAGAGGGTGCTCCTTGCACAAAATGCCACTTAGATAATCATTAGTTAGCATGCTTAATCTTTGTAGGAGAATATTCCCCATTACTAACTTGATCATGCCTGACTCTACATGACCAACCCAAGTGTGGGCCAGAGTATGGTAGAGCATTATACTCATCCATCCCTGACTCCAAAGGACTTAGATCTGGATCCCAAATATATCAATCCCCGGCCAAGACATGCCAACTCTGTTACCAACACATCTCCCAATATAAGGTTTAGAATTAAAAGGAAATCATCAAAGATATACAACTCAAAATGATGGCTAGTAAAATTTAATGAGGTCAAAACATAGTCATGAATAAATGAATCACTCGTTGAGTATTTCACTATGACACCTAAAATGTAAACTTGTGGGATTGTGGAATTGAATCAGACAAATCTATGGCCAGGAGTGTGCAAGAGGTTAGGGAGTCCCCCGTGCGAACACAGAACCAATTAAATAACCTTTCCTCTTTACTGGCTATAAGCATCAGTGAAATGTGCTTCTAGTCACCTTATAAATGTCTGATAAAGTTCCACTTTCCAACAATATCACATGACTCAAATAATAAGAAGAAATAAGGGAAAAGGGAACCAAAAGACAATAGGATTGGAATCCAAAGAAATGGTTGATTATTATCTAAAACTTTTAAACTCAAAATTGAAGTATAATATGGACGAATATATGGAAGTCATACCTAGCTTATTAATAAAGAGGTTGTGCATAGTTGATCACTTATTCATTCTTTAGGAAAGTATATGAAATATGCCTATACTTTTACTGCATATAATATCAAACCATTCTATACCATACCTTTTATTGATGTTGATATTATAGATTGCGATTGGAATTGAATATCATATTAAACAATAATAAACCCTACTTTTTGGATGATAAAAATGTGGGAACCATACCTTTATATTTCCTTAATACATATTTCCACAAGAAGACCATAGCATCATTAAATATATACAATCTTGATATATTTGGGCAACATTCTATCACATTTCCCATTACCTCGATCCTTGTTCCTAGCTAGATCAACTTCTAGGGTTTCTGTCACTAGGGTAGAAGAGAGATGGCTTATATATTCTAGAGAAAGGATATTGTGGAAGACATATTATTGGGTTTCTCTTACTATGGTGGAGGAAGTAGGTAGTAGGTTTCTATAGAGAGAGTGTTTGTTGGGAGGTGGTTCCTTTCACTAAAATAGAGAAAGAGAGAGTGGTTTGCTAATGTAGTGAGAGATTGGAGGTTTATGTTGAAGGAGATGGGAAAGGAGGGAGAAGGGACATTCATCTTCGCTTTGGTATGAAGAGGAGAGAACTTGTAATTATGGTGGGGTGAATGAGGGCTCGTTTTATAGGAATGGTGGAGGGTAGCATGGTCCTAATTGAAAAAATTATATGGATGACACATGGGTATATGTGTGTCATCAAAAGAGAGATGATTTGTAGTTAAGTGACACATGGATGTGTATGTGTCATCTTAAGAGAGATAAATTTGTGGCTATATGACACATTGATGCATATGTGTCATCTTAAGATATCTATCAAGGATTAGTTGACACATGGTAGTATATGTGTCAAACATTAGGATGTGCTAGGTGTTTAAGAGATGAGCATGACACAAAGCTACTTTCTTTACCTAATAGTCTATTTGCTCAAGCTATCTACTTGCTACACAACTACATGCTTGCCTCCATAAGTAGCTTGCTTGCCACCCAACTACCTACTTGTTTGCTTACCCACCAAAATGTTATTTTTCAAAATTGGCAAAAAGTACTGCAATTATATTTTCAATATATAAAAGCTTTTAAATAAATCATAACAGATTATTTTAACATTAAAATTGATTTTACAAAAAAATCTTAAAGAAGCTTGTTTTTATGAATAACTCTAAATAAGGAGTTTCAATTTGGGCTAGAGATTAGGATGTTACATATACCACCCCTTCAAAGAATTTTTGTCCAAAAAATTATAAGATTTTGGTTATGACTTATCTTAGTCTATTCTACTTAAGGTTATACTAACTTTAGTTTTCAATTTATACTTCTATAATTTTTCTTGTGTAAGGTCTCATCTTGTTGCTCTGATACCATCTCTGTGACGTCCCCGATTCAACCACCTGATTTTCTTCCTTCAAAAATCAAGTAGCTAAATCTGAGCCGTTAATATGGCACCAAGAATCAAAGCACAAGAGTGAGATAAGAAATATATTATTTCAAAATATTACACCCTTAAAAAGGGTATTTTTACGTTATCTACTATATAAAAAATGATACATGAGTTTAAAATTAAGCTTGATCCACCTTTGATTCTTGACACCCTTCTGAATCTTTTGAAGATGAGTCTTCCATAAGGAAAGGTCCTATAAATAACAATATGGAACATGGAAGTATATGTCGCAACCCAAATGAGAGAGTATGGGTTAGACAAATGTCTATGGAAAAATAGAGAATAGCAGCATGGCACTATTAACACAATTGTATTCTAATATATTACTCAATAACTAAAGCATTGGTTGAGATATTCATAAAGTAATTATCAGATGGCAACTCTATCAAAAAGTTAGAACAATATTGAGGAGCATTAACCAGAATTATAGGTATTTCTTAAAAAAAGAAGAAGGAGACTTTATTCCATAAACGAGCTTAACTACAACTGTCAAAGAAGGTGTCAATTCACCTTGGGCAACTGGCCTGCAACCATAAAAACTTTCTTTGCCAAGACTTTAGTCCATTAGGGTTACCAAAACACCTGTAAGTACCCTGACACACCCCCAACCACTCGTTCACACTGCATGCGCTAAAGAGTGAATTAGATTACCACATGCAACCATTGGTCGCCTTTCCAAGACCAGAAGAGGGTGCTCCTTGCACAAAATGCCACTTGGATAATCATTAGTTAGCATGCTTAATGTTACAACCCACATTGAGGTTAGTTAGTAAGTACCTCGATTAGCGTGAAGTACCTTGTTAAACATCATGGTTAATCAAGATAAGCTAAGATGTGAATCAATAGTTGAGATCGATTCATTTGATGTAATTAATGTTAATTGTAGTGTTAATTGTTAAGTTAATTACCTAATATGATTAACCTAGCTAAGATGGTTTAATTATTATGTTTTTATACCTTGAGGTTGTAGTGGATCTTGTTCTTGAAATTTCGCAAAAGAAATCACTTCAATTAGACCCTCGAGGCAAAAGTTATGATATTTTTAAGATCTTTGGAGTTGGTTGCAATTTACCCATTTATTATAACCACTTTTCCCCTTTCTCTTATCTTCTTCCCCTTTCACCCAAATGAATAGAGAACTGCCTAAGCGGCACACACAGCAGCCTGATCGGCCATAGTAGAGGGGCAACTTTGGGGCGATTTCGAGCTCCTAAGCTTCGATCCAGCAGGTCGTCGCCTTCCTTCCTTCCTCCTATACCTCACCCTAGTAGCACCCGACCAGCTCAAGCACCGGCCAGCAGTAGCAGCACTGCACAACAGCCTTGCAGCGTCATCCAAGGGCTGATATGCCTGAAAAACACCACAAAAACGGTGCCCTCGACTTTGGCCATGGGTCTAGAACTCAAATCCGTAGCAAACTAGCCACGAGAAGCACCGATTTAGCTGAGCCCTCCTTCCTGTGTGTGAGCGTAGAGCTTCTTGCTTACAGTCGGTCCAAACTAGGGGCAGTTCTGCCCAGGAAACACCATGAAAATCGCAACCTTGAGTTCGGCCTTCAGGCCTAGACCCGAATCATAGCTCCAACCGTGTTTAGCACCTAGCCTAGCCCTCTTGTCCTACCTATGGGTGAAAAAGAAACAACCTTCTTGTAGCACATTCATACCAGGGCAGTTCCAAGGTAGAAGACGACCCCACTGACACCTGAAAATAGGACTCTGGACGTGATTCCAGTTGAATTGCGGTCACCTCACCCGCTGTGAGTAGAATTTCACTCTCTAACACAAGTATAACTCTAATAATCAGAATTTTTGGTTGAAATTGGTATCATTCACAGATGTCAGTGTTTACCCAGGTGTCAAGCAGTGCTGGCGCCACTTGATTTCTAATTGCACGTTTTATTTATTAACGTTGCACGATGCTAATTAGTTAATTGATATGTGCGATTTGGATTAGTATAAATATACAATTGATCGAAACTTAAATGCTCGATTAAATGTTGAACTCAGTAGCACATGACCAGTAACGACACAATTTGGGTATAAACCCAGGCTGTACGTTTTTAGTAAGTTAATAGATGCTCGATTTCAAAGAAATGACAATGACATGAAAAATATTCAAAGAAAACTTAATGGTATGCTCTCTATTATATTTAAGGTGAATAATACAAATTGACACGTTCCTCAAAGATATCATTTGAAATTCCCAATTATTATTAATAATCTGTGCCATGACAAGAAATTGAATTTTAATTGAGTTATGTGATGCACAACTTAGAATTTTGGGTTGATGTGCTCGATTTTTGACGAATTATAGATAATTTACAAGTGTTACTGATGATTTCTAATATATCGAGTAATTAACTCTTATTAGTGTGTTATGATGATCAATTTTATAACTCCAGCGTATATGAGCCAAGTTGATATGAGTTTAGTTTATTTAATAAATTTCAATCTATCTGCATGCATGGTATGTGGATTACTCAGTAAATTACAATGTTTTTGAGTATACTACTCTGTCAGGTCTAGAATGATATTCATGTTATGAATTGAATTGCAATTAAATAAACGAGATTCCATAGAAATACCAGAGTCAAGTATAAGTAAGAAAAAGGTTCAACATAGTAAGAGTTTTCTAGGAATAAAAAAAATTATAGATTTAAGGGTCGTGACACCGTAGAACCCCTATGTGAGGTCTGTGCCTTAGGGGTAAAATGGCCTAACCCTGGAAGCGTCCATTATATGGGGGTTAGAACGTGCTATCAGGTGGCACGGGGGATGAAGCCCTAGTGGAAGTCTCCTTAAATTATAGTTTGTAGTGTCCAACATCAACCAGAAGTCCTGGTGGCATTAGAGTATAGAAAAGTGTGTCCAACATCAACCAGAAGTCCTGGTGGCACTAGAGTACAGAAAAGCCAATAGGTGGCTTGCTCTCCGCTTGTGTGCTCAGGTTAGAGGAGGAGTCTAGTTTACGGCACAATAGGAGTGCAGAGGCCAGAGAGCTAGTTTCCTTGTTGCAGACCAGGAGAGTAGTCAGACTTAGATATCCCGGGGCGTCAGCTATGTCTTGTACGGTGGGATCGTAGTTCGCTACGAGTCTTCATATGTAGAGTACACTCCATAGGATCAGGGCATAAGATAAAATATGTTCATATAGGTTCATAGAGTTTCCTATAAGTTAAAGAGTTAAGAAAGATTTGAGTTAGTTTCACAATAGTTGTTCTTTAAATGAAATTTTAGTATTCTCTATTACTTAATCATATCTACATCTTTGCCGCAGTTGTTATGTTAATGAAATGTTGACATCTCATTTCGTTTAAATTATACTATTTAGATCTGCTCAGTATAGTATTATCTTGTACTTTATTCCAATTAATAAACATAAAATGAGTTATCTATGATGGTTGGGTGAAATTCTATTCACTGACCCAGTAACTCACCAACCTACTGAAACATTTTTTTAGGTCAACGTCAGTACGAGGAAGCTGAAGGATCATATCTCCCAAATTCTTAGAAGGTAGTTTGTAGTCAGATAGAGGTCTCTTAGTCCTTTCCCCTCAGTCCTTGGGCATGTGGTGTGGTAGAGAGAGAATGTAATGTAACATGTAAACTAGTTTTAAGTTATCTATTGGCTTTATATTCCGCATGAAAAATGTAATATGATGTATAAATCTGCTTTATCTAGCTAGTAATGTAAATAGTAGTTGCTTCTGCAGTTTAGTAAGATTTCAGTTTATTCCAAGTCATAAGGTTTTGCTTTAAATTAATTTTAAGTGATTCAGAAAAGAAAAAGTTAAGGGTTATCTTTGTATTACGTTAAATCCTCAAGTTATGCCCTAATCTCATGATTGGTGGTAATTGTGAGATCGGGGTGTGATAGGCTTTTGGTATCAGAGTAAGGTCATGAGAGCCTAGGTTGAGTATGTAGTTACTCTAAGTTAAGGTCAGGGGATGATAAGAGACCAATAGGATTAGGACTTAGGTATTTTCCTTCTAACTGCAATTTTCTAATAGAAAGTGTTTTGTTATACTATTGCAGATGGCAGGAAGAGGACGTGGTCATGAGGACCAACCTGAGAGCCACATTGGACCTAATCCTCAGGAGATGGTTTAGGTGGTGGAATGATGTGGATGAGGCATCAAGAATGTATAGGATGTTTCTTGAAACCAGGGAAAAGTATAAGATGGAGAGGCAAGCTTCTACCTTGAGTAGCAAGGATCTGATGAGATCCTATGAGATGGTTAAGAAGCTTGGAGGTACCGAATTCATTGGAACTACGGACCCTGCAGTGGCAGATGAATGGCTGAGACAGTTAGAGAAAGTGTTCCTTCTGATGGAGCTGTCTGAGGACAGAAAAATCAATCATGCAGTTTATTTGCTTAAAGGTGATGCAGAGATCTGGTGGCAAAGAGTGGAAGATAAAAGGAGGAACATG
The DNA here is from genome assembly GCA_963693085.1 of Alisma plantago-aquatica. NCBI lineage: Eukaryota > Viridiplantae > Streptophyta > Magnoliopsida > Alismatales > Alismataceae > Alisma > Alisma plantago-aquatica. Next base: position 916,963,365 of record OY856409.1, read on the forward strand.
ATATTGACTTGGAAGGTCATCTGGATCATCAACTTCAGTGATAGGTCCGCCAAGGAGAGAGGTACCGAGGTGTGACATATGTGGGAAGCCGCACTCTGGTCAGTGTTGGGGTGCAGATGTTTAGGGTTGTCACAACCGCGGATAGGTTGGACACTTTAGAAGACAATGTCCCCAGCTTCAAAAAGTGGCGCCAAAGGGTTCCCAGTCACAGTACTAGAACATTCTGAGACAGACTCCATCTGGAGGAGCAAGTTCCTCTATAGCTTGAGGTTCCTGAGGTGGTGCAGCACCCAATTCTAGGGAAGGACAATGAGGACATCGTGGGAGAGGAAGAGCTTCAGGATGCTTCTTCTCTTTGACACCATAAGAAGGTATTGTTTCTTCCTGAGTAATTACAGGAGAAATGTTTTTCTTTAATAGCATTTCGGTTATAGTTTTGATAGATCCGTGTGCTACTCACTCATTTATATAGAGTTCTTTAGCTTATGAACTTAACCTATAACTCAGGAGTTACCAGTTGAATTATTGTTGAGGATTCTGTTAGGTGAATCGACAATGTTGATAGAGATTTGTCCCGGATGTTTGTTGAATTTTTGTGGTTACACCATTACGGTTAACCTTATACCCCTAGATGTTAATTCTTTTCAAGTTATCTTGGGTATGGATTGCCTAGAGATGTATCGAGTTCAACTCGATTGTTGGAAGAAGGAGGTTGTCTTTCAACAAGGTGGATTTCCTTGTGTCTTTTATGGAGATAAGAAAGTTTTGCATACGTGTATCATATCAGCTGTTGTAGCTGATAAGATGTTGCAGAGAGGTTGTGAGGCATTTTTGGCACATGTAGTAGATACTAGAGATGAGAAGAACATAGTCAGCCTATGGGATATTCCAATGGTCTTTGAGTTCCTAGATGTTTTCCTAGATGAGTTTCTAGGTCTACCTCCTAAAAGAGAGATAGACTTTGAGATCCAGGTGTTTCTAGGTAGTCAACCTATAATTCTACCAGCCTACTAAATGGCACCTGTAGAGTTGAAGGAACTCAAGATTCAGTTACATGAATTACTAGATAAGGGTTTCATTCAACCTAGTTCCTCACCATGGGGAGCTCCAGTCTTATTTGTGAAGAAGAAGGATGGTACTATGAGATTATGTATAGACTACAGACAATTGAATAAGATCACCATCAAGAAAAAGTACATGTTGCCAAGGATATATGATATGTTTGATCAGTTGCATGGAGCGACGATCATTTCTAAGATAGACTTGAGATCTGGGTATTATCATTTGAGGATAAAGGCTTCAGATATTCCTAAGTCAGTTTTTAGAACAAGATACATGCATTATGAGTTTCTAGTCATGTCGTTTGTACTGACTAATTCCCCAGCAACTTTCATGGATATGATGAACCGGATTTTCAAACCATTTTTGGATCAATTCATAGTAGTTTTCATAGATGACATTCTGATTTATTCCAGAGATGATGAGAAGCATGAGTAGCATCTGAGGATAGCATTACACTTGTTGAGACAACACTAGTTATATGCTAAGTTTAGTAAGTGTGAGTTCTGGTTAGCTGAGGTGTCTTTTCTTGGACATGTCATCTCAGGAGATGGAGTAAGTGTTGACCCTAAGAAAGTCGAGTCAATTCTACAATGGGAGTAGCCTAAGACTCCTACTGAGATCAGAAGCTTCTTAGGATTGGCAGGTTACTACAGGAGGTTCATATAGAACTTCAGTGTTGTGGCGTCACCTCTAACACGCTTAATGAGAAAGAATGCACCGTTTGTCTGGTCAGACAACTGTGAGAAGAGTTTTTAGATCTTGAAGAAGAGGTTGACTACAACACCAATGTTGATCCTGCCCGAGACAGATAAAGGTTACACAATGTTTTGTGATGCTTCTAGGAGAGGCTTAGGTTCTGTGTTGATGCCGGAAGGCAAAGTAGTAGCTTATGCATCTAGACAACTTAAGAAGAATGAGGAGAATTACTCGACACATGATTTGGAGTTATTTGCAGTAGTTCATGCTCTTAAGACATGGCATCACTATCTTTATGGTGATGCATGTCAGGTGTTTACGGATCATAAGAGTTTGAAATATATTTTCACCCAGAAGGATCTGAATCTTAGACAGTGGAGATGATTAGAATTGATCAAGGATTATGATGTGACAATAGATTATCATCCTGGAAAGGTGAATGTGGTAGCAGATGCCTTGAGCAGAAAGTCAAGTTCAACAACTGATGTATTCTCTATGGCATGTTTCAGAAGAGACCTTCTAGTAGAGATGCGAAATTTGAACTTAGAATTAGGAGTGACAGAACATAGTGGTTTGATTGCATAGATGCAAGTCAAGCCTACCTTTTATGATCAGATAAAGGAACTACAATAGAGTGACAGTGAGATACAACAGATCATGCAGGATATGACAGAGGGAAAAGACTAGAGTTCAGGTTTTTAGATGATGGCTTGTTGTATCAGCATGACAAGTTGTGTGTACATGGAGAGAATGATTTGAAAGAAAGGATTCTTGAGGAAGTGCATGCATCGATGTACACTATGCATCTAGGCAACACTAAGATGTACATGAATCTCAAGGAGTTGTATTGGTGGTCAGGTATGAAGAAGGATGTGGTTGAGTACGTGGCTAGATGTAGTGTGTGCCAGTAGGTTAAGGCTGAGCATTAGAAACCTATAGGTACCTTGCAATCTCTTCCTATACCAGAGTGGACGTGGGAATATATCATAATGGATTTTGTGGTAGGGTTGCCCAGAACACCTAGAGGTTGTGACTCGATATGGGTGATTGTGGATAGACTGACTAAGTCTACTCACTTTCTTCCTATTAAGTCAACCTTTGATGTCCTAAAGTTGGCTAAGATATACGTGAATGAGATAGTCAAGTTGCATGGTATCCCAGTTTCAATTCTATCAGATAGAGATCCTAAGTTCACCTCTAGGTTTTGGAATTAGTTGCATCGTGCTTTGGGCACAAAGTTGAGGTTCAATACAACTTTTCACCCACAGACAGATGGTCAGTCAGAAAGGACCATTCAGACTCTTGAGGACATGCTGAGAGCCTGTGTCTTACATTTCAGTGGAAGTTGGGAAGAACACTTGAGCCTTATAGAGTTTGCATACAACAATATTCACCATTCCAGTCTTGGTATGGCCCCATATGAAGCTCTGTATTACAGAAAGTGTAGATCACTTGTATGTTGGTACGAGGTGGGTGAAAAAGAGATTCTTATGAAGAAGGATCTTGAGAAAATAAGAGCTATTTTGATTAAAATATATACATAGTTTCATCATATGAAGTAACCTCACAAATAAAAATTAACATTCAACACTAAGCATCAAATTAATCCAATTATGTCAAACAAATTATATTTATAGATTAAGTAGGGTTAGGGGCCTTACAACATCGGGAAGTGTCAAAGCATGATGATTTTCACATCACATTTGTAGTGACTTTAGATTGAAGGATAACAACACCACCGTCACATTTGAGAGTTTATTATGACTATCATATATTGGTCCATGAATCACTCTCAAGGGGAGTCTGTCTTATACACTTGTTCTCAACAAGTGCCTATGTGTATGACTTGATATACAACACCTATACCCATTAGAGATGGTCATCATACACCACACATACCAACTCTCAAATGTATTAGTATTGTACAATCCACAATAATACTTGACTAGGGATATTTAAGAATATTGTCCTTAGTATCCATTAGCATCCCATGCTCAAGCCACATACTTCAAGTCCCATGGTTTTGGACCAATCATTCTAAGGGCATTTATTATGTACATTTATATCAAAGTTACTAAATGTGCATCAATAAATTGGAATTGAATTTATTAATCAAATCAAACGTACATGATATCCCTACCATCATAGAATGATTGTCTTCTAGGGCATATAGACCAAAAATAAAAAAGTTTAATTTCTACTTTATCATAAAATTGCTACTAATAAATTATGTAATGTGAACAATAATGACTGAAAGCTAGTTGCTACACCCGAGTTTATCTCGTTTCAAAGTGATTACACTCAAACAAATATATTTGCCCACATATTTGGTCATACAAATATCAAAGTCTCATCACTTTCTGATGTGGATTGGGCTACATGTGTACCCTCACCAGACAATCCCCCCTCGTGGATACTATACATACTTGGTTGGGGTCTATCTATGCATATTGCTGACTAAAATAAACAACAAATGGTTGCAAAAGCAAGCATAAAAATGAGTCAGAAACAACCAATATTGGTCTTATTAACACACATAGTATATTACATAAGTTGACAGACTTGCATATTTATCGACTAGATCTCTACCAGAGCTATCTCGTTGTCTCGAGTCCCTTCCAAATTGGGCCTTTGTTCCTCTCTGACACAATCTAAGGGGGGTGTGGTAGATTCTCGACTAGGTCACCTGAGGCAACAACCTCACCTACAACCTTCCACACCCCTTGATTAAAAGGGAGGAGCCTCAATTGACCTCAAACACTATGGATGGTGGTCTGGCTATGATAAATACTACTTATGTGCTAATTATGTGGTGTGGCCCACATGTAGCACCCTTTTTTATTCAAATATAGAAAAGGAAAGTTGGAGAGACATGTGAGCATGGAGGAGTCAGGGAGAACTCTATGAGGTGTCATTAGAAAGAACAAGGGTGTCTAGTCAGGAAACACACAACTCTTTGTCTTAGTGTTTTCTGTACTAGAAGTTGGCACCCATGGAAGCTTCTTATACCAAATACAGGAAGTATAAAATCATAAAAAATCTAGGAACCATGAAGCATTCCCCTGGCATATGTCTTCTACCATTGGGATGAATCACAAACTACTAGAAAGGGTATGGAAACAAAAGCAATGATTTGGAAACACAATGTGTGAATAAACTTCAACTAGAGTGGAGGTTTTAATGATTAACCAAATGAGGAATTAAACATGCATTATTGAAGAAGGGTCCCTATGTTGAGTGTCTAGGCACTAATGCCCCCCTTTTACCTTGTGTTGTCCCTAAGTAACTTGTCACCAAAGATCTAGAACTCGCTCGCAACACTACCAAGAACAACTAGAAGAAGTGAATTTTTTTTTCATGTACTACTCATAGTGAGGAATGACGAGGAGATTGAAAACTTCTTACATGTGCAACTATCTCCATTAGCGGCATTCTCCCCATCGTCCATCAAGCGATTCTCCAAAACAAGACTGCTACCATGTGCGAAAACCCTTGATGGGACAGGGAAGACAAAATCCTAAAAAAATGTTAACTACGTTAATGATATTTAAGTAAACATAAGAATGGAATATGAGTAGTTTACATTGTTTTAGAACCTTCATTATTTGATCAAGCACCACTTATTTGATATGAAGTCGTTAAAGACCTCGATAAAACACATACAAGACGTGGAAAATTTATCGGTGATCAACTTCATCTTTCTAACTTATATAATACCTCACCCCATAATTTATATTAAAAATAATCTTATATAACACGTATTCAAGAAATACAAAGTCCCTTTTTACAAATACATTTTTAATCTGGAAAGAGCATATTCTTAAAATAGGAAAAATTAGACCACCATTCGAGTGTTTGAGATAAACGTGTATCCAACCTCAAAGATATTAATGTTAGGGGGGAAAGGTGGTACTGGTCTAAGTTATACTTGAAATAAACTTGGAACACATGATGGCGTAACCCAAACTATGGACTTTGGTTTCCTATCCTATTCCCACGGATCAAGACACCATTGAATGACACATTTGCGAATGAGTCTGCGTCAACCTCATGGCCGCAACCATTAGCTTAGTCACACTTGAGCTTGGGTGGGCAAGTGCCCTACCCAGGTTTTGCAATTACTTACTAATCAATAAAGATTTGACTCAGATTTATGAAAAAAGTAGTAATAGTGCCCTACCTTCTATGTTTGTCTAATCATTCACCGTAATGATGTCACACCTATATAGATTTCCTGACTCCACCATTGACACAACTTCCCATTGATAAGATATGGATGTAGTAGGGGACGACGTTTTCTAGAATAGCCCATTTGATGAACGTTTGACTTGGATAATACAATGTGGCTTGGCAGTAGAGCATAACTTTCCGCATCTTTAGGATATAAAACATAGTTGGAATTCCAATTATTTTATTAATACTTGTAAACCATATAAGTAGTCAGGCATATATTTTCTTTTTGTTAGGGAAATTCAAAATGATTACTTGTGACAACCATAATAACGCCCGCGCATTGATTTTTTATATTCATATATTGACGATCTTACGGAAGATGATATATATATTTGTTAAGAGTTGAACGTGAGAATACGACGATTTCGCAGCGGAAGAACAAGAAACGAGAAACAATCACACAACCAAAACACAAGATTTACGTAGTTCGGTCGAGATGACCTACGTCCACGGGAGGGGGCGAGATTTTCACTATTTCAGAGAAAAGATTACAAAGGGACACTCTGTGTACGGCGGCAGCCGTCAAAGAAGAATACATGATGATTGCCGAACCCTAACAAGAGTATACATATATATAGATACAGAAAGAGTAATCGGATTCCTAAACGGATCCGAAATTCAAGTCGTACCATACCGCGGGGGGCTTCGCCCCCCGCACCCCCTTGGCATTGGCAGGCTAAGGCCCACACAATGCCCCCGTAAACGGGTCGGCGAAGATCCATTTAATTTTCCAAATCGGATCGAGTCACATAACAATATTTTACCTCACCCAACTCAGATTTTTGAATCCAGTAATCTCATGGATACAGTCAACCTACTCAAGCCACAACGATGTGTGTGCGTGTGTAAGACATATGAACAAAACGAAGAGTCCATGTTACAATCAACCTACTTGTAACCCCTTTTTGATATAGCCTACTGGGGAATGTGATGAATAGAGTTTCCTCATAGTTCCTTATAAAAAAACGCTACTTATAAGCATATACCAGTAGACAAAGAATGATGCAAACATGTATTCCTTGTACTCTCCTTTCTTATGGTCCAGTAATCTCATGGGCTACCATATGTACTTGGGCTTATTAATTGTCAAGGTCCATTTTGAATGTACCTGTTGATTTACCTTTTTTTGTTTGTTTTAACCAAATAAAATAGACTGGCTGTTTCTCTCTTCGCGCCTTGCTCTCTCAAATCTAATCACTTTGAATTCGTAAGTACCAGCCGGAAGATCTGTTTCCCACCTTCCTATGGTCTATGTACATTCACCACCAACCGACCGAGTTTTACAGCTGCCGAACATCCATCGGACTGGAACTCGGACTGATAGATCCCCTGCCCGGTGAAACCGGAACCTCGGATTTGGTCGGTGGTTGCCGCCGACAGGCTCTGGTCGCGTACGTATCCACATGCAAACCGTGACGCAGTGAGGAGCATCCCGAGCTACTAGATTAAAGGCAATTGGGGTTAGAAGGTTGGGATTAGGAAGGAAAACCGGCAGCCGGCAACATGCCAGCGAAGGCGGGGGAATGCAGCCAGTAAGTAGCAGGCAGCATCGGGAAGACGTCATTGCAGAGGCGTATGAACAGGTGGGTTTCGTACCGGTATAGTAGACGGAGATTCAGCACGGAAACAGAGGCGACCAAATCAAGGGAGAAAAAGAGGAAGCAGGAAAAAGGAGGAAGGGAGACGAGGTGGCGAGGAAGTGAGGATTGATTCCTCTGGCGACGGCCACCGTGCGTGGCTGTAGCGTGGTGGAGACGGGACTTGTTGTTCCATTACCTTCATCAATCATGATTCACACACGCTTTTGTCTGATCACCCGATGTAAGGAGGTGCAAAAGTAAAGCAAAGAACAATCGAACAAGCATCGATCGATCGTTGGGGTTGGGGAAAGGAGTGAAAGGAAAGGAAAGGATGGATGGAGAATGAGGGTTGTAGCAGACATGATAAGGACGGAACTGGACTCCGACATGAGAGATGAGTGGGCTGGTCGGTCGAGACAGCAGATACCTATCAACTCGAATATCGATCGGTGGTCCGATCCCGGTGGGGAAGGGGGGAATTTTCTGATTTTAGTTGTCTCTGCTTTTTGTTCGTGTCTTGCCATCTTGGTGATGATCTCCATCGACCTGAGCCGTTCTGTGTGCGGTAAGGAAGGATGATGGACATGAATGCACGGACATTCAAATGCTGTTCACTGGTCGAGTGTTTGATTACGATGAATCATTAGCTCCAACTCCAAGCACGAGATCGCTGGGCAGCAGTGTACGTACGTTCCTGAGTCGGCAGATTGAGAAGAGCGCTACATAGTTAATGCTGTTCATGTCTCGGCTGGGTGGGGAGCACCAAATTGAGACCTGCCGATGGACGGCCGTGGAAATCCGCCTTAGTTCCGGCGGGCGCTGTTCGGTAACTGTAGGGCCTGCATTGTTCACAAAGGTTATTCATTGTCCATGGCCAATCTTATATGAATCATCGCAACAATTTCTCACTATAAGAAAATGAGAAATGAGCGGTTAGAAGAGTTTGTCTATCGCTCCATACAGAAAATATAATTTAAAATGAGAATGGTGGACAACCGCATGTTTGGCAGCGGATTGGTAGTGACTGACTCGCGGCACATGGTTGTCCATCACTGCCCGAACAATCATTATCGCTTTTCCAAACAAAATATTAATGGTGTCGATTCTCATTCACAATCTTGTAAAATTTTTCATTAGAAAAGAAAGCAAATAATAGTCATATTTGTTTAAATAAATTCTCTGTAGTATTTTTTTTGGAGAATAGAACACTTCCTTGTTGAATAGTTTTTATTGAGCATTTAATGTCAAACTAGGTATGCCAACGATGTTGTGGAAAAATCCTATTTGCAGAGAACCACACCGAATTTTATATTACATTGTTGTACCAAGTGGTTATGGTCCGGAAGTAGTTTTAAATTTTTAGAATGTAACAGAATGGCACACTTATCGTTTTAGAGAAAATATATGGATAAAAAACACCTCGCTAATAACTCATTTCAATATATATATATATATATATATATATATATATATATATATATATATATATATATATATATATATCAATATATGCAGAGTATTAGTTCAATCATATTGTTTGTCGTTGTTCTCGTATGACATCTAATTTGTAGAAAAGTAGAAACTTTCATTTTTTACAAATACTACACACACAAATTTTTTTTTTCTACAACAAGTAAATACGCATGTATCATTTACAAGTGAAAGTATAACCAAACATATTTTACTTCTATATATTTTACAATAATATATATGTGTATTTTTACAAATTTATATAGTTATTTTTATAATTGTATCAGAGAGAATTAGGGTCGTTGGTTCTGTATAATGGATTTATTTCATGTAGAATGAATGCAAACGTTATCAACATGGAAATATATAACTAAGATGAGAATTTGATTTATTATTATATGCAAATTATTATTCATTGATGAGAAGATGTAGTTATTAATTGAGTTAAAATTAAGTTAAAATTTATCTATTTTTACATATTTTCATGAATCAATTATGTAAAATATTTAATACAAATTACTTTCACAAAAGCACGTGTAACAAATGAGACTCTTGGTCCTTTATGAATGGCGAAGCATATAAATCTAAAAATAAAATTATAGTACAAAGATAAACGATAGAGAGACTGTGTCAAGAATAGATAATTACATATGTTATTATTACTCATCTTTATCCATACTTAATTTTAATATTCCACCACCCTCCTACACCAATAACTTAGCTTACCTTCTCTCTATCTCTTTGGAAAATATATCACTACGTTAACTTCGAAATATTATCTTACTTATATCTCAATAACAAAGAAGCATAAATTACATGCCTCAAGATGATGACGACAACTACGAAAGAGAGACATATGGAGTCATTTCAAACAAAATATTGTTTTATGTGAAAAAAGAATGAACATAAGTGGGAGAAGACTTAATTAGTTGTTTTAAAAGAGGATGATACTTGAACTCTGGATGAAAAACAAAATGCTGTTGAAAAATTATATTTGTATTTACTAGTTACAATATTCATTCATGAGACAAAAATGACTTGTTTGTAGTTATTTAATATGAATAGAATAATCTTATTTCATAAATTTCATTTTTTTCATTTTGTGAACAAATTTATAAATTTAATGTATAATTCTACTATAGTTCATAGATATTTATTCATGATGTAGTGTGATGCAATGCTGTGTTGTGCAGTTAACTATTCAAATATAATTTCTCATATTACAAACTGTAGTAGATATGATATGTAGTTATAGTTTTTACATCAACCACACTATATTTGCACAACTGCTATTTTTATGTTGAACCTGCCAACATTATTATGGAGAACTTTACATGATGTTTCCATTTCAACTTAATGTCCAAGTCGAAAATGCCACACTGTATGTCATTTTCTTCATTTTGTATATTAATTGTAATCGAAAACTGTAGTGGCATGTTTTATTCTGATTTGTAAAGCATCACACAAAGTGGCTTTTTAGAGGGAAAAATGTGTTATTATAATATATTATTTTTTATGGTCTATGATAGGAGTTAATCGGTCAAGGTGCATAAATTATTTTCTTATTTATTGTCATTAGTGTAAAAAACTAAACTAGCACCTTTTGGGTGAATAAGTATAAGACTAGCATTCTTGCAAAACAAACTCTCCAGGTAACACCTTTTTCAAAGCGGTGATTCTAAAAGTGGTATGCGTTATGCGTGTGGAGAGGTCACCTTATAGAGTATATGAGGAATGAGGGAATATATGTGGAAGTATATGTGATTTTAAATTCTTAGAATTTAAGTATTAAATGTAAAATTAATCACACAATTTCATATTAAATTTGTATAATTACATATTGGGACCCTAAAATTCGAGGTAGATTCAGATATAAAGTTTTAGTAGAAAGTAAGTCAGAATCATTTACGTATAAACTTCGATGAAGCACACAAGAAATGATTTAACACAAGTATATAAAAATAAAGATTAACTAAATCAAATTAAAAGATGCATGTATGTCCTAGTGTTCAAAATAACAAATGTAAAATTAGCATGCAACTCATATACATAACATACAACAAAATGATACATCAAAAGAATTTTATCAATAAAAATATAATCTCGTTTGGGATGAGATAAAAAATTCCATCTAAAATTGTTGACTGACCGACCTTACAAAAGGTTAAGCATATGGGCCCCACTTGTGCGGCCCGTGTAGCCTTTTTTAAAAATACAATTTCAGAAGAATGTATGTCGCAACCCAATTTTTGGAATTAATTTTAAAACATAGAATATGATTTTATTGAATAAAAATTATTAAAGGATTATATAGAAGTCCATGAAATTATACTTCTTATAGAAAAATAAAGTGGGGAGAAATTAACAAAACTAAAGATGTACTTTTTTCTTATACATATGCTATAATGTATTGCAATTTACTTAAAATGTCAAATAAATGGCTTCACTTTAGTTTTTCTTTCACTCATCCTTGAAAATGTTTAAAAAAATAGAAGAGGAGGAGAAAAGGAGTAGAGCTCGAATTATGAAATAACTTAACTTGGACAAGAAGTTTCTCTTTTTTCTCTTTAATAGAGTGTTAAAATAAAAAGAAAGTATCACTAACCCCTTTCTCTCCCCTCTTCATTGGGTTACAAAAAGGAATGTAATCTAACTCTATGTATTGATTTTGAAAATGTGAGATAATTGACTTATTTGACAAACAATAAATCGGTCCCCTTTTCTTTTGTTTATATATGAAGAAAATAACATTAACATCTCTTTTTCTCTCTCCTCTAAGAAATTTTTTCAAAAATAGGAATACAAGATATGGGATATGAATTTTAGTGGATAATTATTGTTGATCTCGAGATTTGCTCAAAGGATCACAAATGAAAGTATTTTCTGAATTATCTAATATAAGAATGCATTAAATTAAAGTTAAATTACCTAAACAAAAAAAACTTGTACAAAACCTAGATGTAATTGTCTAGGAAAATTCTAGTCCATTATTGGATGTGTGGTCCAAATTTTGTATCCTTTTGACTTAGATTGACCCCTCAAATCTATTAGGGAAGTTTTTCCTAAAGTTTAATTATAATTTAATTTCGATTTCATTTAATGCATGAAGAAAGCCTATGATTTGGTTATTTTCACCTATCACACACCTCTCTTCTCCTTTCCTTTTCCGCACTCAACATCTTTCCTTCTGTTCCCAATTGAACGACATGCATATCATCCTCTTCCTCTGACTCCTTCGTGACTCATGAGATTGTTCACTAACTTTCTTTTGCAAATCACTCACTCCCTCATCCCTCCATGATTTCACAAGATTTACTCACCAATGGCATTGTATTTCCTGCCCTAATCAGTTGGTCTATAAATTCCTTTTCATCTCATTCTGTTGGTGAAACACCCAATCTAGGTCTTCCCTTCCTCTACATGTCGAGTTACAGACACCACCACAATGCTCCCCTTTCCTATATAAAACATTTTTGAGAGTCGCCAACCCCTACAAATTATGCCTCTCTTACCAATTGATCCTAAGTACCCTGAGCCTCCATGTCTTGCTTTCTTTCCTCTTCAACAAGAATCTTCTCGCCTCATCACCCTCCTCAGCCTCTGGTGAAATTTTCACCTTGGTAAACACCCAAGACAACCCCTCTTTGTTTCCACATTGCTGGTTTGCTCAAAATTTCCACCAAATGTTGGTCCTATAGGCCTAAGTCTCACACCTTTCCAAGATTCAGCTTTCAGGACACCTTAGTGTCTCTCCGACCATGGAAGTGGATGTCTCTACTTTGCCTGACCTTGGCGAAGCTTTCTCCATCCTTGGTTGATGTTTTTTTGACCTGAATCATCACGCTAAACAATGGGATTTCTTCACATATTTCTCTCCTTCTCTGACACTTCTCCTAGATACAAATATTATCACCCTCTTTCTTCTTGATCTCCATGATTTTCTGGACCATAACGAGGCATCTTGACCCTCACTTCATTCTTCTTATGGCCTCTTTGGCACCTTCCCACTTCCAACAGTAGTGGGGTTTTTCCATGGCCGAGTTCTTGAGCTCTTGTGCCCCAAATAGACTGTTTTCTTGGCTCTCCGCTTTGTCTCAGTACAAGGAAGCCTCTAATGACTCCCCTATCCCTTGTTGATTGCTTCCTATCAAGGTTTGATCGAAGGTATCATGTCTTGGTAAAGCTCCTTGGATCCGAGAGTGTTTGAGAACAATGGAAAGGGTTGAATTACCCTGATACCCATCCTCATTTAATTTTTTGATTGATATCCCAAGGAAAATTTGGGGATTTAGTCACCTTGATTCCTTTGACCGTACATTCAGTTTTTAAGAGACCATTGTGTTGGGTTTTAGGGGAGACAGAGAAGGCAGCGAAAACAATTTTTTTTCTTCTCCCAAACCCAGAATAAAGGAATCGTGTCAACGTCTATACAGTAGGAAGGATGGTTTGTAGAGACATACCTTGTCCCGAGGCTTGCTCGGTGATGTTACCTCGCGGCTTGTGTGGTCTTCACCTCCAGTCTTGGATGGTGTCTGTGCAGCTCCTGGTCTCACCGGGACTGTCAGGATTGACAGCTGTCCTCTGAGTGGCAGAAGTCTCCCGCCTATATAGTAGTCCACATGGACCACCTGGAACTCTGATCGCCTTGTTGTATAAGGCACCGAAAGGAGTCGTACCCTCCTATCAGTGTTCTAGTCACCGACACACTCTCCTGCAACCAATTGCCTTTCTGCAGTTGTCTTTCCCTCACTGTGCCTCCCTAATCGAGTAGCACTTGCTTGGGCTCTCTTGGTTACCACAACCAGAGAGAATGACAACTTTGCAGAGAAACTGGTGTTCTGAGTTGTACTTGAGAAGCCCCCAATACCCCTATATATAGGAGGGTCATGGGATAGGGTTCTCTACCCTGGGCAATGAAGGATTAAAGCAGGAGTAGGAGGGTTCGAGATTTTCCACAAAACAACCAACTGCGCTAGCTGAACCGATCGTTTCAAGCATGAACCGATCGATTGGCGACCTGAGCCGACCAGTTCACAGCTGAACTGGTCGGTTGGGATACCTGATCCGATTGGTTTACTTTTGAACCGGTCGGTTCACTGCCCTGGTGAGTTCTCGATTGACTTTTCCTCTTTTTGTTTCGAATTGATCCAAATACCAATCCTTGTTCCAATCAAATTGGACAAGTTAAACAAAGAGAAATTTTCTTGCCAACCTGACTTTCCCAACTCGCTCGGTTGGACCAATTGAGTCGATCAATTCAACCCTTGAACCAGTTGATTCATCCTGTCTTGAGCCGATCGGTTCATCACATGAGCCGATCGGTTCACCAACCTGAGCCGATCGGTTCATCGCATGAGCCGATCGGTTGGGAGTGCAAACTGTGCAGAATCAGTCAATTGCAGTTTCAATCAATTTGATACTCTAATCAATCGCTCCAACACCTTGAACACTATGATACTGAGCTATCAATTGATTGAGTGTTTAATTGAACTACTAAACTCCTTTAGCAATCAATCTAAACATTGTTTGTGGATAAACTCCTCTTCCAGGTTAAATCCTATGTGTGTGACCCTACAGGCCCATTTCACGTTGGCAGTGAAAGTCCATAACACTTATGACTTCACAAGCAAAGAGCGGTACCTAGTCGCACATCTGTCCTACCCAAGTGAAATAGAAAGTTGGAGAACAACTTTCAATCCTACAATCCGTGAATGGTGTTATAGTGAATGTATAATTCCTTTGTCACTGATATCCTGAATGAACTCAAGGCATGGAACAATCATCCTTTCAACGTTCATTCACTTTCTTGATCTCAGAGTAGATTGGAGGAGATATGTATGACATCAATATCACATACTGATTCACACATGCGTGCGCACGCCTATTTCAATCCTACTCATCAAGTGGCCATGGATATCAAACTCCCTCAGGAGGGACAAATCCCATATCTATCATTCACCCCCCAAAAGCCCCATGTGTCAAAGCCACCCAATCATCACCTTTATAACAACACATGTTTCAGGACTGCGTTTGATGATGTCAAAGTGTACCCAACAACATGTGTTGAGTGTAGTGATTTCAGGTCAAAGAATCACACTCACTACCATCACTGTGAGAACTGACTGTGACTACCATGTCATGGTTCCATGTGTCAAACTCACGGTGGGTCTGTCCGGTACACTTGTTCTCTAACAAGTACCTATGTGTTTGGTTTGATATCTCCATATCATTACTAATGAGATTCTGTCATCAACCAACACCACAATCTAGTCTTGTGTGTCATTGTTGTCTATCTACCTTCCACAATGACATCTGAATAGGGACATAATAAGAATGTACAAACTCTTAGCATCCGTATGATCTCATCGTTCAGGTCCTCAACCTGAAAGCATACGTCATTGAGTATTTTCATTCTTTAGACATTCAATCTATTCTATCATTATCTCATATGACTGAACCATAAAAATTGGAAGCTTGCCTTTGATTCTTATCAAATCAATCTTAATGTATCCCACCAATCATACCATGATTGGCTCTCAGGGCACACATACCAACAGACTCCCACTTGTACTGTGAGCCAATTGCCCTTGAATCATATTCATAGTGATCTTCAAACATGTCCCACATGTTACAATGCTCTAGTGCTTACATAACGAGTTATGGCAACACTTTGCCAAAGTTGGTATTAACTACATTCATCTCTTCATTATACGTCACACGTATGAGATGGAGTTGCCGTAATATGCGATCTAGTATTCCTTTGCTAACCTTTAGCCACATTGCATTACCAAGCACTCCTTTTTTGTCATCAATGATCGGAATATCTATAAGTTCATCTCATGAACTTCCAGATCCATATAGTATCTACTAAAGTTTTTCTAACACACAGATACTCGACTTTTCCCTTTAAAATGGTTTAAATGGAACGTTTCCATTTATCAACAAGCATTCACTTATATTTATATATTTTGTGATTAATCCTCTGTCCTTTTTAGAAGTTCGCATCAGTGTAACTCTTTACAGTGAACCCTTCCTTATTTCCATAGAACTAGTACTTCTCAAGTACTTATCAAGTTCTTATTGTGGCAACACATCCCACTATCACACAGATAGCGAGGTGTTATGCAAAAACGTGCGGAATCACCATAAACCACATATTACCAAAAACATGGGTTAATTAAAACCGATTGCGGAAAACAAATGAACTATGAAACTATTACATCTGAGTCCTCATCCTGCGAAGAAACATGTTATATAAACATATACAAGACCTGATACGTGTCCACAACTTAGAGGAACAACTGTCTAACCATCACATGAGTTCATCACCTGTTTATACATACATAAAGGCCCACCTCTGGCCAACAATAGGATATACAAAACATCAATGATTACACATCGTGAAATAACGTCAAACACCTCCAAGGACCTGAGAGTACATGGATGACTCTAGACTCTACTACAAAACACCAAAACAACAACATATCCATCTCTTTCCTTCTACTGCTCGTCTTGCTGCTCGGCCGCAGATGTACAGAAGGCATACATCCAATTCTTTTATGGAACATGATCAACAAGATAAGATATATACTGCCACATAACATGAGGAACATATAAGTAACTGTAAGATATAGTAAGATTAACTGTACAAGCAAGGCCTCAACCAATGTTCTGTGTTTTGTCTTAGGCAATAATTACTATACGGCTGAATTACATATTCTTATGCCCTGAGGAAGTGAACCGTATCGTTCAAATCCAACCGACAGCTGTGAAACGCGGACCCGGTGCCATACAAGGTCAAATGGAAGAGCCAGACTCCACGACCTCCCACCTCGTGGTCAGTGCATGAGTACAACACAAGCAGGACTGTAGTCTCATGCTAAAGTGGTCTTAGCCACAAGGTCAGTCTACCCTCTGCCTAGCCCACCTCGGTACAAGTATCGGCGCTAGTGAAACTAAGCCACGAGGCTGTTCACTGTGCTCTGAGCCATGAACGTATTCACACTCCTCATATCACATATCCTGAGCCATGGGCATGTTCACCATGCTCTTCACATACTTTGGGCTACGGGCCTAAATCCGCACCCTGGAGTCTACAACCGAAGTTGCACTCTTACCTCCTTACTTTAGGCTAGGAGAAACCTCACATACTCAACAATATGCGCTCCGGGTTAACCCGTAGGAGAACCTGTTTCACCATCACCAACTCCTGACGATGATGGATCTATGGCCAGGGCAGCTACATGATATATTCCATTGTGATTAATTAGTGCCTTTTAGATGGATTGCAAGATTCAACCAAGTTATATAACATGTAAACTATCACAAGAAATGAACAACATAAAACTCAATGTTATGCTTTTATTGTAATCAACATCATCTTGATCCATCACAAGGATCCATACTACATGTTATCACTTGGCTTCTTGCCAACCATCTAGATCCATCTCAAGGATCATCACATACCATGGGATCTCAATCCCTCATCATATACTACCACTGCCTCTCAAGGCTTACATCATGGGATAGCAGTCCCCAGTACTTTAGTCAAGTACATAATACAAATTATCTCAACATCAAGAGTAACAATCACAACATGGTTACTCAACATATACATATACCTCGTAGCCCTTCTTAATTGGCTAAGCATCACCTGCATGGTTAGTAACAACAATCATAGGCTTCAATAGAATGACCATGCTATCAGTATAAGGTGACATTAATGATTATATACTTTCTTAATCATGCCTCAACTTATGATCACATGCATAAGGCACATCATTAAGCAAACCATATTACATGCTCATTATTCTCCTTAGTATTATACAAATAATCATGATGATCAAGTTCATGTATACAAATATGGGCGTTATATAAGTAAATGTTACCATAATGATTACTATTACGCATGCAAAGAGTCACCATCGTGTTAAACCAGAACATATCCCACAAATCTGTTTTTCATGATAAACGAGACCCTCACTAAAAGCACCAAGAACCCTCACTATAAGCTGTAATGGGTAGCATGCCCTCACCTATAGTTTAACCATAACGCTCATCACATAACGGCCGTCATACTAGGATCTATCGGCCAAGCTCATAATGCTATGTCGGGCTAGCAACACTGCATTCAAGGTCTGCTGTGCACCTTGCCTATCGGGCAACGGCTGTGTCGTGCAATGCCCGTCACAAGGCAGGGCTATCGGCCGACACACAAGAGACTAAACGTGACACCCGTCACAGGTCCACTACCAACATCGATCTCAAGTGTACAACGACAACCAGCAACATCTAGATCAGGTGTATAACTCAAACTACTACTAAGGGATCTATCGTCCAGCCATCTATGCCATGGCCTAACGGCTGTCACCGGGTAGAGTGGTGTGACGCCCATCACAAAGACAAGGGTATTGTCCACCACCATCACACATGTGTCGGGCAAGGATCTAGGTATGTCGGGCAGCACATCCCCAACCCATAACGACCAAGGTGCAACTCACAAGGTTATCTTCTACCTCAAGTACACGGGCACCCAAAACCCTAATGGGTCAAGAAGATGGCTCACCTCAATCGACTAAGAAAGAGGGGTCTTGCACATAAATTATCACCAAACGGGCCACTCAAGGAAAAACCCTAGAAAGAGTCACAACTATCATCAAGCTCACCCTTCTAGTCCATGGTGAGAGGAGAGTGTTGCTCAAGCAACTAGAACACAAGCTCACCTCAATCGACTAAGAAAGAGGGGTGTTGCTCATGAAACTAGAAGCTCAAACTCACTCCTATGGACCAAGGAGAGAAAGGAGTATTGCTCACCAAGAAACCCTAAACCACAAGGATCAACCAACATGGATACTTAAGCAAGATACTAATCTAACAACATGTAAATAAGATCATAGAAGGAGATAGAGTAGTTAGGGTTAGGAGTTATGTAACTCACCTTAAGCAAGATCCAAGCTCCTAGCTCCAAGCACCACCAAGCAAGGAAGAAGGAGACTCCAAGGATATCGGCCACCAAGCTTGCTCCTCCAAGGGGTATCGACCACCAACTTGCAAAGGAGAAGGGTGGGTCGTGCACATCAAGGTGGGGAAGAAACTAAAGAACCAAAGGAACTCTTAGCAAGGGGAAGGAAATGCCTATATTGAAGGAAAGGGAGGAGAAAACAAGGTAGAACCAAGCAAGGTGTCTCCCACCTAGGGATACTTGTCCTAGTGCACGAGCCACCACTCTAGCAAGCCCTAAACAAATGTCCAAGGTCATTGCTACATGCAAGCATCAAGCACCAAGTGTTTGCTGGTGGTGACACAAATGAGGTCAAAACTTGGTCAAAGGCTCTAGGGCAACACACCCTCAACACCATGGGTGACACACCTGGGTGACACACTCCTCTCTTGCCTGATATAGGGCTCAACCAAACCAAAGCAAGGCACCTCAAGGCCCAACAAGCTCAACCAAGCCCAAAAGAACTCAAACAATGAGCCCAAGCCTTCCTCTCTACACAAGAGGAAGCAAGGAGAGAGAGGAACCCCTCATAAGGTGGCAAACTTGCCCACAAACCCAAGACTTGGGTTAATTGCAAGTAGCCCCTCCAACTCTCAACAAAGCACAACCAAACCCTAATCACCACCAAAGGTGATTAGCAAGCAACAAAGCACCAAGGTTAAGCAAAGAAAACAAGGTAAACCCTAAACGGAGGTCAAGGTCCTTACAAACTAACCCTCTACAAATGGATTTTGTCCCCGAAATCCGAAGAGAAAAGAGAGGGATACTTCCTCCTCATCTCTTCCTCAAGCTCCCACGTGGCTTCCTCAATGCCACGATGATGCTAAAGAACCTTCACAAGAACCATGTTCTTCCTCTTCAGCTTCTTAACCCTTCTATCAAGGATCGCTACAGGACCTTCGTCATAGGTCACATCTTGATCAAGCTCAACTTCAACTTGTCGTATCACTGTCCCTGTATGTGGATGGCTTTTCTTCAGCATACTGACATGGAACACTGATGTAACCTATGCAACTCTGGAGGCAACTCCAACTCGTAAGCTACTTTGCCAACACGTGCTAGGACTGGGTAAGGCCCCATATATCTAGCTGCTAGCTTACCCTTCTGGACAAACCTTAGCACACCTTTCCACGGAGAGACTTTAAGGTACACTTTGTCTCCTACCTGGAACTCCAAAGGTCGTCGGCAATTGTCTGCATAAGACTTCTGCCTGTCCTGTGCTGCTTTCAACTGTTGTTGTATCACTTTGATCTTTTCTATTGTCTGCTGAACTAACTCAGGACCCAAAAGCTGATATTCACTAGACTCATACCAACACAAAGGAGATCTACACTTCCTTCCATACAAAGCCTCATAAGGAGCCAGGTCAATGCTCCGCTGATAACTGTCGTTGTAGGCAAATTCTATTAAACTGAGATGTACATCCCAATTGCCTAGAAACTGCAAAACACAAGCTCGAAGGAGATTTTCTAAAGTTTGAATAGTCCTCTCTGACTGTCCATCTGTCTGTGGGTGGAAGGCGGTACTGAACCTCAACTGCGTTTTGAACGCTTTGTGCAACTACTCCAAGGAACGATTCGTGAACTGAGGGCCTCTGTCAGAAACTATCGTCGCTGGCACACCATGCAAATGTACTATCTCATCCACATATACTCGAGCGAGCTTTTCTGTTGTATACGTTGTCTTCACTGGTATGAAATGGGTAGACTTCGTCAATTTTTCCACTATCACCCAAATGGAATCATGATTCCTAGTTGTCCTGGGTAGACCAACTACGAAATCCATGGTTATATGATCCCATTTCCACTGCAGTATTGGCAAGGGTTGCAACGTACCTACCAGCTTCTGATGCTCAGTCTTGACTTGCTGACATACCGCACACCTAGCCACGAACTCAGCTACATCTTTCTTCAAGCCGGGCCACCAATATAAGTCCTTCAGACTATGATACATCTTGGTGACACCTGGATGCATAGCATACATCGACGTGTGTGCTTCCTCGAGCACTAACTTTCTCAGCTCATCAACATCTGGGACCACCATCCTATTATGATAGCAAACTAGTCTATCCTCAGACTCATGAAACCCATCACGCTTCTTGCTGCCGAACTCTGATCTGATCAACTGCACTGCATCATCGGTCTACTGTGCATCTTTGATCTGCTATCTCAGCGTAGGCTTGACTTGCATATGTGCTAAATGTCTAGCTAACAAGGAAACTTCCATCTGCACATTCATCCGCCGCAAGGAAACAAACATATCCCGCCTATGGCATACCAGGGAACTCATCTGTGCCTTCTTTGAAGAAAGAGAAGAAGACTTTCAGCTAAGCGCATCAGCTACTACATTCACCTTACCAGGATGATACTCGATGGTGCAGTCGTAATCATTGATTAACTCCATCCATCGACACTGTCGCATGTTCAACTCGTGCTGCAAAAATATGTACTTCAGATTCTTATGATCCGTAAAGATCTGACACACTTCCCCATACAGATAATGTCTCCAAATCTTTAATGCATGAACCATTGCTTCCAACTCCAAGTCATGAGTCGGATAGCTCTCCTCGTGTTTTTTAAGCTTTCGCAAAGAAAAATAAACCACATGATCTTCCTGCATCAACACACAATCTAAGCCTTTCTTGGAAGCATCACAGAAAACAACATAGCCCTTTCCGGCTCTGGCAGGATCAATACTGGAGCACTGGTCAGTTTCTCCTTCAAACTCTGGAAAGCTTGCTGACATCGATCATCCCAGACAAAAGATACGTCCTTTCTAGTCAACTTCATCATTGGCAATGCAATCACACTGAAGTCCTTGATAAACCTCCGGTAGTATCCTGCTAAACCCATAAAACTACAAACTTCTGTCGGCGTCTTCAGTTGCTCCCAATCTGCAACGGACTCCACCTTCCTCGGGTCTACTTTGACTCCTTCTGCAGATATCACATGACCCAAGAAAGTCACTTCTTTCAACCAGAACTCACACTTACTGAACTTGGCATACAACTGATGTTGGCGAAGAAGAGTCAACGCTCGTCGAAGATGTTGCTCATGCTCTTGCCTGTCCCGACTGTAGACCAAGATGTCATCTATAAAGACTACAACAAACTGATCTAGGAACGGATGGAACACTCTGTTCATCAAGTCCATGAAAGCAGCAGGTTCATTGGTTATCCCGAACAACATAACCACGAACTCAAAGTGACCATACCTCATCCGAAAAGCTGACTTGGGTATGTCATCCGCCTTAATCCTCAGCTGATGATATCTAGACCGTAGATCGATCTTCAAAAACACCGTAGCACCACGCAACTGATCGAACAGATCATCTATCCTCAGTAATAAGTACTTGTTCTTGATCGTGACTTTGTTCAACTGCCGATAATCTATACACAACCGCATCGATCCATCTTTCTTTTTCACGAACAACACTGGAGCACCCCAAGGCGACGTGCTCGGTCAGATGAAACCTTTATCCAGCAACTCTTACAACTGCTTCTTAAGCTCTATCATCTCCACTGGAGTCATCCTATACGGTGTCTGTGCAACTGGATGTGTTCCCAGAACCAGATTGATCTCGAAATCAATCTCTCGGGGCAGTGGAACACCCGGGAACTCTTCAGAAAACACATCTGTAAACTCCCGGACAACTGCCACCTCCTCGAGACAAGGACCTTTTGCCTTGGTAGCCACAACAGTATCCACAACGTGAGCTAAGAACGCCTCACATCCGTGTTGTAGCAACTTCTCTGCCACCATAGCTGATACCAGACACGTCGGAAGAATCTTCCTATATCCTTGGAAGATCCACTTCTCTCCAGCATCATCAAACACTGCCTACTTGGAACCACAGTCCAAAACAACCTTATACTTTTCTAAGGTATCCATCCCAAGGATGACATCGAAACCATGCATATCAAGTGGTATAAGATCCACTTGAATGTGGTGTCCTGAGAAAGATAAGACACAAGATGGACACTCTTCTCGAAGCATCGAGGAACCAGCAAGAGGGGTTTCTAACAACAAACTATCTTTCTTACAGCTAATAGGTAAACGACCATTTTCAAGCATACTATAGGAGATAAAAGAGTGTGTAGCACCTGGGTCAACCAGAACAGATATAAAGCAAGAAGAAGACATATCAGAATGAAATAACTCCATCTGACCTGTCACCACTCGCGGGTTGACTATCGCCTCCGACTGACTCATAGCATAGAATCGAGCCGTTGCTTGCTGTCCACGACCTCTTCTTCCTTGAGCAGAAGATCCCGCTTGCGATGCTTGACCGTGTCCTCGCCCTCTGCTACTACTAGGCTACTGTCTATCTGACCCTTGTTGATTCTTCCTCAGCTGCTGCGTCAGTTCAACGTCTCTATTCAGGCAATTGAGCCTGAAATGCCTGATCTGTCCACAAAGATGGCATGACCTGTCCTCAAACCGTGGTCTAGCTAGCCCTGTCACTACCACAGAAGTTGTACTGTATGCCTTTGATGGTGAAGAAACATAACCTCTTCCCCTACTCAGAGACCACTGAGACGGTACACTAGAACCTCTCATTACTGACAGTGCCACAAACCTTGGCTTCTTGAAGCCACCAAACCTCTGTCCCTGGAACTGAGCAAGTCTCTTCTTAGCCATAGACTCTCTCTTCTCCCTTACAGACCGTTCGATCCTACAGATGGATTCCATAAATGTAGAAAACTGCTCTCGGTTCTCTAACGCAGAAATAGGTGTTTTCAGCTCAGAACTGAAGCCTTTCTCGAAACGTCTGATTCGCTCTTCATCTGTCGTCTCCATGTGAGGACAACACCTCAACAGATCCATGAACTTGACCTTATACTCGGTGATGTTCATCACTCCTTGTCGCAGGCTCTCAAACTAACTGATCTTCTCATCTAGATACATCTTTGGGAAGTATCTGCTGACGAACTCGCGCCGGAAAACTTCCCAACAGATCACCTCATCAGGCCGCTTCTCTTCTTCGATGGTCCACCAGTGATCAACACTACCCTTCAGAAGGAAGACATCATGCTTTACTTTGTCTGCTTCGGGGATGTCGAGGATCCAGAAAGCCTTCTCAAGACTTGTCAGCCACAGATCTGCATCCGCTGGATCAGCCGTTCCAGCATACTCCGAAGCTCCGACTCGGCGATGCCACCCAAAGGTCTTCGCAATACCCGATGCTTCTCCATGGGGAGCCTGTGCTCTCGGAGGAGGCACTGGAAATCGCTCAACCATGAGATTCATCATAGCCATCATCTGCCCCATAAGCTGTTGGTAGGTAGGGTGTTCAAGAATGGCTGGGTTAGGTTGGGGGACCTCAGGCACCCGATCTTCATGTGCCTGCCCAAAAGCTCCATCAACTGATGCATCATCGCTGTTCTCAAAAGCGTGTTCTTCATGGTTTCCAAACATCTTGGATTTTCTTCCGCTGAGGGAAGAAGATGATCGTAAGAAAATTTGGACAACTTACAAGAACAGGCTCAACCTAGTCCTAAATCCCTATAGACTCAACGAACCTAGGGCTCTGATACCAAAACTTGTGGCAACACATCCCACTATCACACAGATAGCGAGGTGTTACACGAAAATGTGCGGAAATCACAATAAACCACAGATTACCAAAAACACAGGTTAATTAAAATCGATTGCAGAAAACAAATGAACTGTGAAACTATTACATCTGAGTCCTCATCCTGTGAAGAAACAGGTTATATAAACATATACAAGACCTGATACGTGTCCACAGCTTAGAGGAACAACTTTCTAACCATCACATGAGTTCATCACTTGTTTATACATACATAAAGGCCCACCTCTGGCCAACAATAGGATATACAAAACATCAATGATTACACATCGTGAAACAACGTCAAACACCTCCAAGGACCTGAGAGCACATGGATGACTCTAGACTCTACTACAAAACACCAAAACAACAACATATACATCTCATACCTTCTACTGCTCGTCTTGCTGCTTGGCCGCAACTCTGCGACCACCACCACGTCTAGCTCGAACACCTAAAAAGGGTGTAAACCAGTGGGGTGAGACACACAGTCCCAGTGAGAAACATAACTCCCCTCCGAAACTACAGAACCTCAGAAAGATAAAGCAACAACATCAAATAACTGATAAGTAGTATAACAAGAGCAGTTATGTAAAGTAAAGCTATTCGTACCGATAAGCTTACCAGATGTACAGAAGGCATACATCCAATTCTTTTATGGAACATGATTAGCAAGATAAGATATATACTGCCACATAACATGAGGAACATATAAGTAACTACAAGATATAGTAAGATTAACTACACAAGCAAGGCCTCAACCAATGTTCTGGGTTTTGTCTTAAGCAGTAATTACTATACGACTGAATTACGTATTCTTATGCCCCGAGGAAGTGAACCGTACCATTAAAATCCAACCGACGGCTGCGAAACCCGGAGCCGGTGCCATACAAGGTCAAATGGAATAGCCGGACTCCACGACCTCCCACCTTGTGGTTAGTGCACGAGTACAACACAAGCAGGACCGCAGTCTCATGCTGAAGTGGTCTTAGCCACAGGGTCAGGCTACCCTCTGCCTAGCCCGCCTCGGTATAGGTATCGGCTCAAGTGAAACTGAGCCACCGGCCTATTCACCGTACTCTGAGCCATGAACGCATTCATGCTCCTCATATCACATATCCTGAGCAATGGGCCTGTTCACCATGCTCTTCACATACTTTGGGCTACGGGCCTAAATCCGCACCCTGGAGTCTACAACCAAAGTTGCACTCTTACCTCCTTACTTTAGGCTAGGAGAAACCTTGCATACTCAACAATATGCACTCCAGGTTAACCCATAGGAGAACCCATTTCACCATCACCAGCTCCTGACGATGATGGTGCTATGGCCAGGGCAGCTACATGATATATTCCACTATGATTAATTAGCGACTTTTAGAAAAATTGCAAGATTCAACCAAGTTATATAACACGTAAACTATAATAGGAAATGAACAACATAAAACTCAATGTTATGCTTTTATTGTATTCAACATCATCTTGATCCATCACAAGGATCCATACTACACGTTATCACTTGGCTTCTTGCCAACCATCTAGATCCATCTCAAGGATCATCACATACCATGGGATCTCAATCCCTCATCATATACTGCCACTGCCTCTCAAGGCTTACATCATGGGATAGCAGTCCCCAGTACTTTAGTCAAGTACATCATACAAATTATATCAACATCAAGAGTAACAATCACAACAGGGTTACTCAACATATACATATACCTCATAGCCCTTTTTAATTGGCTAAGCATCACCTGCATGGTTAGTAACAACAATCATAGGCTTCAATAGAATGACCATGCTATCAGTATAAGGTGACATTAATGATTATATACTTTCTTAATCATGCCTCAACTTATGATCACATGCATAAGGCACATCATTAAGCAAATCATATTACATGCTCATTATTCTCCTTAGTATTATACAAAAATTCATGATGATCAAGTTCATGTATAAAGATATGGGCGTTATATAAGTAAGCGTTACCATAATGATTACTATTACGCATGCAAAGAGTCACCATCGTGTTAAACAAGAACATATCCCACAAATCAGTTTTTCATGATAAACGAGACCCTCACTAGAAGCACCAAGAACCCTCACTATAAGTTGTAACGGGCAGCATGCCCTCACCTATAGTTTAACCATAACGCTCATCACATAATGACAGTCATACTAGGACCTATTGGCCAAGATCATAATGCTATGTCGGGCTGGCAACGCTGCATTCAAGGTCTGCCGTGCACCTTGCCTATCAGGCAACGACTGTGTCGTGCAACGCCCGTCACAAGGCAAGGCTATCGACTGACACACAAGAGACTAAACGTGATGCCCGTCACAGGTCCACTAGAAACGCCGATCTCAAGAGTACAACGACAACCAGCAACATCTAGATCAGGTGTATAACTCAAACTACTACTAAGGGATCTATCATCCAGCCATCTATGCCATGGCCTAACGGCTGTCACCGGGCAGAGTGGTGTGACGCCCATCACAAAGACAAGGGTATTGTCCACCACCATCACACATGTGTCGGACAAGGTTCTAGGTCTGTCGGGAAGCACATCCCCAAACCCATAATGACCAAGGTGCAACTCACAAGGTCATCTTCTACCTCAAGCACAAGGGCACCCAAAACCCTAATGGGTTAAGAAGATGGTTCACCTCAATCGACTAAGAAAGAGGGGTCTTGCACATAAACTATCACCAAATGGGCTACTCAAGGAAAAACCCTAGAAAGAGTCACCACTATCATCAAGCTCACCCTTCTAGTCCATGGTGAGAGGAGAGTGTTGCTCAAGCAACTAGAACACAAGCTCACCTCAATCAACTAAGAAAGAGGGGTGTTTCTCATGAAACTAGAAGCTCAAACTCACTCCTCTGGACCAAGGAGAGAAAGGAGTATTACTCACCAAGAAACCCTAAACCACAAGGATCGGCCAACATGGATACTTAAGCAAGATACTAATCTAACAACATGTAAACAAGATCATAGAAGGAGATAGAGTAGTTAGGGTTAGGAGTTATGTAACCCGCCTTAAGCAAGCTCCAAGCTCCTAGCTCCAAGCACCACCAAGCAAGGAAGAAGGAGACTCCAAGGATATAGGACACCAAGCTTGCTCCTCCAAGGGGTATCAGCCACCAACTTTCAAAGGAGAAGGGTGGGTCGTGCACATCAAGGTGGGGAAGAAACTAAAGAACCAAAGGAACTCTTAGCAAGGGGAAGGAAATGCCTATATAGAAGGAAAGGGAGAAGAAAACAAGGTAGAACCAAGAAAGGTGTCACCCACCTAGGGACACTTGTCCTAGTGCATGAGCCACCACTCTAGCAAGCCCTAAACACATGTCCAAGGTCATTGCTACATGCAAGCATCAAGCACCAAGTGTCCGCTAGTGGTGACACAAACGAGGTCAAAACTTTGTCAAAGGCTCTAGGGCGACACACCCTCAACACCATGGGCGACACACCTGGGTGACACAGCTCCATGGGCGACACACTCCTCTCTTGCCCGATACAGGGCTCAACCAAACCAAAGCAAGGCACCTCAAGGCCCAACAAGCTCAACCAAGCCCAAAAGAACTCAAACAACGAGCCCAAGCCTTCCTCTCTACACAAGAGGAAGCAAGGAGAGAGAGGAACACCTCACAAGGTGGCAAACTTGCCAACAAACCCTAGACTTGGGTTAATTGCAAGTAGCCCCTCCAACTCTCAACAAAGCACAACCAATCCCTAATCACCACCAAAGGTGATTAGCAAGCAACAAAGCACCAAGGTTAAGAAAAGCAAACAGGGTAAACCCTAAACGGAGGTCAGGGTCCTTACACTTATGGTATTCCAGTAACCTTTACTGGAACTAGACAGACATCCACTCATCATGTCCCACATACGAGTTATCAAGATGATCACATCATATTGTCATGTCCTACATACAAGATGATGAATGCATTTTATTCTTGCTATGTTCATACTTGCAAGATAATGGGATGATTACATTCATGATAGATCCATATCTATTCTTAGTGTTTCCATTCTTCATAAGAATTGGAAACTTGACCTTGGGATACTAACTCCATGTAACATGGAAAAGTTTTCTCCCACTGAATCTGTGCACACTGAACCCTTTAGTATAGATTGCCAATGTATGCTTTCTCTTTTTAGGTCAAGAGGTTTTTGAGAACTATCTATGTAGATCTCTATTCCTATCACAGAGGAAACGTCTCTATCTTCCTTAAAGATAATTTCCACTTTGGATTTCCATTCTAGAACATTTCATTCCTCATCGACATGTGCAATGCAAATACGCTTCCACTAAATCACAGATCCCTTCTTTATCTTTTTCATATCAGTCAAACCCTTTGACTATATTATCAAAGTAAAGATCCCAGCTCTGAGTTGCTTGTACTCAATCAATCACATTGATTAGTCCATTATAACTTATAGACTTTATTTGCATTAATGGATTCATAAACCTTATTCGTTGTGTTACGTACACATCCTTGTTTTATTCCTCATAGGAATACGATTTTAGTATCTGTATGCCAAATCTCTTAGTCATTAAGTTGCAATCAACAAGCATCATCCTTCTCAAAACGTCATCCATGTGTCTTAACACTTAAGATTCATTCGCACTTATGGATTTCATCCCAATGGATGCTACCATCAAGGTCATACCTTATGGTTCACATGGAAGTCATTTAGATGTAATGTTCATAAACCATAACTCAAAATTTGGTTCCTCAATATCATCTAGATTGTTGACTCATCATATGACCAATTCATCATATAGATATTTGAGATGTATCTGTTAAGTAATTTGAGAACTCACAAGACTTTGTGATTCTTAATATCCTTTATTAGTTAGGGTATTATTTATTTAATAAGAACTTAGTTATTTGATAATCATCCTCTAACTCCTTAGAGTATGACTCCTTTTGATTTAGACATCACCATGCCTTAATCACGAGCTCACTATGATACACTATCATAATCACTCATAAGGATCTCAAACATTTGGTTCAAGTATTTCATTCATTGATCTCATCAAGAATTAACACTTGACCAAATTCATACTTCATCTATGCTATTCTTGAACAATTCAAAATATGCATATTGGTATTTATCTAAACACCATTTGAAGTATTAGCATTTGCTCCAATAGGTATGTAAATACATCACATGTATTATACCTAATAGGATAATCATTCTCCCACTACCACTAGTGAAGATCGATTTATCATGTTCAAGAAATTCATGTCTCTTACTGGTTCTCTAACCAAAAGAGTCTAGATTTATCCATCATATGGAAACTAGAAATGAATTTCTCATGATGATGCTAATTCATTGTTTGAGTTATCAATAACTTTTAGATATCATTTTATCTTATGCATACCAAGTACCACAAGATAAATAAGGCATTGCCACAAAGATCATATCTTTGAAACATCAACTATATTTATAGTCATCTTGTCACTACGAGATGCAACAATAAAGTGTTTCTATTGGCAAATTGAAACAACAATTCACAATTCTATTTCGTGCCCTTTAAGCTGAAATAAACTAAAAGGTACTCCTATCTATGGCAACAACACTTGCTCTAATGATGGGTACTCCTTTCTTGGTCCTTTCGTAAAGGCCATCACTTCTTTGTAGATCTTACATATCATATATGTCAGATCTTCATCTTGGTATCATATACCTCAGAAGCGGTTCATTTCATGATACCTTAGGTGGAGATCTCTATCCCCTCCTTTCGTCTTCTTTTGTTCTTCCAGATATAGAGGGAAATTCCCTCGTTCACCCTCCCATGTGCCTTGAGGCTGAAGATGACTTGCTACTGGCTAGCATCAGAATGCTTCTTTGCTTTGCCCTTGTCATTGCCTTTAAGACTTGCCATTCATTGATCACATCAAACATTAGGGTTTGTCTTGCTTCATAATTGCCTCTACCATCCTCAACATGTCTAACAACTCTGTCAATGCTTGTCAAAGTTGTTCATGCCATAGTTCATCATGAACTATATGATTCTCGCAACATTTGTAGTATTATACCAGTAGCCAACTATTGGCTCAGAGGAAATCCCAGTCTAGTCTTACCCAATCACATTGAGTGTGTGAATACCTACTGGATCTTCTTCTGTCATGACATACTAGGATAGTGTCTTGGAGACATCATATGACTCATGTTGTCTCTGCAACTCATAGTTCAGAGAACACAACATGAAGCACTCAACATCAATGGCATCTTCAGTATGCTTCCATAAGCATCCTTTAAGCCATTGGTGTGGTGGGATCGAGTTCATCTGGTTCTGGTATAACTAGGACTTAGAGCTTTCACACTTCGATTGAGAACACTTCTCAACGTCCTAACCAGTCATGGAATTATTCCCATTTAATTTGTCCATCTTAAGGACCAATCACAAATAAAGTGATTATTTTTGATTAACCATTTATTATACAAAAGGAAATATATGCAATTTAGTCCAAAAACTCCTTTTTGACTTGATTGATTTGAAAAGGTTTTACGATATAATTAGGACTTTAATTAATTATCGCTCCCACTATTTTTGTTCAAATTGATAGACCTCACCATCAATTCAGAAGATTGCAGTGTACAACCTTCTAGTGGGTCAAGATCCTGAAATCCTCTGAGTCATGGACCAACTAGGGTTGTCACTCACAACTTAGATCTTCCAGGTAGGAAACTTTTTCCGATTGCATCATATGCAACTCTTGAAAGATGTCATGTGCAACTCCTTTCCATGATCACCTCCATGCCTTAAGGTGCTAGATCCTATATAGGTCACCTTGTTAAGTCCGACCCAAAGCCAACACGATGAATATGCACCCTGCTAGGGTAGACCCACATATCCATCCTTCATGCTTCTATGAGATAGACGGTGCACTACACTAGGGCATGCCCACACTTGGCCGATCAATCTTTTCACATGTGTCACATTCGGAAGGCATCTAAAACTTTAATATTTAATGAGGGATTTGGTTTTTATAGGTACATATACATATCCGATCACCATAATATATAATATGTATCATATACATGATATATCCCACAGAAAACATGCGAAAAAATAAAAGCAATGATTATGGCCATCCTAATGTGATTCCTTGAGCCAAGAGGAATCACGGTCATCTCGGTCTACATCACATGAAACCTATACAAGATGAACTCTGTACTTTTCCTTTACTGGGTTTGATAAACTCATCTCCATGATTGATCGACTCACCATCAGGCCGGTCAGTTGGGTGCCACCAGCTGATCGATTGGCTCCTCCAACCGATCGGTTCGTCTAGCCATCGTGCTTATCTTCTTAGCTGTCACCTGCTCATCTTACTCCACGAACCAGTCATCTAGAATGCCAACCGATCGGTTCATGCCTTGAACCGATCGTCTTAGTTGTTGTCAAGTTGTCCGCCATTCTTTGACATAACAGGAAATAAAAGATCTATCCTATTTTACATTTGAATCGAGAAACCCCGAGTTACATTCGGGGGGAGTAGAGGTAGGAAAAAATCTTGAGTTATCTCGAGTTACATCAAGAAAAGGGGGTAAGGAATCAGTGCGTAGACCGAGATGTATACAAACACATTCAACCATACATATACATATGGTTTATTGGCCATAACCACACTATACATCCACCACAAAACTCATTTAAGGGTAATGTGTATCGAGTGCATTCATATTACATATCATATATGTATATTGGGATTTGTGGATTTAGGATTGGACATGCATAAAGCCAATTTTATTCACATCGTATGCAATAAATAAAGGTGACAAACCAAAATCGATCACATCAATAATCCTAAAGTATAGAGCAGTTGACGTGGATCTGATACCACTTTTGAATTTTAGGGGAGACGGAGAAGGCAGCGGAAAAAAAAAATTTCTTCTCCCAAACCCAGAATAAAGGAATCACGTCAACGTCTATACAGTAGGAAGGATGGTTTGTAGAGACATATCTTGTCCCGAGGATTGCTCGGCGACGTTACCTCGTGGCTTGTACGGTCTTCACCTCCATTCTTGTACGGTGTCTTTGCAACTCCTGGTCTCACCGGGACTGTCGGGATTGACAGCTGTCCTCCGAGTAGCAGAAGTCTCCTGCCTCTGTAGTAGTCCACACGGACCACCTGGAACTCCGATCGCCTGGTTACATAAGGCACCGGAAGGAGTCATACCCTCCTGTCGACGTACTAGTTACCTACACACTCTCCTGCAACCAATTTCCTTTCTGCAGTTGTCTTTCCCTCCTCGTGCCTCCCTAATTGGGTAGCACTTTCTCGGGCTCTCTTGGTTACCACAACCAGAGAGAACGACAACTTTGCAGAGCAACTGGTATTCTGAGTTGTATTTGAGAAGCCCCCAATACCCCTATATATATAGGAGGGTCATGGGGTAGAGTTCTCTACCCCGGGCAATGCGGGATTAAAGCAAGAGTAGAAGGGTTCAATATTTTCCACAAAACAACCAACTGCGTCAGTTGAACCAATCGTTTCAAGCATGAACCGATCGATTGGGGACCTAAACCGATCAGTTCACACCTGAACCAGTCAGTTGGGACACCTGAGCCAATCGGTTCACTTATGAACCGGTCAGTTCACTACCCTGGTGAGTTCCCGATTGAATTTTTCTCTTTTTGTTTAGAATTGATCCAAATACCAATCCTTGTTCCAATCAAGTTGGACAAGTGAAACGAAGAGAAATTTCTTGCCAACCTGACTTTCCCAACTCGCTCGGTTGGACCAGTTGAGCCGATCAGTTAAACCCTTGAACCAGTCAGTTCAGCCTGTCTTGAGCCGATCTGTTCATCACATGAGCCGATCGGTTCACCAACCTGAGTTGATCGGTTCATCGCATGACCCCAATCATTTGGGAGTGCAGACTACGCAGAATCAATCAATTGCAGTTTCAATCAATTTGATACTCTAATCAATCGGTCCAAAACCTTGAACACTATGATATTGAGCTATCAATTGATTGAGTGTTTAATTGAACTACTAAACACCTTTAGCAATCAATCTAAACATCGTTTGTAGATAAACTCCTCTTCCAGGTTAAATCATATGTGTGAGACCCTACAGGCCCATTTCACATTGGTAGTGAAAGTCCATAACACTTATGAATTCACAAGCAAAGAGGGGTGCCTAGTCGCACATCAGTGCTACCCAAGTGAAATAGAAAGTTGGAGATCAACTTTCAATCCTACAATCAGTGAATGGTGTTATAGTGAATGTATAATTCCTTTGTCACTGATTTCTCAAATGAAATCAAGGCATGGAATAGTCATCCTTTCAATGTTCATTCACTTTCTTGATCTCAGAGTAGATTGGAGGAGATATGTATGACATCAATATCACATACTAATTCACATATGCGTGCACACACCTATCTCAATCCTACTCATCAAGTGGCCATGGATATCAAAATCCCTCAGGAGGGACAAATCCCATATCTATCACTCACCCCTCAAAAGCCCCATGTGTGAAAGACACCCAATCATCACCTTTATAACAACCCATGTTTCAGGACTACATTTGATGATGTCAAAGTACACCCAACGGCCTGTGTTGAGTGTAGTGATTTCAGGTCAAAGAATCACACTCACCACCATCACTGTGAGAACTGACTATGCCTACCATGTCATGGTTCCATGTGTCAAACTCACGGTGGGTCTGTCTGGTACACTTGTTCTCTAACAAGTACCTATGTGTTTGGTTTGATATCTCCATATCATGACTAACGAGATTTTGTCATCAACCAGCACCACAATCTAGTCCTGTGTGTCATTGTTGTCTATCTACCTTCCACAATGACATCCAACTAGGGACATAATAAGAATGTACAAACTGTTAGCATCCGTATGATCTCATCGTTCAGGTCCTCAACCTGAAAGCATACATCATTGAGTATTGTCATTCTCTAGACATTCAATCTATTCTATCATTATCTCATATGACTGAACCAGAAAGAATTGGAAACTTGCCTTTGATGCTTATCAAATCAATCTTGATGTATCCCACCAATCATCCCATGATTGGCTCTCAGGGCACACATACCAACACACTAGCTATGTGGCCGGCTCTAGTTGGGACAACTAGACAAGGAACACATGGCTTTGTGGTGATATCTGATTGGCAGTTCTTCCAGAATTTGTAATAAATCGGTGTTTTATCGGAAAAATATGAAAAAATATGCTTTGGAAATGATTTTTTATTTTCTTTTGACTAGTTTAAAAAAAAAATATTTTCCACATTACATCTCTTCAGTAATTCAATGAACGAAATTAGGGTTTAAGGACTATGAACTCATATAAATGCATGATTTAATCAAATAATAGGTTATTACAAACTCGATCAAGTCATAGAACTTGATCTAAGGTGGTTTACTATAGGTAAGTAGGCCATGCATATTTGGCACAAGTAATATTGGTTTGATGCATGTTTATTTATGGTCATGCACATTATTATGCCTAATGAATTATGAATGTTTTCTCAAAAGACATCATGTATATTTATCACTGATTGAGTGGTTGTTTACTTATAGTCTATGATAGAACCCTAATTATACATAAGAATTAAGATTAATAAAAATTATGCTAAAGAAGGGGAAACCCTATTATGGTTTAAGAGGGAGAAATCCCATCATGGCATTAAAAAGGAGAAATCCCACTATGATCAATATTAAGACTAAGGAAAGTTAATGTTTAAGTTAATATATAAGTTAATGATGAAAAATCATGAAACTAAATAAGTTTTTATATGTACCCTGTTCATGGACCTCAAGAGGTTGTGAAGGGATTTCCTAGCATTATGGGCTTCCTAGCAATTATGGGCTCCTATGGGGCATTAGGAGAGGTGGAATATATCTACTTTTCCAATTCATCATGTTAAAGTTATATAATGAATGCATAAGACAATCCATGTTCAAGTTTATGTTAACTTAATTCATGTCAAGTTATTTATTATTTTCTGTCTTATAAAGTGACAAATATCACTTACTGATGTGATATTTGTTTTGCATGGCTGGAGACATGATGTCTGTAGGACTTGGATCTACTAAAGGATAAAAAAGACAACAAAGACTAGAAAATCTTTAATCTTAGATTGGTGGGGTTCCTTTTACCAAGTCGATCCAGAGTTTTAGAATTTTTTTTATTATGCTTACCAATGTTACCAAATAGATTATATTTCATATATGAACATGATATAGTTTTCTTTTACCAAGAACTATATGTGAATCTGATTTCATTCAATGCAAAGTGTTTCATTTACTATAATAGTAAAGATTAACATAATTGTGACACCCCCTTCAGTAATGTGCATGCATTCTCTTAGTGATATTTATATGTTGTGAAAAGTGGGGTGTTACATTATGGTATCAAATAAATTTTGGTAGATGGACACTAGAAAAAGTATGATTCGTATGTTCTAACCTTAGGTATATGTCCTTTTCTAGATGTCCCCTAAGATATCCAACAAGGGAAAAGATAAGATAGATAATGGTGCTAGTTCCTTTAGTGAAGGGAGGGATCGTGAGAGAAACCCTAAAGAAACCATTGAAGACCTTGTCCAAGTACTCACCAATGCTTTGGGACAAAGACCCCATCTTCCAAGGCACCATGAGGTGACACTAGTAGACTTCCTCATGTTAAGGCATGACTTTTTCTCTAGTGAACAAGAAGTTGATGTAGTCACCAAAGTTGAGGAGTGGATTACAAGCATGGATCATTATTCCATGATATGAACTGCCCTCAACACTATAGGGTTCGTTTTGCAACCCATGTGTTGAAGGGAGCAATCTGTACATGGTGGGAGAACCTCCTAAACTCAAGGGCAGTAGATGCCCCTCCACTCACATGGGGGGGGGGGGTTCATTGAATCCTTCTAAGAGCATTATGTGTCTAAATCCATGATAGATAAGAAGGATTTAGTGTTTTCCAACTTAGCTCAAGTGGGTGACATTAGTGTAACCCAATATTCCATGAAGTTTAGGGTCTTGTAGAAGTATGGATATGATGATGATGAGTGACATAGGGCTAAGAAGTTCATCCAGGGACTCAAGCCTGGCCTAAGTTTTACCTTGATTGTAAGAGACATACGAACTCTCCAAGAAGCCCTGGATTCAAAATTAGCATTGGAAGACCATCATGGAAAATCACACAAGAAGGATGTTCCTCATATACACAACCAAAACCCTCCTCTCAACAACCATACAATAAAGAGAAAGGCACCTGAAGTAGAAGTTGAATGACCCTAGTGTCCAACTTGTAAGAAGCATCATGCAGGCCCATGCAGGCATGGTACGGGAGCATGGTACTACTATGGAGAGCAAGGACATATTAAATTAAACGTCCCTAATCTCTTGAAGAAGGAATAGAACTAGAATAAGGATCATAATCCACCACCTAAGAGACAAGCTATGATTTTCACTATGGAAGTAGAAAAAGAAGATGAGGAATAATGTATTAGTTAACTAATGTTCCCATGAACCTTTTATGAAATTTGTTTCTTTTCATGAAAAAAATTGGGCTTAAATGAACTTTGATATAGAGACTATTGTTAAATAAAGGGGTAGAAAATCCCTTAGTTGGGTAAGATCCTAGAAAAAATTTAATGTTGAAATTTACAATAGCGTGGATAGATTTGTCACACCCCAAGGTTTTGGGATTAATTTTGAAACTTAGAATATGATTTTCTTTAATAAAAATAGTTGAAGGGATTATGTAAAACATCACGAAGTTATAATTCTTGTATAAAAATAAAGTGGGAGGAATAAAAGATAACTAAAAATGCACTTTTTCTTATACATATGCCATAATGTGTTGCAATTAACTTAAAACATCGAATAAATGCCTTCAATTCTCTTTTTCTTTCACTCATCCTTAAATTTTTTAAAAGAAACAAAAGAGGAGGATAAAGGACTAGAGGCTAAAATTATAAAATAACTTAACTTGGACACAAAGTTTCTCTTTTTATCTTTTATAGTGGTTAGCATGCAAAAGAAAATATCTTTAACTGCTTTCCTCTTCATTGGGTTACAAAAAGGAATAGAATCTGACCCTATGTATTAGTTTTGAAAATATTAGATAATTGAATTATTTTGACAAATAATAAATGGGTCCCCTTTATTTTTGTTTATATTTGAATAAAATAACATTAACATCTCTTTTTGTCTCCCCTCTAAGAAATTAAAAAAAAAGGAATACAAGATATGTAATTTGAATTTTAGTGGATAATTATTGTTGATCTCAAAATTTTCTCAAACGATAACAAAGGAAAGTATTGCCCAAATTATCTAATATTAGAATGCATTAAATTAAAGTTAAATTCCCTATGGAAAATTTGGAAAAGACTTGTACAAAACCCAGATATAATTGTCTAAGAAGATTCTAGACCACTTATTGGATGTGTGGTCCAAATTTGGTATCCTTTTGACTTAGTTTTGACCCCTCAAACCTATTAGGGAAGGTTTTCATACAGTTGAATTAGGATTTAATTTTAGTTTCCTTTAATGCATGAATAAAGCCTATGATATGGTTATTCTCTCCTACCACACATACCTCTCCTCTCCTTTCCTTTTCCACACTCAACATATGACCTTCTGTTCCCAATTGAAAAACACACACATCGTCCTCTTCTTTCAACTCCTTCGTGAGACATGAGACTGTTCACATGATTTCTTTCCCCAGTCACTCACTCCCTCATCCCTCTATGGTTTCACAATATTACCTCATTAATGACTTCATCTTTATTACCCAAATCAGTTGAGACATAAATTCCTTTACATCTCTCTATGGGTGAAATGCCCAATCTACTGTTTCCCTTCCTCTCCACGTCAAGTTATAGACACCACCACAACCCACCCCTTTCCTATATAAAACATATTTGAGAGCCTCCATCCCATGTGGATTACTCCTCTCTTTCCAATTGATCCTTTGGGACCACGAGCCTCCTTGCCTACTTACGTTTCTTCTTTGGTAAGGATCTTCTTGCCTCATTATCCTCCACCACCTCTGGTGAAATTTTCTCTTTGGTAAGCACCCATAACAACCCCTGTTTGTTTCAAAATCATCAATTTGATCTGATTTCCCCACAAATGATGTGTCCTATAGACTGAGTCTGACATCTCGATGGCGCTCAGCACCACGCTACATTAGTGTCCCTCTAAACACAAAAGTGGGTGTCTCGGCTTTGCTGGACCTCAATGGAGCATTCCCATCCTTAGTTGTTTTTTTTTGCATAGTGGATCATCATATTGAAAAATGAGCTTTCTTCCCTTATTTCTTGCCTTCTATGATTCTTCTTCTAGATATAGAGATCCTCTCCCCCATTCTTCTTGATCTATGTGATGTTGGACCATAACAAGGAATCTTCTCCCTCACTTTCTCTTCTTATAGCCTCTTTGGCACCTTCCCACTTCCACTAGTAGTGGGTTTTTACCATGGCCAAGTTCTTGAGCTCTTGCACACCATAAACACCATTTTCTTGGATCGTGGGTTGTCTCAGTGCATGGAAGCATCTAATGAATCATCTATACCTGATTGATTGCTTCCTGCCAAGCATGGATCAGAGGTATCATGTCTCGGTGAAGTTTCTTGGAGCCAAAAGCCTTTGAGAACAATGTTAAGGGTTGTGTTACCTTGATACCCATCCTCATTTTAATTGTGCGAGTGGTATCACAAGGGCAATTTAGGGGTTTAATCACCTTGATTACTTTGACTGTGCGTTTAGTTTTGGGGAGACCACCAGACATGTGGCCGACTCAAGTTGGGCCAACTAGACAAGACCCCTGCCTACTGAATAATGTTTTTGTACATGTGGCTTTTTGGCGATATATGATGGTCAGTTCTACCAAAATTCATAAAAAATGACATTTTATCCAAAAAATACATAAAAATATATGTTGGAAAGAATTTATGATTTACTATCGATTGGAGTCATTTTTAAATGCTTCTTTCCACATTACATCTATTCAATAAACGAAATTAGGGTTTAAGGTCTATGAACTCATATACATGCTATGATTTTAATAAAATTACAGGCGATTAAAGATTCGATCAAGCCATAAGACTTGACCCAAGGTGGTTTACTATATGTAAGCGGACCATGGATATTTGAACCAAGTAATTTTAGTTTGATGCATGCTTATTTATATTTTTGCACATTAGTAAGATTCATTGATTATGAATATTTTCTCAAAAGCCATCATGTATATTTATCATTGTTTGAGTGGTTGTTTACTTATAGTCTATTTTAGAACCCTAATGATGCTTATAAATTAAGATCAATAAATCATGCTCAAGAAGGCAAAACCCTATTATGGTTTATCAGGGAGAAATCCCATCATGATATTAAGAGGGAAAAACCCCACTATGATCAAGATTAAGACTAAGGAAAGATAATGTTTAAGTTAAGATCGAAGTTAACGACGAAAAACCATGGAATTGGCTAAGTTTTTATATGTGCCTCATTCATGGACCTCAAGAAGTCATCAAGGGCTTTCCTCATTATGGGTTTTCTAGAAATAATGGGCTCCTATGGGGCATTAAAAGAGGTGGCATATATCTGCTTTTCCATTTCATCATGTTAAAGTTATTCAATGAATGCTTAGGACAATCAATGTTCAAGTTTACGTCAACTTATTTCAGATCAAGTTTTTTTCTTCTATTTTATAAAGTGCCAAATATCGCTTACTGATGTGATGTTTGTTTTGCATGGCTGGAGAGACAATGTCCTCAAGTCTTGGAGCAAGTAAAGGATAAAATAAGACAACTAAGACTAATAGATATTCAAGATTATCCTGGTGGGGTGTGTTTTACCAAGTCAATCCATAGTTTTAGACATATTTTCATTATTCTTATCCATATTATCAAATAGATTAGATTTCATAGGTGAGAATCATGTAATTCTCTTTTTCTAAGAACTATGTATGAATCTGTTTTAATTCAATGCAAAGTATTTAATTTACTATAATTGCAAAGATTAGCATAATTGTGACACTCCCTTAAGTAATGTGCTTCCACTCAATGATTTTTGTATGGTGTTACAATGTACCATCTATTTTGGTTAATTTACTTTTTGGACTGAACATATTGAAATGGATGATGCATTACTCATGTAGCACAATTATTACACAATTTAGTTTGATACCTTTATTTTTAAAAAAATAGGGGTGTTCAAAGTTTGATTAGTAATCAATTAATCTAATGGTTAATCTGGAATGGTTATTTTTAGGATAATTTGCTTACATTGATTAATTTATTTAGGTTAAATGGTAAATAATTAATTCATCGTTTAAAAAACTTATTTGTTTCATTAACTAAATTAACCAAATAGCTATAACTTACTCGAAAAATATCCTATATATATCGATATGGTTGTACTTTTATTTAAAAATGTCTACATTTATATACTAATCAAGTTTTCATGAACTATATAGAACTATATCTTTATTCAATACTAGTATAATATGCCAATTTTTTTTATAAAATTATAAACATTTTCATATAATATTGTTACAAAAGTCTTATTTGGTTAATAAAATTAATCGAGCGAATTACCATTAACTAATTAACTATAGCTGTATTAACCAATACTAGTTTTTAGGTTATTGGTTAAATTTTCAAACCACAAATTTAACCATTTAAATGTTCCTAATTAACCATAGCCGACAAAATTATTCAAACCCCGACAAAAAACTCTTTCTCAACTTTGTGTATATTCTCACTGAAGGTGCTTTAACACTTTCAATGTTGAGTTCATTTAGTGCTTCTGCATGTTTTATTTTTAATATATTCTCTGAACAATGTTATGGGGTTTTTAATCTCAATTTCATCTTGAACAAACTATTTTAAGAGTTTTGAAATCTCAAATTTTGTATCTGGTTAAGATATGATCAAATTCACCAAATTCTTCACAAAGTCAATATATTTGATTATTTAATATTTTTAACACCAGTGTCATAAATTCTGAGACAATGACGTACTTCATGATCATTTTAGTCTCAAATTTATGCCCAATAAGTCTCAATTATAACATACTTTTCATATTTAATTCTACCAAATGTCATACATGTGAAACAACTAATATAAGTTGAGTTATATCTATCCTACCCTTCCCTTGTTGGTAAATAAAATAAAATTACAATATAAATATATATGGTAATATAATTACACATGTACACGAGATAACATATATGGATGCATAGAATTTAAAGCATAACTTAATATATCACTAACCACATCCAAGTTCACATTAACATCTAATTGTACTTTCACATTGGATGACATGATCAAATTTCTCTTGGTCAGGTTCCTATGCAAGAATCTCAACTTCCTCTGGGTGTCTTAATAGCCTCTACAACAAATTTATATGTATGGTCCATCAACCTAGACTATTAAGTGCATCTTTACCATGTATAGTCTTCCCTAAGTGGGGATTAGGTGTAAGGATTGTTCAACTAGTGTTAAAATATGTGCAAAAAGATTATAGGTTACTTGGGAAGGTATGTTGGCATGTAGTGGGACTGAATACAAGGTGGAACTAAGTATAGGGATTGCTTTCAATGATGCACCTAGAATGGATGGTAGTGGGACTTCATAGGAGAATGGTGGTGGAATTTTGTCGGTGGGTCTAGACTATAGATGCACCTACAAAAGGTGGAGTTGGTGCATGTTAGATGGGTGGATGAATTGCATTAGTTGATGATCTTAGAAAATAAGGAGGAGCTAACCAAAAGTTACATGTAATGCTAAAATTTTGTAAGATGAAGTTGTGGTTTTTGTTGGAACATACGTCTAAGTGTCTATATGTATATGCCCTAGAAGCTATTGCATGAACTTAATCTTGATGTGAGTAAACCATCATGTACATCTTGAGGTGCTCAATTCCTTACACTACCTATCGTAACCAATGCTTGAACATGTGAAAAAGTATTCAACTTATCATAGTTTATGATACATAATTAAAGGTGTATATAAAACATATAAATACATTATTATTGTAAAAAATTCTTTTTAGGTATGATATGGACCGATAAGAAATGACATATATTCTTTAGGATTAGGTGACAAGCCCCAATCAAGATTTCTAAAAATATTTTTTACTATCATAACATGCACGATTTTAAAATATATTATGTTATATTATTTCATAGCCAAGTTTTTTAACGACAATAAAATCCGAGTGACTTAATCATGACAAACAATTACTCAGATAGGAGCCTAATGCTATAATCCAATCACAATATGTCTAAAGTAATTGAGATATGAAAATAACAATAGGTGTTGAACAAGAAAATAGATGGATTGATTGTCAACTATAGTTCTCTTAACATACTTAATGCAAAGGGAGAAAACATATCTATCTTGAAATTACAATGTACAAATTTAACAGTAAAGTACAAAACAAAGTAGTTAAATATTATAGCGCAACATACTTATAAATATGGAATGTATTGGATAAATTTATTATAAAAAAATGATGTGAAATTTATGAAAATATAGTTAATACTTAAATTGTGATACCCAAAAAGAGTTATTTAGAGATATTACTTCTATTGTTACTTATAAATATAATTACATCTTGATTATAATTTTTTTCCAACTAACTACTTCACCCATACATACATATGCTAAATTTGGTATGTGGTGAATGAAGGGGAAGAGAAGGAAGGAGAGAGGGGAATATGAGGAGGGAAATATGAAGGTGTTCAAGAGAAAAATAAATGTTTTTCAATTTGAAGTAGATTACTTGTACCTTTTATATTGTTTGTTGAATGCACAAATATTATCTTGTACATTTCAATATGTTTCTCAATAAAATTATATCACAATATCATGTTCTACATGTATTTCAATTTTTCCCTCCACATTACAAAAGATTTTAGGCCACTTATTTATTTAAACTTCTTAGTTCTAGTTAAACATTTTCTCTAAGTTTTCAGTTGTGATTTATTATAGATTTTTTTGGTTCCATCAAAGTTATTTCTGAAAAACATTACTCAAATTCAATCTTTATTGTTTTACTTTCTACTACCAAAATTTATTCCATATTTTGCATAAAGTCTCCTTCTATTATTAATCTCCCCTTTAGATACCTCCTTCTAATTGTCTTGATTTTAATGGAGATGGTAAAATATGATAGAAAATACATTATAGTATTTCATATTTGTTTCTTTTGATTTTTGTTTCTTTCCTTGCAAGGTATTTTAACTAATTATAAAGGATTTTTTTTTCTCTTCTCCTCCCTTCGCGATAGTTTCCTTCCTAGCATACTAACTTTCATACTTTAAAAAAGTATACCTAATTGTAGGGTTTATTCACTAGATATTCCTATAGGTACACTTTTATTATTTAGAATTGATCAATCCAATTTTCCAATAGGCTCCAACACACTAATAACTACATAGTATGCATAACTTCTCTTACTATAT
Source organism: Alisma plantago-aquatica (assembly GCA_963693085.1). Classification (NCBI taxonomy): domain Eukaryota; kingdom Viridiplantae; phylum Streptophyta; class Magnoliopsida; order Alismatales; family Alismataceae; genus Alisma; species Alisma plantago-aquatica. The sequence continues at coordinate 917,007,427 of OY856409.1, forward strand.
ATTTGAATTTTAAATTTAAGATACACATATTTCATTTAACAGATGTTAGTAGATGTTTATATATGTATGCATGTATGTATGTAAGTATGTTTCTCCTTGTCTCATTCAGTATCTTGTACCATTTATTCTACATAATTAGTAATATGGTGTTGACTTATATAATTTCTATTGACAACCCTACGTGTGAATGTCTTCACAATTACTTATCAAGAAGAAACTTAGAAGAAGTAGATAAGTGTCGATATTGTAACTGTAAATTTTGAAAGATTTATTTTGAAGGATTTAAATTATTTTGACTACTGATTATTTTAAAGATATAAATAAACAAATTCAATGACTTCAAAGTACAAATTTAATGCTACTTTTGAAATGAAATGTTAGTTCTAAAACTATACATTAGTCTTATCAAATAATTTTACTAATTTTTTTTAGTTTTTACTTTTGTTTGTCTAAGAAAATTATAAAGTTCAAATGAATTTATGTTGAACTAGTTAGAATGTGGACAATAAAGTTGCACCTCGAGTCATTTATAGCCTTTAAACATTGATGCCTAGGGTAAGAGAGAAATCATGTAAGCTATAGCTTAATTAAACTCTACTAGACACTAACATATAGAGGTACTTTTGTGGTCCCCACCAAATCTCTTTGGTAAATATTGTCAACTACCTATAGGTGAATTATCATTTTTTGTGGTACTTGTCTTGTGTATTATGGCTGGAACCCTACAAAAGGATCAAATCGTAGTACATGTGCTAACAACAAACTTAGGTTTTGTCGTCTCTAGATTCAAAGTTGAATCTCTTGATTGTACCAATGAGCGCAATCAAAGTATCATTGTGTTGGTTGTATGCCCAGAGAACCCTTATGTGATGATTTTAATATGGACTCATTGTATATTAATTGATTATTAATAAAGCTATTTCCAGTTATTTTGTACATTTTAGTATTGGGATAAGAAAAAAATGTAATAATGTTCTAACAATGATTTAGCTTGATATATGGTTTGGGTTGAGGGGTCTAAACATGAAAATATATGTATACTCATGAGTGTCCATGCTTGTTATGTTCCTAATCAGTGATAATTATGTATGTCATAGGACAATATAATACACAAGATTGGTGTGTATGCTGAATGATGATCCTTTCTCTTTAGTCATGATATCAGATGTCAATTATATAGATGGGTATTTATAAGAGAACAAGTTGTAATGGACAAAGACTAACTTCGATACTAACATATGGAAATAATTTCATGGTAGTTAGAGTCATTACTCAATGTGACAACGATGACTTTAATTCTTAGACCTCAAATCACTAAAATGATTACATTGTTCAACGTACTTTAACACTACCCAATGTGATTGTGAATAAGGGTTTCCATGTAGATAGTGACTAGGGCACCGTGACACTTCTGGGTTAATGTGATTGATGTAGATAGAATTTATCCTCCATTGGAGTGATGTACAAGATGGTTGATAAGTGTGACTTAGAAATGCATAACCATGCTCATGTGAGTAAATATCTAATATTAAGTTCACAAAATCTCAATTGCTTGATCTAGTTCAAAAGAAAAGGTAGAATGTTAACATATGAAAAACCATGCCTTGATTTCGATATGGATATCTATGACAAAGGGTGTCAATGGGATTATACAATCACATTAACATTGATCATTTTACAGGTTAAAGTTGTTCTCCAAATTATTCATATTACTTGTATAGAAATTGTGTTTCTAAATACTAACAATCTCTTTTGAGGTTATGAACACCACTACCAGTGTAATAAGGAACCTATGGGTTCACACACATAAGGATTCTTAAACGATTCATATTTACACATATGATTAGAATGGCTCTAAATAATGTACAAGCTGATTTTTCCCAATCCAACAACTAGGAATGACAACTGGCCAAGTAGATCCTTTGGATTAGCTGGTGCTTGAAGGTCAATCAGCTGATTGATCACCAAATAGGTAAGATTAGATGGTATTTGAAGGTCAATCAACTGATCGATCACCAACTAGATAAGTGACCAATCATCAATCCATATATTCCATTTGGGTGATTGGGATTAAATTTTGATTGAATAAGAACTGAAAAGATTCGATTTGATTTTTATCAAATTTCATAGTTCAAATCAAGGAAATACTTATTGACTAAGTGAATAGGTCAAATTCATAGTCTATTCATCTAATTGGGTAAGGGAGTCAGCCCATTCATTAATGAACAAATCAACTGGGAAGTTTGTTTAACTTTTCCAATTTTATTCTGATTGTGATTTGTGATTAGGAACGAGATGGGATTTTTGGAAAGTATAAGCCCATGAATCTCTTATATAAAGTGGTGGACATTCAAAGGAGACATACACATTAAGAAACAATTTGTTGAAGTGTTCTTCCTCTTGGAGAGATAAAAATTTATCCCAAGGACAATAGCCTACAAAAGGAGGAGAAGTAGAGTGATCCACGCTAGCATGCAAATGGTCCAAGTTATGCTTCCCCTTGGCGACCTAGGTTCTGTGTAGACAACTGAGACCCTTGGGTGAAGTCTTGAGGATAAGAAAGTTCTTCAAGGATAAGATAAGGTGTTGCTTCAATGACAAGGAGGCAAAAAAAACACTTCTGATCTAGTTACAGAAGTACAAGTTCTACACCAACGTAAGATTTGTCAAGTTGAAAGACAACTTATGTGCATTAAGGTATATTTGATATCCCTTCTTTGTCTATAATTTTATCATGCTTAATGTCTAGGACATACTATTGGATAAGATTCTATTGAAAGTTTACATTTTAGTGGCACCCCTTCCTTCAAAACTCTACACATTGTGCCTTCCATATGCCCTACTAGCATGTAGAGCATATGCTTCCCAAAGTCACTAAATATGGCCAAACTATAGTAAAACTCTATTATGTAAGTAATAATTTTCCATAGTGTAGTGCATAATGGGACTCATGGAAACCATATATCAATGCCCACCAATAATTAAGGCGGAATATGTGACGACACTTCCTTCATCATGGATAAGATACCACATGTTTCAATGTAGATGTATATTTTTTATCACATGATTATTCAATAATAAAAAAAGGTTTTGTAGTATGTACCATACTATCATGAATGCGATGAATTTGATTGTGTAGAAACTCCAACATACTTATTGATCAAAAATTTTGAACTTGCTATCTACCTAGCTGAATTAAATACCAAAATAGTTAGCATCCAAAAATAAAAAATACCAACATGGACTGAGTTTAATAACATATGATAAATAAATTAAAATATGTATATGCTAGATGATGTCAATTGGTCGATGCTACTAGTCCTAGCTAATATGACAATTAGGTGCAAAAACAATCCTCTACTGATACCATATTTGCAAAAACAATCCTACACCCTCCTATCCTGCCACTTAATTTCCTCAACTAAGTAGCATTGACAATCGCACGACACAAATATGCTAAGGTGACATCATATAAGATAGACTACTCCTCTCAAAAAATTTCAACACAGACAAGTACTATACTTTCGTAGGACCTCTTGTAGAATATGAAATGAGTAAGGTACCTAAAAAGTATAACATACATGCCATTTCACATATGTTCACTCATCTCATCATCTTTTGTGAAAATATTACTAAAACATGTCTCTCGTAATAACTTCAACCTAATGTTCCATGTATCCATATCTAAGGGAGAGAAATAGGGAAATTATGACACAAAAAACCCAAGATGAAATATTGATGTTTATATGACCTAAGGGGTGTCCACCAATAACAACATCCCCATCTATCTCAACCCTAGTAGATACCTACATCATGTAGAGTAATAATCATCTCACCACTAGGAGAATGAAAGGTGTTTGTTCTACTATCCGAACAAGATACTACTCCAGTGATAAAGCTTACAATCTATCTTACAACCTAGTTTGATAGTGTTCACTTTTTAGCAAGACCAAACGTGTAAGTGCAATCCTCTCTAAAATACTATGGTCATTGGCTCGTCACTCCATAGTAACTGTACTGTTATTGGAGAGTCTAAGTGTAGATTATCCACAACACACGATTGTAACCTTATTACAATAAAAATGGATGAAAAAAACGTATATTACAATTGATTTACTATGCATCAAAAACTACATTAGATTTTATCTGAAATTTCAAATCTAGTTTACATTGCAACTATAATTTTAGTTTAAAAAATATAATACATAGTTGTTACAATACCTTACATCGGTTAAAATTTATTATGTTATAAATCTACCACTCTTAAAATAGAGTTTGTCACTAAAATTCACTCATTCAAAATGAAAAATTGCTAATTAGGGTATGACTCATATCATCTCTAGCTAACAAATTCCACTTTGTCAAGCTTCACATATGATTAGGGTACACCCTTCATGAACAAAGTCACCCTTTACTAGTCATAACCCCTAATGTATTTTAGAGAATAACCAATGTATGAGTAAAGATATCAATACATTTATAGATGTTGATTATAGGGTATCTAATTGTGTATGTTTTGGATCTACATTACGTTCTAAGTTTTTAGTAGAAATATAATTCATGAAAATCTAGGCATACCTATCTACGAGACCCTAACACAATGGTTGCAAACATAAAAACTATAACAAGACAATATCCTAATGTTCTCTAAAACTAATTAATAAAGTAATAATACATATGAAGGATGGATGTGAATAAATATCCAAGTCTGTATTTTATACCCAAAACATATGAGTATACATGCACACACACATATAGTGTAATTTAACCATTTTGAATATTTAGCCATTCCACTATATTAGCGAATCATGAAATAGACTTACTTTCCAAATAGACAATGATTTATAGAAACACAATTTGAGATAGATGCAGTAACCTTGAACATACTAGGTAGTTTATTAATTGATAATATAGCCCAATCGGTAAGCTACCTCACGTTGCTCTATATTATAAATTACTTAATATATACATAGCATCTTTGAGAAATCACTGATAAAGGTAATATATGTCCTGATTGGATTATTAACCTATTAAGAAATTATTACACATCGACAAACATCTAATGGGATAAATAGGAAATATAATTAATATTCCTTAGGTGCTTTCTATATGATTTGCTCCACTTGTATTTTGACTCACAAAAAAGGATGATTGGTATGTAGATCTAATCCTTTTTCCTTGAAATAAAAATTAAGGAAGATAAATACTTGATTACAGATATCATGGAATGTGATATTGTATTTATTCAAGAAATGAAAAATACAATTTATGTTCATAATATAGTATTGCTTCAGTTTTAAAATTTGGTAGTCAAAACTAGAATTGAACTTACAATAAATACATATTATTTAGATGAAAATCAGATAACATGCACTTTACAGAAAATTCAACTGACATGAAGTATTAAAGGAGAGATAATATAAGAGACACTTCCCTCATGAGTGGGTAATCCCAAATTGAATACATATACCGAATACAATATTATAAAAATATCTGATTAAATTATGCTAATGCATTTCTATATATTACGTTATCCACTAAATGATATCGAAGTAGGAAATAAATGTCATTTTCTAATTCTATAGGTCTTAGTTAATATATGTGTCAGGTTATACATTATTTGTGTAGTGTTTTCTTCCTAAAATCGAATATATAAGACAACAAGTAAAAAATGTAAATAAAATAAAGCTATTAATTGTAATATGATTATTTCCTAAGGTTTCTATATTGTTTCTCTTTCATGATGGAGTTTCTGAATTTTTTTATTTTATGTGAGTTTGTTGCAACCGAACGATCAAGATCATGGGTGGAGACATTGACCTTTGACAAGTGGGCTTCTTACACATAAAAAGTGATCTCGACCCCCTTCATCTTTGTCTCTCTCATGGGTCCATATCATCTCATCTCATCTATCTTCTCTGATTCTTTCTGCTCTTCATCTAGGGTCCTACCCCTATGCATTTAAGCCCTAGCTTGGATGGTGTGATTAACTATATAAGGAATTCCCTAACACTCCTTCTCCCTTCTACAAACTTCATGGTTGATTGACTAGGTCTGGTGAGGTCTTGGCCTAATTGCCTTGGCCAAAATATTATTGAGGATCCCTCAAATCTTCTCAATACTGTCACCTCTTTGGAATTTTGGTTAATTGTTCTCCCCAACTTGAGGAGTTGTTTCTTGTTAGCACCTCTTTGATAGAGCTGCATTGACTCCCATGTAATTTAGAAATGGCACCACATGTTTGTAGTGTCAACCAACACCTCCTCCATCTTCATTTTACATTTTCACATGGTAAATCTCTTGATCCCATTTTCTTCTTCTTCTTTTTTACCTATTATGCTATCCCGGATGGTGTATTTGCAAATATGTGCCATTTTTTTATTTTCTTTGGTATGGAGTTTCTTGTTCTCATAGGACTTAGTTGGCCTTCTTAGAGGACACACAGTTGCTAACTCAAGGGGATTGACCCTTCCCCTCCCTCTTTCCATGGAGAGGGTGGATGTGATTTCTTTTGGACACCTAGAGAATCAAGTGAAGGTTCAATAGGATCCTTGAGACCTTGGGAGTCTCTAGTTTACAATGAAATTAAAGGTTTAATTGTAGTTTTATCTCCATGATTCTTATTGTTCACAAACTAAAGAAGAACTATTGAGAGTGTGTTGTACCTAGTTTGCCCCTCACCCTTGTTTTAGTTGTCCTAGGTATTCTCATTATTTCTTCCCAAATTTAGTTTTTGATCATGCAAGTGTTTGTATCACATAGATGACTTCCTTACCGAATCTCACACATTTTTCTAAGATAAAATTCCATGAGGCAAAATCTTTTCCTAAAGGTTTTAATTAATACTTAGAAAATATATTAAAATTTCAAATTCCATTGAAATGTATTGAAATGTTAGAAAAATATAGTTTAGAATAATATATTATGACTTATTTATGTGGATTAGTTTTAAAACCCAAACCATTTAGGTGTGAAATCTTTTTTATTTTAAATGGCAATTCATTCATCCCGTGGTTGGGGAGTTTAGAACTTGCAACCTCTCGGTCATACATCAGTACTTGTACCAACTGGGTGCCACATATTTGGCATTTAGGTGTGAAATCTCTTTGTAGGATTTTGAATATTTAATGGAATTGAACCCTGATTTCATGTAATATTATTGAAAGAAGAATTTAAGGGACTGTTTTGAACTTAGGTATGACCCTAATTGTCTTAAATACATATAGAAGGTATGGGCATTTTTCATATTTAATTTGGGCGTTTTATGACTCAAACCTTGATCTTCTTCAATGAGGCACAAGTCTTGAATTAATTATCCATTTAATCTCCCTTAAAATCCTTTGAACATATCAATAATTATGAAATGTTTTACTAACTTTGAACCTTGAGTTTGCGGAGTCTATGCTTATGAATCATATTACTCAAATTGTTATAATATGGCTGTTTTATCCCTTGAATTTGATGTGAACTTGCTTGTTATTTATTTATGCATACTGGAAAATTTAATATATGTGGTTTGTGTATGGATGTGATCCATTCTCACACCATGTAATTATGTAGACTTGATATATTCTGTAGTGAATTTAATAGAACATATATGTATCATATCTTACTTAGAGTATATGTGTAACATTTCCCTCTCACCCCACATTAAAGAGTTGATGTGCTATAGATCACCCTAAAATTATGGTAGATGTGTTATGTCCTACCTACATATTCTACATTATTCCAACATTGTAAGATTTAGTAGACATATATGCTTTTCTCATGTTTTTAGGGAAGTATTTGGTGAGTTTATTTATGAACATTGAACTACATGATGATGAGTCATTTTTTGATTTATCACATTTTAATGATATTTTCTCTTGATTTACCCAATTGTTTTATAAGCCCTTTGACTGGGAACATATTCTCTTTTGTGCTTATACCTTTAACTTTCTAAGCATTCTTTATTTGCATATATTATATTATACTCCTGTACACTATTTCTTTTGTTTTGTATTTTTTTGGGTGTTGTTTCCGAACCATATGGATATATATGTTTGGGAGGAAGATGACTTTGGTGGAACACACACTAGTAAGTAAAACTTGAATAATTACTTGAGATGACCATGTTTCCCTCTGCAACAAGTTCTAATAGTTTAATTAGTTGTGACTTTTATTTAATGTAATTTCACCATTATGGTGAGGAACAATATCAATAATATAACTTTCAATAATATAATAATTAAAATTCGAATAGTTATATCATCACATAGTTTTGTATACCATGCCTTTTGAGAAATGAGAATAATTACCTTTACATAATTTTCAATATGATTGGATTGGTATGGGTTTATACCTCAATAAGTAAGGGGTGGATGCCCTCTCTGGTCCCAATTCTTATAAGAAATTTATCAAAACTACATCATCAATATTATGGATAACAAACATTTAACTGTTATTATAAATTTATCTAACATACAAGTGTATGTTTCAAATTTGAAAACCCAAAAATAATTTATTAAAAAATTCAAGAATGGAACAACTTAATTTTTATAATGATATACTTGTATATATAATATAATCATGTTATATAATTCAATATTTCTCATAGGGATACAAATAAATTATTAATATAATGTCACACATTTAGTCAGAAATATCAACTATGATGTTTCCACATTATTTGCCAAGAAAATTTATTTTTAGTGTAGTTTATTTTAAAGTAATATGTTATTCAAGAGATGAGATAATTCATTTTAGAACTTAGATTTCATATTTCTAATTATGAAATAGTTCTTAACATGAAGAAATTGTTAGTTTAATCTATAATGAATATCTAGAAATGTATAATTGTCTTCGTTGGCACTTGTGCACTATCCATCAAATATGACTCTTGTCTCTCAAATTGGGAAAATAGAAGGGGTTTGTTCTACTATCCCAATGAACTACTACCACAATTCCAAGCTTATAATCTAGTTTCATAGCATTTAGTAAGTGAAGTAAGGAAAAATTGTTCTAGTGTAGCTGTCTCATAAGAACTAGGCTCATTGAGTCAACACAACATACATAGTCCATTATTTTGGGGTCTGTAAGCATAGTTTTCCCATGAGAAATCGTTGTCAATATATCAAGTTTAAAGAAAAGAAATTTATTAAGTTACAATTGATTTATTAGCATGTAAAAATTATAAGATTTTAAACTTACATTTTTTTACTAAAGTACTAGTGTGTCAAGTTTTAGTTGTATTTGCTAGCATGCAAGAAAGTACAGTGTCAATAACATTTCAATCACAATTTAGATTTACAATTTCAAAATTTTCACAATACGAATGGTAATTCTTTTTTGGTAAAAGTTCTCATGTATCAATTTGTAATATTTATAAGAATGTAATAAACTACAACTATTTTCTATTTTTATAACAATTTAAATTCAAACAGAAGTTATGAAAACAAATTTGTAATATAAATCACCTATAGATTTTAAAAGTAATAATGTATCAAACTAAGTTACGTTTACTAGCATGGAAGAAATGAATATAACTTCTAATTCAAAGACATTTTAAATACAAGTTAGAGTACAAATACAATCTCATAGTCCAAATATTATATTAATACAACATAAGTATAAGTATGTAAAATTAGAATTATTTAACTTATTTTTGGAAGAATTAGTGCATTTACTAGCATTCAGGGAACAATAATTGATTTCACTCCTATGAGATTTAATATATAATTACAATTATAATATCAAAAATTTTGCAATAAAAGGACAAGTGTGTCAAATTTGAATTATATTAAAAAACATTCAAGAAGTTACAATGATTATGGTCTTAACTATATAAGATGTTAATTACCTAAATTGAGATAGTTGGAGCTCTGATTAAGAATGTACAAAATTGAGATAAGCTCCAAAAATAGAAAGATTAAGGCTCTTCTAAAAATAAGACAAGAAATGAAATTTCTATAGTTTACAAGTATAGAGTGGAGAGTATTTAAAATGCTTAAAGTTTGATAGAAAAATGTGAGAACTCTACTAAATTGAGTGAAAGGTCACTCTATCTTCTGTTCAATCATGGTGGGAAGGTGATTTTTTTTCTACTTTTGATCATTATTACTTTACATTTTGTTCCTATCTTGCCGCTGCTCATGAGCAAGATTAGTTTTGTGTGTGGACTAGAGATATAGCTCGCTGAGAGAGTGGGGTGAAAAGGAATTTTTTATGATGAATCTTTAGTTACTGTTTGGTTGGCTTGAAAACCAACTCTGTTCATTTTATATTTGTGAGTTTTGGTATAATTTATGTTTGGTTACCAACTATGACATCATAAATATGGAATTATAACTCACAATTAGTATATTTTGTTAACCAAAAATAGGGGATTTCACTGCTCTCAAGAATGGGATGGTTGGGTTTAAAAGCAAACAAAGCATTTTTGGACATATGAATCTTTTGCATTTCTTGTTATAAAACCCTATCAAGAAAATAAGACACTATCTTCTAATAGTATCCTACAACCGAATACAAACATTTTCTTCTAAAAAGAATCCTACCCAACAAAAAGTTTTATTTTAAATCACATCATTTAGATGATTTGTTATAAAATCCTATCAACCAAATAAAAATTCTAGTACTACCTATTAAACAAGCCCTTAACTTAAAGCACGAGAATGATTGACAAGCATAATTGAAGAGGCCTCATGGAAGAGCATGCAGAGTGAACATTGTGCATATCTAAATGGGAGGATTGAGAGCTCTAGGAATTAGTACCCGAGAGTAGACAACCACCGTGCTCTGTTCGAAAACCTTCCTAGTTTTTAACAACAATAGAAATAATGAAAGAGCCACATTAGGACCTGGGGAGGCCCATGTCTCACCCAACCTTTGAAAAATAAAACCTGATTTTATAGTAGATGTTGAAACATTGACTAGATAACGTAGGATATCGGGCCATAACTATCTATCATCCCAAAAAATTTTACTCAGTTACACTATTGCAGATTTAAAAGTATACTTCCTGGATGTGACCTATTTTCTTACATTACCCTTGTAAAGGCCGGTGGGGGGCTTCTAGTTGTGAGAATATCAAAGGCGGCAGTTGGTGATAGTCTATCATGGTTACATTATCTCTTAATAAATCACTGTCTATAAGACTGGGAGTACCTTTTTCTTGAATAGTCTCTGCTTCATTTTTTTCATAGCACAAGCACGATTGTTTGTCATTTATGTTCGTTATCTTTATTTTCATCAATACTAATGAGATGATCTCTATTATATCATTGGAGTAGGTTCTTTCTATTTGTATTTTTGTTGAATGCTTATACCAATAGATATTTAATTGCCACTATCATTGATGCTTTTGGTGTTATTCATTCCAACCACAATCATTTAGGAGATATAAAGGTCCAAGATGGGACACCCTAGTGGTTATATACTTGATTTGTTATCAAGAAGTCTCAATTTTCAAACCCCGATGATGGCATTAATAGAATCACAATTTTTTTTACCAATGAAATTTAGAAGAAATAAAGGCTCAATAAATAGGATCATGTGGAAAGTTGCCTCTCGTGTTCAATGCTCCTTGTTGTTACTCATGTTTCCACAATACCATTGACAAAGAAACCTACAGTTCTTATCAAAACTCTATATTATATATGTGTTTGCAAGTCAATTTATCCATACTTCTCCTTCATGATTTACGCCTTATATAGGTGGTTTGATTTTGCTTTAAACTTTTTATGCATATATATATATATATATATATATATATATAGTTAGGCTAGAATACACTCGAGTGTATAGATCACGTTGTACAGCACAATGGTGTTTGCGTATCTAGACCATGTTTTTCAAAATCTAATCCATTGATCTTCATGGTTGCAATAATAATAGGTCACATACAAAATTTGAACTCATTTGGATGAGTGTAAGTCACTCATCCAAGGATAACAAAATCGACGCACAAAACTAATTTGAAATACATGATTTTTGCCTCCTTTAGATGCACGACCTATAAGTGTCCAAATGAGATAAATTTTATTATATAGTATGTTCTTATGATAATTAAGAATATCAACGGTTTAGATTTTTCAAAAATTTACTACATCTTCAAAAATGACTGAGGTGTATGGTGCCTCCAGTACACTTGATTGTACACTAGCCTGACTCTCACTCTCTCTCTCTATATATATATGTATGTATATATATATATATATATATATATATATATATATATATATATTAATGGTAAATATATTCCAAACCCAAAATGGGTACAAATTACAAATCACATCAAAACATGTGACTCACAAAAAGATAAAACTCCTAAGCTCGGTTGAGCATTAGGCTACATCAGTTCTCAATTCCCCTTTCGATTACTTTTATGAGCCCCATACATATTACAAATATCCTTTTCAAGAATGCTAAACAAGATGAGCTCATCCTTTCTTTTTCCTCCCAACCATTTCGTATTTCTCACTGTCCATAGCAGATGAACACAAGATGTAACACACCATAGGAAAAAGGTCTTCTCCCCCATGGTAAATCTGACATTTCTGGGAGTGATTCAGCAAGGCAAGTGTAACCTTTCAGCCCCATTTTTAATCTAGCTCTTCCCCACATATACTTCTAGACTTTACACGAGCTGAAGAGATGACTACATTCATCTTCCCCAAACTCACACAAGCAGAATGTGGTGCTAATGTCAGGTTTCCATTTCCTAACTTTAGTTAAAGTAGGGAGGTACTCCTTGTGAGCTCTAAATGAAGTTAGACTCCAATGTGGATGATGTTTCTTGGTCCATAACTCATCAAAATGTTTGTACTTTGGAGTTATATTCCTACTCATCAACCATAGGTCCTCCACAGAAGCCCCAGTTATCCATTTGGGTCATATATCTGTCATCCTTCTCCAAGTGGTAGAGTATCCCCACCAATGCGTGGGTTTCTGATTCAGATCCTCCATATATCTTACTCGCATCCATACTCCTAGATAGAGCTACTGGTCATCACTTTGTCTATTCTCTTGAGAGTAGAAAATCCATCCAGATCATATAGAGATTGAACATCAAGTCCTCCTTCATCAGTGGGGTATGAGAGTCTTTCCCAGCTCACATGGTGCAAGGGCTTCCCAATAAGAAATTAGACAAAAGAATATTTTTCCTTCTCAAAACTAAATATGGGATTTCCCCCATTGATATCCAGTAACAAACTGAATCCATATCTACACTTTTCAAGAGAATGATTCTCCCAACCATTTCCATTTTAACACCCAACAATTTGCTAATTAGGTCTTTTAATGTGTCCGAGCACTCATGGAAATGTTTTCTGCGAAGGTTACCCTCGCTAGAGGAAACCCTAAGTATTTTGTCGGCCATACACCTTCTTGTATTCCCACAACTTTGAGAAGTCCATCTTTATCCTTGCATGATACAAACATGAAAACGATGGACTTGGTATTATTCAGTTTCATAGCTGACATTCTGCCAAACTCATCAAGTAGGTTTTTAACTTGCTTTAGAGTGTTCTTCCTTCCCTCCACAAACATCAATATTTTGTCAGTGAACAAAATGTGGGACATTATCTTCGTCTTCCTGATTGTGTACATTTTGATTCTTCGTTTTTGGTAGCAGACTCAATCATCTGTGTTAGACCTTCCATGGCAATTGTGTATAACAAAGGAGACAATGGGTCACCTTGTCCCAAGTCATTTGAGCTCCTAAAGTGACCCCCTACGTTCCAATTTAACAGTAAGGAAAAAGAACCATAGTGACACATTTCTTGATCATAAGAATCCAATTATCACTAAATCCCAATCCTTCCATACATCTCCAGAGGTAAGGCCAAGCTACTGTATCATATACTTTAGTCATATCCAGTTTCAGATAGGCAGAGGGTGTGCTCCTCTTGACATTGAAATTCAGAGTGAATTATGCAGCCAACATAACACAATCTTCAATCCTACCCTCTTCACAAACGCCCCTTGGTTGGGGGAGATGATTCTTGGTAAGATAGCAGCTAGCCTAATTGTGAAGATCTTGGTGATTGTTTTATACAAAACTGAGCAACAAGATATCAGTCTAAAATCTACAAGTCTAGACATTATTCCTTATTGGGTATTAAAGCTAGGAACACATGGTTGATTTGTTTAACCATGTTACGTCCATTGAAGAACCATCTGATAGCATCAAACAATGCTTCTTTGATGAGTTCCCAGTGTTTCCTATAGAAGAATCAATTAAACCCATCAGGTCCTGGGCTCTTGTCCGCTCCAATACTCCATATACCTTCCTTTATCTCCTTTTCATCAGGGCATCTATAGAGTTCTTCATTCCCTTATCCAGTAACAATTTTCTCCCATATAATCTCATCCTTTTTGTCTTGATAATTGCTATTATACAGTTTGTGGAAAAAATTGGTAGTTTGCTTGATGATGCCTTCTTCATTGTCAACGTAGTTTCCATCTTCATCATAATGTTTAGTGATTGTGTTCACTACCTCTTTCCTTTTCACAATAGAATGGTAATGTTTAGTGTCGATCACCACTCTCTATCCATTTGGTTCTACTCCTTTACCAATAATACATTTCCTCAATTTTATCTAGGGCTTTAATTTTTTCTATTGTTGTTCTTTCTACTTCAATTAGGTTAGCATCTAGAGGATTCCTTCTCAGAGTTATTGCAATATAATCAAGTTCACCTTTATCCTTCTTCAACAAGTTGTTTAGGTTGACATATTGCTTTGACCAGACTTTGAGGACCTTCTTAACATTCTTTAGTCTCTGATGAAAACAAAATAAAGGGTTACCATAAACTTGTTCTTTCTAGGCTTTGGTAATTGTTTCTTTGAAACCTGACCATTCCTGCCAAAGATTCAAGAATCTAAATGGCTTGTTCCTCCTTGTCACTTCTCTTAAGTTGACCTGAAGGGTGGCATGATATGAAAAACAAGAAGTTAGAAGTTTAATTTTTGAACCTAGATAGAACTCTAGCCAATCATCGTTGACTAAGGCCCTATCTAGTTTACAATCTAGGCATTGTTCTTTCTTGATGTTGTTATGCCAAGTGAAGTTTTCCTTCCCAATAATTGGAATTTCAGTAAGTCTTGCTTTGTCAATCACTGTGTTAAAAGTGCTAAGAATAGAATTCATCACTTCTCTACCTCTTGCTTTTTCTTCACTCTTCTCGATGTTATTAAAATCCCCATAGACTAACCATGGGGTTTTAATGTAATCTAATAGTAGTTACAGTTTGCTCCACAACTCCATGAGTTGGCTCATAAGGTTGTGAGCATAAAACATTGTGATTGTTATCAACATAACCCCTTATTGACAGATTTAGCTATGATCTATTGTTCATCCATGCCTAGAGGTTCCACTTCCCAAGAATTTGGATTCCATCCTAAGCATACTCTTCCATTATTGTTATGATTATGGTTTGTGACCCAATTCCATCCTTGCAGAAACATCCTACTCACCAAATTTATATTGTGGCTCTTTATTTTAATCTCAACCAGTTCAACTATTAAAGCTTGAACTGATCTAATCACATCTCTAACATCCTTTCTCTTACATGGTTTACATGAGACACGAATATTAGACATAAAGAAGGTCATTAATGACCCTTACTAGTTGATTGAGTTTTGCCTGTCTCGACCACCCTAGCACTACCTCTCACTTTCTTGGAGCCCTCTCCTATAATTGGAACTGAATCTTGGCTACCAGCCTCATCTTCAGAACTGAGATCCTCAAGCCTATTCATTGTAGGGATTGATGTCGTCTCTTTCATAAGTTTTGTCATGTCAGTTGTTACCTCAACATCCGCTTTGTCTTTCTCAGACTCTGTCATGTTGTCTGCTTCTTTCTCAGGTTCAACTATCTGCTCTTTATCTTCTCATCCCTTCTTGTTAACTTTGGCCCACACTTGTTTAAGGTTGTCTTTCTTAGCCTCTTGGCATTCATGTTTATGTAGAAGGAAGTCATCACCATCATGGCCAAACACCTTGCACTCCACACAACATTTTTGTATGAACAAATACTGGATCTCTACAGGAATAGGGTCAAGCTTGGGCAAGTTAACCCAGATCTCATGAGGGGGTTCCTCATCTGCTTGGATCTTCACCAATGCCTTTGCCTCACCTAGAAATTCCTACTAGATCAACCTCATATCCACCCATAGTAGTTTAGCTACTCTTGATGCCACAATGCCGACTACTTTCTCTGACCAATTCCTTTCCATACTAGGAATTTTTATCCAAATAAGAATTGTGCTGAAATGATCTTTTTCTAGATTATCTCCCATGTGGCATTCCTTCACAACCACCATACGATCATCAAACCACCTAGGGACCATGTTAATCAATGCAATTTTGTCATCTATAGTGTTAAAACGAACCAAGAAGAAATGATCCGGCTTGGAGTAGAGGTCAAAGCCTCCTTTAGGTTGCCAAACTCTCCATATCTAGGCCAAAATATGATAATAATATGTCTATTTTCCCAAAGATCGTATGTTCCCAACTCTTTTCCATGTATTCATATGTATTCACATCAATTGTGACAAATCATTTTCCATTCTCAATCACCACAGAAGCATACTCCATCGTATTCTTGATCTATTCTGTGCCTTTGATCACCTACGTCTACAGTCTTTTGTTCCCATTTTGATTGATTCTCATCACCATGGAGAGGGAGACCTCCCCGCCACTTGGGAGAAAGGTTCTCAGGTTGCCACCATATTCTCCAGAGTAGAGTGTTGAAACCCTAGAGGCTGCACATTGTTTTGTGTGTATATATATTGTGAGTGAGAGAGAGAGAAATTAGGAAGTGTGTATTGATCGGTACATGTAACTTATGTGTACCTACAATTAAAATGGAACATGTGGAGCATGCTCACGAAATCCAACCATATGGATTGGTTCAACACTAGGGATTAAATGCATTTAAAAAATCACCACCAGATCTCATATGGATCATGAGATATAGCAATATATCATCCAATGATTTCTACACTTTTTTCAACTTACCGTTGATTACTAAATACACATATTCTTTCATAGGATGATGTATGGATGTCATATTGTGGTGATTTTTGATACACATCTTATCTAAGAGGTATGAATCACATCCATAAGGTTAGATTATTGAATAGAATTTCAAAACTATTATAAATGAAGATGGGTACATGTAAGCTACATGTACTCAGGTACACAATTCTTTTAGCCATGTATATATCAAAAGTATATATATGTATGTATGTATACGATTATATTAGACACACACAAATTCTTAGTTAATAAAATATTCTATGGAACCATCTATTAGTGAAGAAAAAAGTGGACATACTAGTGGAGTGTGTGATGCTAGACCCATTTTTAAAATTGAATCTCAAAATGAAGGTTGTAGGTGCTGATTAAAAAGGATATACTAGATACTTTAAAGCTCAAATTATGACCCTAACTATTAGATGGGCCATTAAAAAGATGTACTTTATAACATTAGTTATATCAATTACATTCCCATGTATAACCTAAGGGATGATCATTACTTACAAGTTGGCTTGGTAAATGTTGTAGTTAGAAGAATATAAGGTTGTCACATATGAAAAATTTTCTATGATGAGAATTTATGTAAGAGTGAGACCCAAAAGGGGATCTACTCAAATGATATAATATAATAGCAACATAATAATAAAGCAACAAAAATCAAACTATTACAAAGTTACATGATGATTCAACTACAATTGTTCCTCACTATAAAAGATGGAATAACAAAGTAAAAAGGTATACATCTAATAGATTGAATCACATGCAAGACCTATTGTAGAGGGAAACCTTCCCATTCCAAGCCATCCTTAGGTCCAATACTAGGTATACAACCTTTGTACATGCTTATCTTCTATTGACCCTACACCTGGGTGGAAGAGAATATCACCCAAAACATAGGAAACAGGGGATAGGCCAGTAAAGGCTGAGTATGTACATATAGTAAATACTTTGGGCACTAAATTGGGATAAAAGTACAAGAAGAGATCTTCCCACAAGAAAGGGAATATTTATTAGGTAGGTTTAAAAGGATTATAACAAACAAATGAGGCTTATTAAATTCAGAGTACACACATGAAGAATTAAATGCCTTGCCATATCAAGTAACCATAATTTCAATTTAAAGCAATAAACTTTTGAATCCATAATAATGTAGATTAAATATACCCAAAACATGAACACAACACCATATGATCATGGCCTAAAAGAAGTAAGGGTGGAAACCCACACCCTGGGTGGAATACATGTGCCCTATATAAGTATGGTTGTATATAAGTACCATTATTCTAGATATTCTAGTCAAACACACATCATGCATAAATAGAGTGGCAAGCCTATCATTATGGTCAACTTCTCATAGAAAGGAATTCAGAGTAGGTGGGGCCCAAGAACCCGTATAAATAGAGTAGTTCAACAATCACAAGAATTTAAATAAATCCAAATCAAGATATATGAATGTCAAACAAATGAATTTCAAGTAGAATTGATAGTTAAAGAGATGCCTCATTAAATATTTTAAATTTAAATAAAATAATTCCCAAAATAAAATGGATAATGCACATACCTGGTCTTCATAACTAACCCTAGCTCTAGGGGTGAACTTTGAAGTTTGTCCTTCTTGACCTAGAAGGGGTTTATATATAAATTAGTCCAAAGCTACACATTCATAGTTGTAACCATATCCAAACCTACATTGTTTTTCTAATTCAAAGTTAGGGTTTAGTGATATCCTATAAGTAAGTCATTATAATAAAAGATTAAGTATATTGATGGCTTGAGTTATTCTTTGTAATATTTCTAGTCGAGGTTCTTTTCCCTAGATAACCATTTCAATTTCAATTAAATTCACATTCTCTTTTTAATAGTTATATTTACCACTACCAATATTTTGAGGTCATGCAAACTTATGCTTGCAAAAGCAACTTTCTTATACCTATTATTTCTCTCCAATTCATTTTATTAAAATAAGACCGACCTATAAACATTCTTCAAATATATTTATATATATCCTTTTTCCTAGAGATTTATTAGAATTAATGAAGTTCAAAGTAAGTTAAGATTATTCACATACATTATTATGGACTAGTCTAAGTAATAATAATATAATAATCCATGCCTTATTTGTGAAATATATGTTGAGTATATGTACCTAAAATTATTTGAGTATAAATTATAATTATAAGTTGTTTATAAACTCTGATGAAAACTACTCTCTTAGTACATAGTGTTATAATATATATACTTATTCAAAAGAATGTATATGTATACCTAGGTATGTACTAGTATAGTAGAACAATTATACTAATAATTTTCAGCTCGGCTAAATGACATACATACTATTATGATTATCTTTTAAATTAGTGTTGGCCTTTCCTTTATCATTCCCATCAATATAGTTCATTTTATGATTAATGAACTTAAACTATTGTGAATAAGAGACTTACTTGAAGATTACATGTTTTCTATGACTTCCTAATCAATTTCCTTGTGGGGGGTTGGATCCTTTATTTTTTATTCCTTGAGGCATTGGTAGTGGTGGAGAAGGGAGTAGGGTATTTAATAAAAAAGGCAGTGCCATGTAGATCATGCTGGTGTTAATGGGTAGTGGTGTCACAATACAATGTAGTGAGATGGAACTCCATGTTAGAGTTAGACATGAGGAACAATGATGAGGATGAGGGCTTTATTTTGTTCTTTTAGAGTTTGATGAAAAATGGAGTAGGTTTTTAGCGGGATTTGTAAGGTGGACATGAGAAAGGATATGATTTGTGGATAGTGTTAAGGGCAAGGGAAAGGATGAAGAACAAGTGGTTGTTGTTGTAGGTTAGTTGAAAATTTTGTGTGTGAGTAGCAAATTGAAGGAATGACTATAGATTAGAGACTGTCAGTAGGGGATGTAGATAGGATGGAGTTGGAGGAAACAAAGGAGCTAAGAAGGAGCGACATAGGTGGTGATTTCTCAACCAAAAGTGATTGCAAACCATTTACAAAACTGCATCAATATTTTTAGCCACGACTCCTTGAGGTGGTGGTTTCTCTCTACCATACAAGCTTCAAGAGGAGGAAGTTCTAGAGGAGAAGAGAGGGATGTTAGATGTGTAGGTGATAGAGGAAGATTCTAGGTTTGTGGTGAACATTTTTTGGTGGCGATGGTGTACGGTCAGTCCTAGAATGCATGTTGGTAGGGCAGAGGAAATTGACAACTTTGGCTCATCAGGATGATGGTTTGTCATGCGTCACATGATTATCTGCCAACCTCTACAGGGGATGGAGACATGTCTCTAGGATGCCATAGGAGTTGGGTGCAAGGGTAGATAGAAATCACCAACTATGGGTTAGGGGCAAGTGAAAGGAAGGAAGATGTAGATGATTCCATGAATATGACTTGTTGGGTGAAGCGTTGAAGATGGAGGGGCACATGTCATCACATCTGGTTGACCAAAAACCTCCGCCGACCACTGTCAAGGAAGATGGAGATGATCTACTACAAGTTTGCAGTGTTCATAGCTCTTGTATCTGCATATCAACGGTGGGGAAGAAGCACAACCGCCATTGAGATATCTGGTGGAGGGGGATGAGGAAAGGAAATTGGTTAAGGTTTGTGGAGGGATTATGGAAGGAATGAGGGAAAAGAAGAGAGGAGAATAACACCATGTAACCCCAAAAATAGTGAATAGACAAAATCAATGGATCTCCTTTGATTAAAGCATTACCATATGGAAATGAATTAGAAATTATGACAAATAAAATGTTACCTAAATTGAACTCATTAGACCTATTCTATTCAATGCTTTTATTTGAAATTCAATTGGATAGGTAAACATTATCCAAATAATCACAAATTTCTAGGAAGGCAATTAGAGATGAAAGGATTCTGAAATTAGAATTAATTTTACATTTTGAATGAGTTCAATATTAAATTTCATCATTAATATATTATGTCTACACATCATGTATTTACTCCCCATAATTACTCAATTGTGACACTATAATACATATTAACCTGATTTCTTTTATCTTATAACCTTAGGTGCATATGAAAGTGCCAAATTGGACCTAAGAACATTATTTGGTATACATATGCACCTCAAATCTTGTTTTTTAGTATATTATGGTGATTTTATCTTTCAAAAATAATTTACAATGGGTATTTATGAATTCATGCTACTATAGATTTCAATTACTTTTTACACAATTAGATTTAGAAATTAAGCACTTGGATATTAGCATAATCGAGTAGGATCTAGAAGAAAGGAAGACTAACCTATATGCCTATATTTGAGTATGTTACAACACTCCACCCCTCAAAGAGGATACCGTACTCAAAATCTATTCAGGTTTAGCATTGCATACTAAGTTATACATACTAACCAAACTATAGGTTTATAGGTTACCCGATGAAGTGGATTGTGTTTTAAGTAATATATGATGTATATGTCCATTCCCAAGGTAAAAAACTATGCTACCCCATTAGGTTTTCATGTGGATATCGAACTAGGGGTGTGACAGTAGTGACTAGAATTATCATATCCAAATGATATTCATTAGGGTTACTCACACAATTATGTTGGTTTCATCATCCACTTAGCAAGGTCACCTTCATTTTTTTGTGTTGTCACTAGTTGTTTTTACCTCAACTCAATTTCCGTCAACGAAGTGGGATTTATCATTTTTCCATAATTTCCCTTTGGGATCTATTTAAAACACTAGGTTGACGGACTAAACTAGTCTATGGAATACAATCTCAACCTATATTAACATCATGTCTATTGTCAAAGTTAGCATAATTATTTTTTCTATTGAATATCATTTCACTTTAGCCTACTATGATCATAAGGGAATGATGTACATTTGTAAATTCCATAATCCATAGTTTTTTCATATTGGCTTCTATTGTACTATTATCCTTACCATCCAATTACCATCAAATTAGGGAATTAATTCAAAAATTTTAGGTGCTAATCATTTTAATATTCTTTTTCCTTTTTGACCTAACTTAGTACTTTACCTAACTTTATTTCTTCCCATAAATATTTGTGAAGATAAATTTGAAAATTTGTATCAATTATCGAAGTAATGTTGGTGGTATAATTAAAAGGGCTCCGATAGTGATGTTGGTTAGGTGGTATCTACACTTGTTTGACTTTATTACTAATAGTAATTTAAGCTTTACTTATTGAAACTATTATGAATCTTGATTATTCTTAAGTTAAGATACAATCCTAATGGAAAATATGTGTAAGAATCCACCCCTTAGAATCATTAATCCATAAATTATCTAAACATCTAGAAGGATGTCTAGGGTGGATCAGTTTTATCTCATATATCTAAACTTTCTTTTTAGTACTCACTACATCACACTAGACCTAGGGTCTCATGTTAGATCATGCCAATCTAGGGTTTCTCCACTAAAGGATTTTCATATTACTAATAATTTCTTATGGTGGTGACTTGGTTCCAAAAACCATCAATAAAATATGAAAGCTTATCTTTTTTGTACATATAACATAATAATAAAAATAAGTTTGGTAAAAAAATAGAGACGAAGATCCAAAATGGTGCCAAAATTGATCCGAGAACCAAGTCAATTATCTTCTGTAACACAACACAACACTATCACTTTATTCCACAAAGGGCCTAACTATTTGAACACCCAAAAGGACACACGATTGCATCTCTTGTACATAAGAATAGGTGGTAGAAGGGTTTCTTAGAGGCATGCTCAGCTTCTGTCAAATCCTAATAAGGCACAAATTCCACCATTCCCCATGTCACTATAAACATAGTTTACACCGCCTTAGCATATGCCCTAATGGAGACATGGGAGTACCCAACATTACAAGAAAAGATTTAGGATTTTCCCCTAGGTAACCTATAAAGTTGACCTATTATTTTCAATCACTAGATAAACCAAGAACACTATTGGATATGAAAGAGGTATGGACTCTAGAATATGTACTAAAACTTATAGATTTCTTCAACCAATTTTCACATATGAGGCATAACAATCTCAATGAGGTTGGTATCCAACCCTTATATAGATGGATTTGGACCGATTTATGTGGACATACTCCATGTTGAAGGCAAGGCCTGCCTAACCATAACAGAGCTAATTCATATTATCACTTAGTATCAAGGGAATAATCTCAACTCTAGAACTTACATCAGAGTTCATTGTTTGACATGCATGCTCAATCCAAAATAATTGCATCTGAGGAATGCTAGGTAATAACAAATAAAAGGGGTTACGGTGAAAAGTAGGACCAAGACTGGATATGACTATTCAAGTCAACATACACTTCATATATTTTAGGTTAAGATTCTAGAAAATATAAGATGAGAACCAAACACTACAAGAGTTAATTCCATGGGGCGTCATATCCACCTCCTTAAAGAGTATAGGGGTGATCAGGATTACAAAAGATTGACTCACATCCACATAGTTTGGTTGAAGAGTGTAAGTGAACAAGTTAAACAATGGTTTAAAACCATAATTGGTATCCAAATACAAGTAAATAGGTTTATCAACAACCTCTAAGGGTTACCTACCTAATCGAGGTCATCCTAGGATAACTTTAAGTAATCAAGTTACCGACTGCTTAGGCTCTGATACCATTCTGTAAAGAGTGAAACCTAAAACATGATCCACTTATATGATGCAATATAAGAGGCATGTAATAATAAAGCAGTAGAAACAAAACTATTACAAAGTTATATGATGATTCAACTACAATTGTTTCTTACCATAAAAGGTGGAATAACAAAGTAAAAGTGTATACATGTAATAGATCTAATTACATGAAAGAACTATTGTAGTGGGAAACAAGACCATTCCAAGATATCCTTAGGTCCTATACCAGGTACACAATCTTCATGTATCCTTATCTTATAATATACCTACAATTGGGTGGAAGGGAACATCACCCAAAACATAGGAAACTAGGCATAGGACAACAAAGGGTGAGTATGTACATAGAGTGAACACTTTGATCACTATATTGGGTTAAAAGTACAAGAAGAGATGTTCCCACAAGAAGGGGACTATTTGCAATTAGGTAAGTTCAAAAGAATTATAACAAGACAAATGAGGCATGTTAAATTCAGAGTACAAACATGAAGAATAAAATGTCTTGCATTATCAAGTAACCACAATTTCAATTTAAAGCAGTAAACTTTTGCATGCATAATGATGCAGGCTAAATATACCTAAAATAAGACCATAACACCATATGATCATGGCCTAATTGAAGTAAGGGTGGAAATGCACACCCCAGGTGGAATATGTGTGCCATATATATGTATGATTGTACATAAGTACCACTATTGTAGATACTCTATTCAAACACAAAACATGTATAAATAGAGATGCAAGTCTATCATTTTAGTCACTTTACATAAAAAGAAATTTAGAGTAGGTGGGTCCAAGAACCCATATAAATAGAGTAGTTCAACAATCACAAGAATTTAAATGAATCCAAATCAAGAACTATGAATGTCAAACAGTTAAATTTCAAGTAGAATTGATAGTTAAAGGTATACCTCATTAAATGAATTTTGGTTTAACTAAAATAATGCCCAAAATAAAATAAAGAATGAACATACCTAATGTTCATGACTATCCCTATATCTAGGGGTGTACTTTGAAGTTCATCCTTCTCAACCTAGAAGGGTTTTATATACAAAACGGTCCAAATTACCAATTCATAATTGTAACTATATCCAAACCTATATTGTTTTTCTATTCAAAGATAGGATTTAGGAATATCATATGAGTACGTCATTATTATAAAATGTGACATATATTGATGGTTTGAGTTATTCTTTGCAATATTTTAAACCAAGGTTCTTTTCTGAAATAACAATTTCAATTTCAATTAAATCCACATTCTTTTTCTATAAGCTATATTTACCATTACCCGTATTTCAAGGTCATACACACTTATGTTTGCAAAAGCAACTTTCTTATGCCTATTATTTATGTCCAATGCATTTTGTTAAAATAAGACCAGACCTACAAACATGCTTCAAATATATGTATATATATCCCTTTTCCTAGATTTTATCAAAATTAATGAAGTTCATACTAAGTTAAGATGATTCATATACATGATTATGGACTAGTCTAAGTAATCATAATATACTAATTCATGTCTTATTTGTGAAATATATATGGAGTATATGTACGTAAGGCTTTGTGAATATAAATTATGATCATAAGTAGTTTATAACTTTGGTGAAAACTATTATCTTAATAGTACATAATGTTATAATATCTTTAATCATTAAAAAGTATGTATATGTATACCAATGTATGTACTAGCATACTAGTTCAATTATACCTAATGGTTTTAGGCTCATATAACTAACATATATATGATGATGATTGTCTTTTAAATCATTGTTGTCCTTTTCTTTGTTGTTCCCATCAATATAGTTCATTGTGTTCTTAATGAAATGAAAATTACAGGGAAAAGGAGAGTGAACTGAAGATGATGTGTTTACATTGACTATATATGTGCTTTCCTTCCTGATCAATAGCCTTCTGGGGGTTGTATCTTTTATTCTTAATCTCCCGAGGCCTTGTTTATGGTGGAAAATGGAGTAGGCTATTTAATCAAATAGGCAATTCTGAGTAGATTGTGGTGGTGTTAATGGGTGGTGGTATCACAATAAGTTGTAGTGAGATGAAACTCCACTTTAGAGTCAGACTTGAGGAACGGTGATGAGGGTGACAACTTTATTTCATTCTTTTATAATCTGATAAAAAGTGGAGGAAGTAGTTATGTGGGCTTCTATAGGTGGACACGAGGAAGTATATGATTAGTGGCTAGGTTTAAAGGCAAGTGAAAGGTAGTAAGGGATAAGAAGAAGAAGCAGTTGTTGTTGTATTATTGGTCAATTGATGAAACTATGTGTGAGAAAAAAAGAGGAGGAATGAATGTAGATGAGAATCTGTTGGTGGTGGATGAAGATAGGCTGGAGTAGGTGATGAATAAGGAGAAACATTCATGGTGATAGCTCACACAAAAGTGACCACATACCGTTTACAGAATGATATCACTATTTTCAGCCACGACGTTTTGAGGTAGTGGTTTCTCTCTACTGTAAATAGGGTTCAGGAGGAGGAAGTTACAGAGGAGAAGAGAGCGAGGTCAGATGTGTAGGTGATGGTGGAGGAGTCTAGGGCCATGATGACTAAGGTTTGGTGGAGGCGTACGCTCAATGCTAGAATGCATGTTGGTAGGGCAGGGGAAATCAACATCTTTGGCTTGTCCGAATGTTGGCTTATCAGATGCTACATGATTATCTCCTAGTTTCTACAAGGGATGCAAACATGTATCTAGGCTGCCACAATAGTTGGGTGCCAGGGTAGATAGACGTCACTGGCTATGGGTTAGGGGCGAGTGGAAGGAAGGAAGAAGCAAATGATTTAGCAACTAGGACCTATGAGTGATGGTGGCAGGCTCAAAGTTGAGGATGGAGGGGCACATGTTGTTGCACCTGATCGACCAACAACCTCTGCCGGCCACTGTCAAGGTAGATGGAGACAATTTAGCTCTTGCATATGCAGGTCCGTTCTAAGGAAGAACTACAACTGCCTTTGGGATATCTGACAAAGGGGGATGGAGAAAGGAGACTGGTTAGGGTTTGTGGAAGGATTAGGGAAGGAATGAGGCAAAAGGAGAGAAAAGGGTAGGAAGATGGAGGTAAGTAGGAGAAGGGGTAGTGAGGAGGAGGAAGTGGAAAAGTAGGATGCTCAGGAGCGTTCATATGTGTAGGCTTCAGGAGGCAATACAAAGACAATGTGTCACAAAACCATTTATTGCCCTAAGTCCACACTCCTAATGGCTACACAGCCAAAGGCAAGTGGACCTGGGCATTTGTCCCTAGAATGGATGACATAATAGATGCATGAATAAAACTACAAAAAACAACAAGGTAAGAGACAACATGACATATCTAGAAGGAACTAAACTAGTACCTAACAAGATCTTAGTCCCATATATAGACCCATATGAATTCCATTGGCATGAAATTCGGTGGTTCCAAGAGTAAGATAAGTAGATTATCATAATATATCGGAAGGAACAATCATAGTGGGAGTCTTAGTGTACCTATTACCTAAAATCATAAAATGGGTACACATCAGGACAACTATGTTGAGTATGCTATAAAATACATAAACACACAGGTTTAAGAGAACATATATGCTTAGTAAAACTTGAAATAATGGTTGAAAAGGAATAAAAACCATTAAATACCTTCTTATTAACAAGAAAACATGTTCACATGCATATCCATTATACTAAACAACATTTTAGTGCCACTTGACCTGCTTCCCAATGGAAGGGTCCATGGGGACACCTTGTGCCCTTACCCCGAGAATATAGCCAAGTACGCAAAGTTTGTATAATGGATAAGTTCAATTATGTTCAAGGTTTGTTCAACATATTTCAAGAAAAAAAACATACTAATCATAGGGAATAAGTAGCTCAAATAACTATAAAGCCAAGCAGTTTAGACGTACATTCATACAAGAAAATTCAAGACCACTAGTCTGGCCAATAGGAGGATAAAGCGTACAAGATTAACAACTAGATTTAGAAAACCCTTAATAGAAAGATTTACTAGATCATGGCAATAGAGTCAACCAAGTGATCCTACGATAATAAATAAGAGTAACTAGATTAATATTAGAAAAATTAGATCTCATTAGTCATTATCATAGTGGTTAGATGTGTCACCTAGGTCTAGGTATCATATCCTTCATCATTGATTTTAACATCTCCACTAGGTCATGCATAGGCATTATCAAGAATCATAGCACACCACAGATTCATTAGTACTTAGAGTGACACATCACAACTACATTAAGATATATAATGGAGTTCCAAGATCATAAATAGAGAAATCATAAGGTTTGTGCGAACTTAGTCAGCATAAGCACCAACACTGGCATAAGTAGTCATATTGGATCTTTATCTTGCAAGATTGTTATCAATAGTTATAGAGGGGGTTTACTTGAGTTATGTTTCATAAGAACAAACAAGATACTGATTTGATCATAAAGTAGCATAGATAGATTTTACTAAGATTAGAGATCTAGTTAATAACATATCCATTAAGTCACTATTCAAGTCATGTTAAGGGGATTTGACCACATTAGGGAACAAGAATGATCTACATAGCAATTAGGTATACAAAGTATGATAAGTTGTTGATTTATTAACTCACATGATTATTTCATACATAAAAGACCCATGTGTGAGCTAGGATTGGTTGCAACATCATTGCATCCACACAAAGCATGTTTCAAGGTTCAAGGTACATTATCAAATCAAATTAGGATTCTAGCATGGAAAAGTTTGATTCTTCATTCAAAATGGATCAATAATTATTGATTTAGGTCAAACATAAGGATTTGAGGTACATTCAACAAGGTTAAGCATTTAAAGAAGTAATCTTTAGCATATAGGTCAATTGTGGGTCATTTCATCACCATAAGACAATTATAGTGTGCTAGAATGGATAATATTCAAATCATGATGCATAAAGGTGTTCAAGGAATATATATTAGGCTAACATAAATACTCGGTCCATAAAGCATCAATATCAGACATTCAAAAAGGTTACACATATCACAAAGACATCAAATCATTCTTTAGGGGATATCAATAGAGGAGAAAGTGGGTTCAGAGTCTGGAAGTATTTTTTATTGCAAAGGTCTCATTTTCTTGATCAAAATAGTATATTGGAAGTCATATTTTGGAGATCAGACCATAAAGTTATGATTTTTTGAACATTACCTAAAATAGATCCATTCTGAATCATTTGATGGAGATCTAATGGCATGGTAGGGTGCCTTGGGGGGGTTCCCTTAGGTGGATGCCCGTCCACCAATCCTAGCCCATCTAACCACTTCTGTGCACTGACGACATATACATTATGCTACATACATTTTCGTCCATCATCGACTCGAGCTATGAGGGGGAAGCTCCATGCATCATCATCGTTTGCATGAAAACACACTCTTGGCCACTGTGAGATATGAAAAAGATCCTACTGAGACTTTGGTGCCACAAAGTCGCTTCTGGCTTCAGATCTCATTGAGGTAGCTTGAACAAGAAACACCCACAAGGGAAAATGTGTCCCTCACCATGGTTATAGGAGAAGAAAAGGAAGGCACTAGGGCATGAAAAAGAGGGAAACCAATAGTGAAAGGTTGAGAATGAGGTATATAAGCAAGTTGGAAAGATAATATTTTCCAAAAGCATCGAGAAGAGTTGATATTGTCTGCCCCTAAAGCTACTTTTATAGTAGTATCAAAGAAGCTTGAAGGTGACCAACACCCATCAGATTGGGGACAGAATCCATGGGTCACAAAATCAAGGTCCAAGATTTTACAAGAAAAAGCTAGTAATTGGATAGTTGACTTGGCGAGAGCAAGAGAGGAGCCCACCTTGTTGGGCCGCACCCTCCAAATGGGACCAAAAGGGGTTAAAAAAGCTAATTCAATGTTAAAAGAAGGTTATAATAGCAAATATCAAATGACCATTATTGTGATTTATAGCTCTGATTGAGGAGACTTTTGATACGTTGGATTCATATATGAATTTTCTACATCTTGAAATGCATTTCATAGCAACAAAATTCATTGAATGGGATCATTTTTTAATTGAAATTTGATGATACATAATAAGCATGATGCTTAGTTCAAATCTCAAATCAGAGTCATATTTACGTACAAAGGGAAATTTAATCAAAATCAATTCATCAATTGAGCATAAAGTGACCCATAGCCATCAAAGAGAGGGTGAGGTGGTTTATAGAGTACCTTAGAGTAGATAATATGTAACGACCATGCCTCCCAGTGACCCCCAATTAAGGGAAACCACAAGGTCAGAGCCGTTGTACCAATTAACATGATCAAAGGTTTGACAAATAATCAATAATAATTATCAATTTCTACCAAACTATAGTGAAAGGTTGTAATAAAATAAAACTTTGCAGACCTTTTTTTCAAAATTAGGATATCTACATCTATCCCACTTTACTATTTGTCCTTTTCAATCTTGTACCTAAAATGCCAACAAACAAAATGTCGGTCAGCATATAGGAATATGCTGGTATGTGGGGACAACCAAAATTTCACAAATATAGCTAACAATCTAATTATCACAATCAAGTTTATTAACCAGCCAATTTACACTTTTCTGTATGACATTCTCCACCACTTTTGCTCTAACCCTGGCATACCCACCTTAGGGTTTCTGCTTTGCCAATGACTTAAGGCCACCTTCTCAATCCCGAGCTTGGTGCCTAGGGTCACCCTTCATAGTGCCTGTTAGTCATTCAATAAAGACCACCTTCTCAATCCCGAGCTTGGTGTCTGGGGTCACCACTCATGGTGCCCATTGGTCTACCCTCCTGAGCCAGACCTTTGGCATCATCCATCAAGGTGGCATGCAGATGCGAGAATACACACTTATATTATTATTGTGATAATCATAGTGACTTTATGATTTTCAAGTATGAACATCCAAACTGATAAGTTGCATTCAATACGATGAACCATCTGGGAAACTCTTTGGGAAAACTAATGAAATTAACCATAATTAACCACATACCTGTCAAGCTGACTTGAGTGCAAAAATAATTCAACCAAGCAGGAAATCAATCAAGCACACAAGTTGATCCTGAAATATGCACCCAATTTTCTATCATTAATCATGCCATCATGATCTATTAAACCTAGTTTGTTTCCTAGGATTACTAGTCCTTTTTAGGGTTTTGATTATAATTATGGTTCCACTTCATTTTTATTACTTTAAACCCTAATTTTATAAAATTACTTGCAAACCCTAATTATCTCTTCTTTCTTTCATAAAAGATCCTAAGATCACCTTTTCGCAACATGAAACCCTAATTTCGGATTACAAGCACTTTTCTTTCCTTTTTCTCCTACTTAGGGTTTCTAAGTATATTTACCATCATATTAGGTTAAAAACCTTAAATCGTACAATTTAATTTTCAAAATAGGTTAAGATTCCTCTTTATCATTAGACAAGTTAACCATACTCAAATTAACTTATTTGCACTATTAAATTTATCCTTTATCATCAATTAGGGTTTCTAACCACAAATTAATACTTTTCCATCCAAATTATACACTTTTTGAATTACAATCAGAATTAGGCTTCAATCATATTTTTATTGCATTCTTTGAGTTCTCATGATCAAAATTCATATATAATTTGTTTTAATCTGAGCTACCAGTCATTAGATATGAATTTTACGAGATGATTACCTTTTGGGCCAATGGGAGGCCGCCACATCAGCAGAGTGGCTCGCTCAGCGGTCGGGTCAAAGGAAAACTTTATCCCCTCTATTTATTCATGAGCATCAAGGGTAAATGAGTATTTTTTCCCTTTCCCCTTCTTCTTCCTTACGACACTCCCCGCGTACAGGGCTACGCTGAACCATGGTCAACACCATGGTTGACCTTGCACCCTCGACCCTCAAACTTCAAAGCAGTGTTTCGCACACCTTCGGCCGGTCTTCCCGAACTTGGCCCTGCTTCCAATTCCTCCATTGGAATGTTGGATGGCTGGAACGGGTAGGATGAACTATAGCCAAGCAAGTAGAGTGGCGCAGGGGTAGAGAGCAACGCTCTAGGGGAAATTCTCCACCCGTTTGCGATCGTGAAGGCTAGCAGAGCCTCGCAGAGGCGATTGTGTCCTTGTCAGGGATCAACGACCCCCTCATATAGGGGGAGTTCTCCAGCCACAACCCTACTGCAAAGATAAATCGGGTGAAGCTTCTAGGGCTTCCCAATCCTAGGTCGGTTGGGTGCAAAATTCTCTCCTGAAGTCAGCGAGGTTGTTTCCAAAATCGACATGAACCAGGTTGCGAGAGAATCCAGGAAAATCCGGACACCTCTTGTTTCCAATCCTACTAGAGGTAGAAGAGGACCCAGGTGCCCTTGGATCTTAATCCAATGGCTGCCATGGTGCGCTCCAAATCTATATGAAAATATTTATCATTTTAATCAGGAAAATAAGTGCGACATTTAATGATTACTCATTCACTTTATGGATTTTTAAAAATCCATATCTCTTAAACCTTACATCCAAATAATCCCACATTTTGAGGGAAACGTAGTAAATACTTATTCTACCTATATGCAAAAATTGGGCTCATTATCTAAAAGCAAACGTGCCTTTTCTTTAGGTGTAATATATTTCTCAATTAGGCTTATTTCTCCTATCTTTTCTCTTTCTTATTTTCTTATTTCCCATTATTTCTATTCCTTGTAATCCAAAAAAGCAAGTGGGGTTCGAAATATCACTCATTATGACCAAAGCCTCACTTCTCTCTTTATTTCTTGCAATATCTCCCTTATTTCCAATATTCTTGAGTAATTATTTATTTTTGGTTTTTCTTTTGATTTATCTCTCTCTTTGTTTATTATTTTTCACTAAAATTTTAGAGGAAACTCTATCTTGGCATTATCTACTTGTATATTAAATTTTAAACCCAAATTACAAAGGAAAAAGGGTGTTTCCTTCATATACAAGTTATTCATTAATAAAGCCAAATCAATTGATATTTCCTCTTTCTTATGCCATTATCTTATCATTTTGGATTCCTTGGACCTCAAGAAACCCTAAAGGAATGAAATACCATCTTGGGAATATTACTTAGCCTTTTCCTTATCTTTTATCCATTTTCTTATTTATTCCTTTATTCAAATAAATTCCTTTTTCCTTTCTTTTATTTTCTTTTCTCGTTATGGGACCCAATAAACAATAAAGCCCACAAAACAACCAATAAGGCTATTGTAAACGAAATCCTTTTATTCAAAACAAATCATTATCATTATTTGTTCAAATATCTTTAATAGGAGAAATTACAATTCTCACTAAAAGAACCCAAAATTTGGGGTTGTAACATAATAGGTCACAATGTACATAAATTGAGTGAAGGAAAAAATAGGTATCACATCCTTCCCACCTGAAAAGAAATTTTGTTCCCAAAATTAGTACAATTCTTTGGTTGAGATTGGGACTTCCCATTATATATAAAAAATCATCATGGTATTTCAATAAAGTATCATCGTCACTTTCGATATCATTCTAAAACTGAGCAATTGAGCATCAAGATCATACCATCATCATATTTATCATCAAGTTGGAAAGATCATCATATAAGTCACAAATTTGGATGGATTATCCCATAGAACCCAAATTTGGAGAGATAAAATTTTGGTAAAACAAATAGGGCTCTTGATTTAAGAGTACAACATGACTTTCAATCCCAACAGGTAGGGTTCCAACTTCTTTATTGTCCTAGCTGGGGTTATACATCCATGATCATATATTTTGTATTCCAACAATTCCATACGTAAATCATGTTTTACCGTCATGATTTCATGCTCAAAATCAATGGAAGGCTCCACCCTAGTCCACATGGAGCTCACCCTTAACTCATAAATTGAGTGAATCATCATTTTAAAATTTTGAGATTTGGGAACATGAAAGTCATCAGTCATATATCGAGCGTGATCTCAAGATCCAAATCAAGTGGTTATAGGATCCAAAACAATATCAAGATCAATGATCATGAGTCAAGATTTCATAAATCAATGTGGAGAGTCAAGTTTGGACATAAAAGTCATAGGTAAAAACATTTTGAAGCTAGTGTTTAGTTTTCCACTTTAGACCTTAGAGGTGACTTAGGGATCTACCCTTCTTAAGGTTTTATTGAGATGTCACACTCATTTTACTTGATGTTACTCTAACAATATTGGAGTACATTACTTTCTGTATAATTATTTAGCATGTGTTTTCTTCATCTCTTCGGATGAACATTATTTACTTTGTTTCTCAACATTGGGTTCATGGCGACCTTCCCTCCTAGGCTTGGTATTCTTAGTGGCCTTCCCTCATGGGCTTGGTCTTCATGGTGGCCTTCCCTCATGGGCTTGACCTCTTGGTGACCATCCCTCCTGGGTTTGGTCTTCATGGTGGCCTTGCCTCTTAGGCTTGCCCCCTTGGTGACCTGCCTTTTAGGTTTTGTCCTCGTGGTGACCTTCACACCTAGGCTTGGTCTTTATGGTGGCCTTCTCTGTTAGGCTTGGCCTCTTGGTGACCTTCCCTCATGGGCTTGGTATTCATGGTGACCTTCCCTCTAGGGCTTAGTCTTCATAGTGGCCATCCCTCCCGGTCTTGACCTCTTGGTGATCTTCCCTACTGGGCTTGGCCTACATGGTGGCCTTCCATACTAGGCTTGGCCTATTGCTGACATTCCCTCCCGGGCTAAGTCACATATTATTAGTCACTTCCTTAGTGACTTCTCCTTTTGTCCCTAAGAGATTGCATAATTGGGTTCAATGAATTATAGTCATTATATGTTCTTTCATGCTTTGTATACTTAATACTTCAAATGTTAGGTGACATTCAAGGTTACATGAATTCCTAAGCCGATTGGTTAACTTATCCATCTAGGGGAGGTCCTACCCAATGGTTCCTTCTTGGATCACATGACGAGTTTAGGCTTTCTAGCTACAACATGATCCCACGAGTTTAGAGTTATACCTCACTAAATAACTCCATAGTTAAGCATGCTCAGCTTGGAGTAGTACTAGGATGGGTGACTAGTCGGGAAGTTGACCCTGACTTGTGCGTTAGTGAGGATAAAGCACCCAGTTAAGGCTAGTGGTGGTCTGTGGGGCCAGTCGTCATTCTTGAAACTCTACTAGATCCTTGGGCAGTGGGTCGGGCCATTACAAGTTCCTTCTTGGATCACATGACGAGGTTAGGCTTTCGAGTTACAACATGATACCACATGTTTAGAGTTATGCCTCCCCCATATGTCCATTTACCATTCATGGATTGATGACCCACCCCAGGTAGGAATACCATCCCTAAGAATGATTTGATGGTCTAATATTGCCCCCTTCCTTCTATAGGTCAAGGAAAAGGGGTGTATTTGGAAATTGAGAAGTCAAATAGGGAACTCCAAGAGTTAGAGCATGATAGAGCAATATTAGGATCCACGTCCATCATGTTATTCAAAATTGAGATGACCAAAGGGCTTAGAAGTCAATAGGGGAAATGCATCTTGTACAAGTCTTTCATCATGATTTTGAGAATAGGGCACTATGGATTCAATATAATAGGGACCCCATATAAAAATGAGGTATCATGTACAAATCCTCCTTATCTCATCATTTTAAGATCATTATCATTTTACCTCATTCATAAAAATCATATAATCTAGATTTGGTAAAGTTGAGTTAACATGATCAGAGAGGTCATACCTGAGTACTTAACTACAAGAGTACTTTTATTAGTCATAAATTGATTTTTCAATTTAAGGTCAGATCATGGCCTCATCATTATGTTATTTAGATTTTTACCATTTCATTCAAATTTTAGTCTTTCCCCAAACATAAGCTACCAATAATCGAGAGATCATGTAATTGATAGTTACAAGTAGAAGTATCACATGAGGAGATGAAAAGATAACTAATAATATAATGGGTGGATTAAGGTTGTCCTAAAAGAAGATATGAGATGCTAGAAGACTCTATAAGGAATGTGGAATTGGGTTGTTAAACATGCATAGAGGATATGTGATTACTCTGATACCATTTTTCGTGGAACTGTTTTACCCTAAATCAACACTCCTAATGGCTACATAGCCAAAGGTGAGTGAATCTAGGCATCCATCCCTAGAATGGATCACATAACATATGCATGAATAAAACCACAAACAACAACAAGGTAAGAGACATCATGACATATCAATAAGGAACTAAACTAGTACCTAACAAGATCTTAGTCCCATACTGTGATGACTGAAAAACAAATCGTCATTAATTAAGAAGAATAAACATAAACAACGGATTTACAAAAATCACTAAAAATTAAAACCATTTGCAAAGAGATCCATTTCTAGGAAAACTCTTTAAGGCATAACCAAAACTTTATATACATCATTGTTCACATTGTACATACACTGTACCATCTTTTCTTGAGGATAAAATATAGCAGTTGCTCTATCCAAACACATACTGAAGCAACAAAAAACCTCGAGGCATTCAGGCCAAAATCCTCAGATTATCATAAAATCAATACAAACCAACTCCAAGAACCTGAGAGTACAGAGACGACACATAGGACTACTATCTACAAGACACGTCAGGTAGTACACTCAACCTGAGCTGTCACTGTTGTCCCTATTGCTGATGTTCTTCCTCTACAATACAGTCTCAATCCCCCTCGTGCACGTCCACCTAAAAAAAATGTGGATCCCACTGGGTGAGACAATTGCCCCAACGAGAGATATAACTCTCCGCCAATAATATTATTATCACAGCTTAAATGGTATCAAATTGAGCAAAAGATAAGCAGTTTAGAATATTCTCATCTTTTAAAGCATTGCAACTATCTATGATAGATCATTTAGTCATTTATTCTCTTTATAAGGAATGGGAAGAAAATGTATATCATTTACTCATCATACTATATCAACATCTCAAGCTTATCTAGTGAAACTCAGTATCATGGTATGTCATCCATGAATCATTCTCATTTCTATTTGTTGGCCTCAGGAAATTTGCTATCCAGATATTTAATTGTACCAGTCATGAGAGTATACATCATCATATTATATTCAGGCATTGGACTATGCCAATCCTGTACAACTATTTCAGGCATTGGACTATGACAATCCTGTGCAAGCATCACTGAATACCACATCAATTTTACAAGGAATTATACCTTGGCCAAGCCATCTTGCTTATTCACATCCTTTTTATAAACAATTATCCCTCTCATATATTTCAAACATTATATCCCATATTTGGCTATAAGCATAAAACATGTATGATCAAGATTTCATTATTATTATTGTATCCATTTATTATTATCATTATATTACTAAGTTTCCATTTCTTAGTTTATTTGAACATTATCATTTCTTACATGAGACTTTTATAAACACCTTGTTACCTCTCACTAGGAAACAAATATCCTCATGGATCACAAGGCCCATTAAGTATCTTTTCACCTCTCACTAGGCAACAAATTATCACATGGCTCACAAGGCCATAACACATCTTGTCACCTCTCACTAGGCAACAAATTATCACATGGCTCACAAGGCCATAACACATCTTGTCACCTCTCACTAGGCAACAACATATTCTCATGGCTCACAAAGCCATAATACATCTTGTCACCTCTCACTAGGCAACAACTTATTCACATGGCTCACAAGGCCATAAGTCATCTTGTCACCTCTCACTAGGCAACAAATTACCACATGGCTCACAAGGCCATAACACATCTTGTCACCTCTCACTAGGCAACAACTTATTCTCATGGCTCATAAAGCCATAACGCATCTTGTCACCACTCACTAGGAAACAACTTATTCACATGTCTCACAAGGCCTTAACTCATTATACTTGTTATACAAGTATTTAGCATGCCTTTCAAGGCGTATGCAATTAGAGAATTACAACCATCCCATCATTGGGATTAGGGTTTCCCCTTTATGACCGATTAGGGTTTCATGTTTATTTTATTGATCCAAACCCTAATTCATTGCTCAACACATCTAGGAGCACACATTTCTATCATAAGTATCCAATCATACTTATTTATTCTCAACATTTATCATTAAATGATTACCAACACAAGGTATGAGTTTCTCTCTCATCCTCTCTAGGTTATTGATTACATCACACTTTATTGTTTTGGCTTAAACCTTTCTCAAGGTATGTTAGCCTACACTTATCAAAGTGCATTAAACTCATTACATTTCAATGTAACAATTGGCATGACACACTTCATGTGTGACTCATCCATACATATTGGATTTAAGATGCATCAAGGTGTAGCAACCTTTATGTGTTGGATGTGGTATTTACCATACCTTGGTGTATCACTTCCCTCATCACTTTTAACTTACTGAAGTTCATCAACTTATCTTGTATTAGGGTATTTCCCATCCTAATACTTTATCCACTATCCCATCATATTAATCTTGTAAAGTATTGGCCATAAGTCATACACTTGAATCACCCAACTATCATCAATGATATGGACTCATCTCGGGTTAAGGCACTGTTGATATAAGGTTGTCCATTATCAACCACTTTAGGTTTTTCACCTATAAAGGTATTAGCCACACCATAACTTGGTGTTAGTCTTATCACTCCTAAGAGTGTCTTGTCCACACCTTTACAAGGTATCTCGGGTTAGAAGTGTGCATATGTTGACCATATCAGGTTGTAAGTATATGGGCACTCGCCATATCGGGCTAGAAGTATATACACACGATTCATATCGGGCTAAAGGTGTTTTTATGTGTTACCCATGTCGTGCATGAGGTATTAAGCCATCACCATGTTAGGATAGACATCAAATAGGGTTGTGTATCGAGCTACCATATCGTGTAATAGCACTTGCTATTCTTTACTCATATTTGGTTACCCAAATTAGGGTTTCACATCAACTTATAAGTATACAATTGACCTTGTATAGTGCACGGAGTCTATACTTGACTTCCTATCATGAAAGAGGTGTATACTACACCCCCATATCGTTCAATAAGGTTTACAAACATATTCATATCGTTTTAGTGAAATAGGTGCATCATCATATCAGGTTAGGGGTGCTTGCTTGTGTGCATGCACCCGACATCACTTTTATAAGGTGATATCATCATCTTCAAGCTCTAGACCTTTGTTATAACTATTATAGTTCATGTCAATAGGTCTAAGAAACTACTAGAATTCATAATTCATCAACTATTTTAGGAAATTTTGGAATTAAAAATAGATCATTAAATACAGCAATTTAGGTGATGAATAATAACATGGTTGACTTCAAGTTATATAACCCGCCTTAAGAACCACTTCAAAGCTCCAAGCTCCAAGGATCCATGTTCCTAAGGTTGAAGATGACTTATGAAAAGCCCAAGTATCGTTAATAGCTCCTTCATATACAAGTAATCCCCATGGATAAGCAATTGGTGAAGAAGAAAAGAAAGGAAGATCAAAACCTTAACATCATGCTTCAATCCAAGGTTGAAGATGATCATGGCCTCACCTTAGGGTCAAGTATTAGCTCCTATTTGCTCCTTAGCACCCTTGCACGATACCATACTGATTGAATGATATGCCACCACCCATGCACGATATGACACTCACGTGCACGATATGCCACTCAAAGCACTCCACTATGGTCGATATCACCCTATATGGTCGATATCACCTACTTGGGCGATATGATCCTGCCATGGGCGATATCCTAAGGCCCATGCACGATACCACAACATCCCTTCACGATATGGGAGCTCTATGCACGATAACTTAGGGTAGAAGGGTGGTAAGGGTCGCACAATTGCACTAAGGGGTGAAACTAGGGGTATATATACTTGTTGCACATGATGGAAGGTAAACATGAGGTGTCATTATTTTGAACTAGTAGGTGCCACGTGTCCATGCATGGGTGACACGTGTCCAACCATGCATCATCATTTATATTGTCTTGAAAAACAGTTGAGAATCATCTAGACATGCAAATTCTTCCGATACTTATCCTTTTGAATATAATATATCAATTAATTCATCACTTTTTGCACAACCCGATACAACTTTGTTAAGGAAGTTTTTACTCGATACAAACCACCTCCTTGAGGTGATTTGCACGATATGTAATTTTAAAAGAGTTAAAAAAAAGATATGGGACACCTCCTTGGGCTCCTTGGCCGATAGGCACTCATATATAAGCTTTTCAACTTGATACAACTCAAGTTAAGCTTTCAAATTCAACCCTTTTCTTGGTCATTTCTTCACCAAGATTACCATCATTCATAATGGAATCAAGAATGGTGTATCCTCATTTATATCTCTTCTACATGATTCTAGGAGGGAGTAGGAACACTCTATATTTGGTAATTTGCATATTAACCCCACATTTTGGGTAAATTGCAATTTGTACCAAAATTGGTGCACAATGCTCCAATATTGTTCAAACAAGTTCAAACTTGGAATTTAGGATTTACACAAGACACCACTTAGAATAATTCTCTCTATTGTGATTTTAAAAAACATGTGGTACATTCAACATGTGAAATTGTGCATTATAACCCCTCAACTTGGGTAAATTGCACTTTGGTCCAAAATAAAGGAACATTGCTCAAACAACATTCAATCAGGACCAAACTTGAAACATAAGTGTGTTACATGATGAAAAAACTCCTTAGAGGATTATATTAGAGTTCTAAGCAACTTTATTAGCCAAAAAAAAAAGGGTTACCTCATAACCCAGGTCAGGAATGTTACAATTATAAACCCCTAATAAGGATTTCGTCCCCGAAATCCCATGAAAAGGAGAGATAGATTTTATTCATTTATTATACCATCAAGTCTCCACATAACATCTTAATGTGATGGAGATACCATAGATCTATAATCCACACAAAGTTTCTTCCATTAGTTCAACCTTATCAATGTTTATGTTTATGTAGAGCATAAACCCCTAACATATGATGTCCATATTATTTGATGTAACTAGATTGATTTCACAGTTGGACAATATAGATAACCAACATAAATCATCTATTATTTATCAGATACCAAAATCCTTACTTTGGTATTCATCATATGTGTTGAGAACACATCTCATCCTTATCATATTCATTTCTCTATTGTTACCACCAAGGGTACACATGCACAAGGTATTTCTTTTATTTTAGGACATTGCTTGTTCAATATATCATTATCTTGGAACCAAAGTCCAAAGAAAACTGATACTTTTCTAAGTATCCATCAACGGATTATTCCTAATCCATGTACATCAAATGTCATAATACTTACTTGATTGTCATGTTAATGAAAGGAAGAAACATAAAGGAACATACCCCTATCATCACCCAAGATCGTTTATCAAAGGGGAAACATATATATTTAACAGAGGTAATCCACTCAGCAATCCTTTATTTGTTTGGGAAAGTTCACTTAGCACTTCCTTATTAGTTGGGAAAGTTCAGTTAGCACTTCCTCATTAGTTGGTAAAGTTCACTTAGCACTTCCTCATTAGTTGGGAAAGTTTAGTTAGCACTTCCTAATTAGTTGGGAAAGTTCACTTAGCACTTCCTCATTAGTTGGGAAAGTTCACTTAGCACTTCCTCATTAGTTGGGAAAGTTCACTCAGCAAATCCCTATTTGGTTTCATTATATTCAGTAGATTGTTTCAGAATGACTACTTGATCAGAGTAATCAGAAAGATAACAATCTAAGAGTTCCATACTCGCCCTATCTCCAATAATCATATACCTGGCCAGGGTATACAAATATTGAGATTAGGTAGTATGCACTTTATTTACTATCATGTTCCTCACTTTTCATATCATTATACACATGATTTTTCATTCTTGGAATTTTTTTTCAGGCATCACTTCTATATCTCATCTTTTATCACACAGATAAGAGAGATTATAAAGCATTTTAAGGAATAATGAGTAAAATGTAAATTCTCATCTTTCTTGTATCCTTATAGGACTAGTCAGGGGAAGTTCAAAAATAACTACTTTCTTTTAACACAGAATCATGAAATGAAATATCAGAATGAATCTATTTCATCTCACTATTACCCCTCGTGGTCATCTACCACTTTAGGTTGACTTAACACATAGAGTCTAGTTGTTTCATGTTGTTGCTTTTGCCTTTTCACATTATTGGGTTGTAACTTTCATAAGCCTTGCCGAGTCTACCTCGGTTGTTGAGTCATTTCCTCCCTTCTTTTCAAAGAAAAGAGTTTAGTATGCTCAACATTTCCATATCCATACCATGTCTTGTCCTCATACCATGGTCTTATCGGTCTCATTACCGATGTATAAGCTATGCCATGAGTTCTTACTGGTGGAAAGTGAGGACCTTTACCTTTACTTAGTGGCTACTTCCCTGGTGCACTAGGCATTTATTACACTGGTGACACCAAAAACTTTGGCTTTTTAGAACAACTAGGCAAATGTCTCTAAAATTATAGAGACCTTACCTTAAATCTTAGCTTATTGCCCCTCCTTGGGCACTACCATCACAAATGTATTATCTGTCTAAACTTATGGAAGAGTCTACTTTCTCACCATATGTTAATCTTTCCCACATTTCCATTGTTATGACATGACCATGTCATTCAGGAACCCTTTCAAAGCCCAAAGTTTCCGCATTAAGGACTGGTAACCTAGGTTGTAATGCTGGTATCCAATATTCTATATGCATCACTGTTGTCCTAATCTGCCCTTCAAGAGCATAAACATAGTATTATCTATCCTGATTAGGTCAAGATGGGAATTCTCAGGCACTTGTTGTTCTCTTTCTTGATCCCATGCACCCTCTCCTGGTCCAACAACATTGCCCTTAGCAATGTGTTCTGCGTATTCCCCAGTCATTTTTAAACTTTACCCTTTACTCTGCATAAGCAGAAGTCACTATAGGGTATACTGGAGGACACTAACACAGACTCAACACCTTAGTCCTATGTCTCTATAGACTCAGCGAACCTAGATCTCTGATACCAAAACTTGTAACGACCGAAAAACAAATCGTCATTAATTAAGCGAAATAAACATAAATAGCAGATTAACAAAAATTACTAAAAATTAAAACCATTTTGCAAAGAGATATATTTCTAGGAAAACTCCTTAAGGTAGAACCAAAACTTTATATACATCATTATTCACATTGTACATACACTATACCACCTTTTCTCGAGGATAACATATAGCAGTTGCTCTATCAAAACACATACTGAAGCAACATAAAACCTCGAGGCATTCAATCCGAAATCCTCAGATTATCATAAAATCAATACAAACAAACTCCAAGGACCTGAGAGTACAGAGACGACACATAGGACTACTATCTACAAGACACGACAGGCAGTACACTCAACCTGAGTTGTCACTGTTGTCCCTGTTGCTGATGTTCTTCCTCTGCAATACGGTCTCAATCCCCCTCCTGCACATCCACCTAAAAAAATGTGGATCCCACAGGGTGAGATAATTGTCCCAACGAGAGATATAACTCTCTGCCAACAATATTATTATCACAATTTAAATGGTATAAAACTAAGCAGAAGATAAGCAGTTTAGAATATTCTCATATTTTAAAGCATTACAACTATCTCTGATAGAGCAGTAAGACATTTATTCTCTTTATAAGTAATGGGAAGAACATGTATATCATTTACTCATCATACTATATCAACATCTCAAGCTTATCCAGTGAAACTCATTATCATGGTATGTCATCCATGAATCATTCTCATTTCTATTTGTTGGTCTCAGCCAATCTGCTAACCAGATATTTAATTGTACCAGTCATGTGAGTATACATCATCATATTATATTCAGGCATTGGACTATGCCAATCCTGTGCAACTATTTTAGGCATTGGACTATGCCAATCATGTGCAAACATCACTGAATACCACATCAATTTTACTAGGCATTATACCTTGGCCTACCCATCTTGCTTATTCACATCCTTTTTATAAACAAGTATCCCTCTCATATATTTCAAACACTATAGCCCTTATT
The DNA here is from genome assembly GCA_963693085.1 of Alisma plantago-aquatica. Lineage (NCBI taxonomy): Eukaryota > Viridiplantae > Streptophyta > Magnoliopsida > Alismatales > Alismataceae > Alisma > Alisma plantago-aquatica. The sequence continues at coordinate 917,051,064 of OY856409.1, forward strand.
TGGCTATAAGCATAAAGCATGTATGATCAAGATTTCATTATTATTATTATTGTATCCATTTATTATTATCATTATATTACTAAGTTTCCATTTCTTAGTTTATTTTGAACGTTATCATTTCTTACATGAGACTTTTATAAACACCTTGTTACCTCTCACTAGGCAACAACTATCCTCATGGCTCACAAGGCCAATTAAGTATCTTGTCACCTCTCATTGGGCAACAAATTATCACATGGCTCACAAGGCCATAACACATCTTGTCACCTCTCACTAGGCAACAAATTATCACATGCCTCACAAGGCCATAACACATCTTGTCACCTCTCACTAGGCAACAACTTATTCTCATGGCTCACAAAGCCATAACACATCTTGTCAGCTCTCACTAGGAAACAACTTATTAACATGGCTCACAAGGACATAACTCATCTTGTCACCTCTCACTAGGCAACAAATTATCACATGGCTCACAAGGCCATAACACATCTTGTCACCTCTCACTAGGCAACAACTTATTCTCATGGCTCACAAAGCCATAACACATCTTGTCACCTCTCACTAGGCAACAACTTATTCACATGGCTCACAAGGCCATAACTCATTATACTTGTTATACAAGTATTTAGCATGCCTTTCCAGGCTTATGCAATAAGAGAATTACAACCATCCCATCATTGGGATTAGGGTTTCCCCTTTATGACCGATTAGGGTTTCATGTTTATTTTAGTGATACAAACCCTAATTCATTGCTCCACAAATATAGGAGCATACATTACTATCATAAGTATCCAATCATACTTATTTATTCTCAACATTTATCATTAAATGATTACCAACACAAGGTTTGAGTTTCTCTATCATCCTCTCTAGGATATTGATTACATCACACTTTATGGTTTTGGCTTAAACCTTTCTCAAGGTATGTTAGCCTACACTTATCAAAGTGCATTAAACTCATTACATTTCAGTGTAACATAATTGGCATGACACACTTCATGTGTTACTCATCCATACATATTGGATTTAAGATGCATCAAGGTGTAGCAACCTTAAAGTGCTGGATGTGGTATTTACCATACCTTGGTGTATCACTTCCCTCATCACTTTTAACTTACTTAAATTCATCAACTTATGTTGTATTAGGGTATTTCCCATCCTAATACTTTATCCACTATCCCATCATATTAATCTTGTAAAGTATTGGTCATAAGTCATACACTTGAATCACCCAACTGTCATCAATAATATGGACTCATCTCGGGTTAAGGCACTGTTGATATAAGGTTGTCCATTATCAACCACTTTAGGTGTTTCACCTATAAAGGTATTAGCCACACCATAACTTGGTGTTACTATTATCACTCCTAAGAGTGTCTTGCCCTCACCTTTACAAGGTATCTTGGGTTAGAAGTGTGCATATGTTGACCATATCAGGTTGTAAGTATATGAGCACTCACCATATCGGGCTAGAAGTATATACACACCATTCATATCGGGCTAGAAGTATATACACACCATTCATATCGGGCTAAAGGTGTTTGTATGTGTTACCCATGTCGTGCATGAGGTATTAATCCATCACCATGTTGGGCTAGACATCAAATAGGGTTGTGTATTGGGCTACCATATCTTGCAATAGCACTTGCTATTCTTTACTCGTATTTGGTTACCCAAATTAGGGTTTCACATCAACTTACAAGTATACAATTGACCTTGTATCGTGCATGGAGTCTATACTTGACTCCCTATCATGCAAGAGGTGTATACGACACCCCCATATATTTCAATAAGGTTTACAAACCTATTCATATCGTTTTAGTGAAATAGGTGGATCATCATATCGGGTTAGGGGTGCTTGCTTGTGTGCATGCACCCAATATCACTTTTATAAGGTGATATCATCATCTTAAAGCTCTAGGCCTTTGTTCTAACTATTATAGTTCATGTAAATAGGTCTAAGAAACTACTAGAACTCATAATTTTATCAACTGTTTTAGGAAAGTTTGGAATTAAAAGTAGATCATTAAATACAACAATTTAGGTGATGAATAATAACATGGTTGAGTTCAAGTTATATAACCCACCTTAAGAACCACTTCAAATCTCCAAGCTCCAAAGATCCATGTTCCTAAGGTTGAAGATGACTTTTGAAAAGTCCAAGGCTCGTTCATAACTCCTTCATATACAAGGAATCTCCATGGATGAGCAATTGGTGAAGAAGAAAAGAAAGGAAGATCAAAACCCTAATATCATTCTTCAATCCAAGGTTGAAGATGATCATGGCCTCACCTTAGGGTCAAGTATGAGCTCCTATTTGCTCCTTAGCACTTTTTCACGATACCATACTGATCTTGCACGATATGCCACCACCCATGCACGATATGACACTCACTTGCACGTTATGCCACTCAAACCACTCCACTATGGCCGATATCACCCTATATGGCTGATATCACCTACTTGGGCGATATGATCCTGCCATGGGAGATATCCTAAGGCCCATTCACGATACCACAGCATCCATTCACGATATGGGAGCTCTATTCACGATACCTTAGGGTAGGAAGGTGGTAAGGGTCGCAAAATTGCACTAAGGGGTGAAACTAGGGGTATATATACTTGTTGCACATGATGGAAGGTAAAAATGAGGTGTCATTATTTTGAACCAGTAGGTTCCACGTGTCCATGCATGAGTAACACATGTACAAGCATGCATCATCATTTATATTGTCTTGAAAAATAGTTGAGAATCATCTATAGATGCAAATTCATCCATTACTTATCCTTTTGAATAAAATATATCAATTAATTCATCACTTTTTGCACAATCCGGTACAACTTTGTTAAGGAAGTTGTAACTCAATACAAACCACCTCCTTGAGGTGATTTTCACGATATGGACTTTTCCAAGAGTTCAAACAACGATATGGGACACCTCCTTGGGCTCCTTGGCCGATAGGCACTCATATATAAGCTTTTCAACTTGATACAACTCAAGTTAAGCTTTCAAATTCAACCCTTTTCTTGGTCATTTCTTCACCAAGATTACCATCATTCATAATGGAATCAAGCATGGTGTATCCTCCTTTATCTCTGTTATACATGATTCTAGAAGGGAGTAGGAACACTCTATATGTGGTAATTTGCATATTAACCCCACATTTTGGGTAAATTGCAATTTGTACCAAAATTGGTGCACAATGCTCCAACATTATTCAAACAAGTTCAAAGTTTGAATTTAGGCTTTGCACAAGACACCACTTAGAATCATTCTCTATCAACTTGGGTACATTCAACATGTGAAATTTTGCATTATAACCCCTCAACTTGGGTAAATTGCACTTTGGTCCAAAATAAAGGAACATTGCTCAGACATCATTCAATCAGGACCAAACTTAAAACATAAGTGTGTTACATGATGACAAAACTCCTTAGAGGATTATATTAAAGTTCTAAGCAACTTTATTAGCCAAAACAAATAGGGTTACCTCATAACCCAAGTCAGGGATGTTACACATACATTGACCCATATGAATTCAACTAGCATGACATTAGATGATTTTAAGAGTAAGACAGTAGATTATCATAATGGAGCAGAAGAATCAGTCGTAGTGGGAGAGTCTTAGTGTACCTATCACCTAAAACTATAAAATGGTTACACATCAGCACAACTATGATAAGGACACTATAAAATACATAAACTTGCAAGTTTAAGAGAGCATATATGCTTGGAAAAACATGATATATAGGTAGGAAAGGAATAGACAACATGTAACATCCCAGGATTTGAGGTCTTGGATAAGTTGATCTTAAAAGGAATGATTGGACTACCCATATCACCAAGGTGCACCTACTTTTCCGGGAGCACATCACTAAGAACTCCATAGTTAAGCGTGCTCTACTTGGAGTAGTACTGAGATGGGTGACCAGTCGGGAAGTTGATCCTGGCATGCATGTGAGTGAGGACAAAGTGCACAGTTAAGGCTAGTGGTGGTCTGTGGGGACAGTCGTCATTCTTTAAACTCTACTAGAGCCTTGGGCAGTGGGCCCAGGCATTACAAATGGTATCAGAGCCAATTCCCCTCCAGTAGGTGGGGCCCACATGGGCCTGTGGCATGCCAGTCTTTGAGTCGTGCGGTCCACGCATGTTGGAAAAGGCTATCCGAGTTGATGGAGCCGCCCATGCGCTGGTAGTGTCCAGACATGTTGGAAAGGGCTATCTGAGTTGATCGAGCCACCCTTGCATTGGTAGCCGTGGTCGGGAGTTGGGTGTACATGGGACATTTGGGTCTACACTGAAATGGGGAAAGATTATGAGGCCATATAGTTGAGCCTTGATGAGGACGTCAAGAGTCTAAGTGGGGGAGATTGTAACATCCCAAGATTTGAGTCCTTGGATAAGTTGATCTTAAAAGGAATGATTGGACTACCCATATCATCAAGGTGCACCTCCTTTTCCGGGAGCCCATCACTAAGAACTCCATAGTTAAGCGTGCTCAGCTTGGAGTATGGGATGGGTGACCTGTCGAGAAGTTGATCCTGGCATGCGTGTGAGTGAGGACAAAGTGCTCAGTTAAGGCTAGTGGTGGTCTGTGGGGACAGTCGTCATTTCTGAAACTGTACTAGAGCCTTGGGAAGTGGGCCCAAGCATTACACAACATTAAAGGGCTTCTTATTAACAAGAAAATATGTTTTATATGCATATCCATTATACTTAATGAAATTTTAATTCCATTTGACCTTCTTCCCAATGAAAGGGTCCATGATGATTCCTTGTGCCCTTACCCTTAGAATTCATGCAGGTGCACAAGGTTTGTATACTGGACAAGTTCAATTATTCAATGCATTTCAAGAAAAATGAACATACTAAATATACAGAACAAGTAGCTCAAACAAGTCTATAAAGAAAAGAATTTTAAGCATACATTAATAGTAGCAAGTTAAATACTACTAGTCTGGCCAATAGGATAATAAAGTGTACCTTGAGTAGAGCACAAGATTAACAACTTGATTAAGAAAACCCTTAATAGCAAGCCTGACTAGATCATGGCAATAGAGTCAACCAAGTGATCTTCGGATAAGAAATGAGAGTAACTAGATTAACATTATCCAGATTAGATCTCATTTATTATTATCATGGTGGTTTGATGTGTCACTCAGTCTAGGTATCATATCATTCATGATTGGTTTTAATATCTCCAGCAGGTCATGCATAAGCATTATCAAGAAACATAGTACATCATGGATTCATTAGTACTTAGAGTGACACATCACAACTAGATCAGGATATATTATTAGAGTTCCAAGATCTTAAATAGAGAAATCATAAGGTTTGAGCAAGCTTAGTCAACATAAGCATTACCATTGGCATAACTAGTCACATTGGATCATTAGGTTGAAAGATTGTTATCATTAGGGTATAGATGGGGTCTACTTGAGTTATGTGTCATAAACATCATAAAGATACTGATTTGAAGTCATAAAGTAGCATAGATCATAATTAGAGCAAGATTTATGCAACAATAGAGATCTAGTTAATAACATGTAGATTAAGCACAATTCAAATCAATTTTAGAGATTTTGATCATATTAGGGCACAAGAATGATCCACATAGAAATTAGATATACAAAGTATGATAAGTTACTGATTCATGAACTCACATGATCATTTTAGACATAAAAGACCCATATGTGAACTAGGATTGGGATCCAAAATCAATGCACCACATAAAGCAAGTTTCAAGGTTCAAGGTACATCATCAAATCAAATTAAGATTCTAGCATGGACAAGTTCAAATCTTAGTTCAACATGGACCAAAAATTACTAATTTAGGTCAAACATGAGGATTTGAGGCACACTCAACAAGGTTAAACATTTAAAGAAGTGATCTTTAGCATATAGGTCCACTTTTGGTCATTTCATAAACATAAGACAATTATAGTGTGCAAGAATGAGTAATATTCACATCATGATGCATAAAGGTGTTCATGAGATAAAAAATTAGGCTAAGATTAATACTTGGTTCATAACACATCAATATCATGTGTTCAAAGGGGATACACATATCACAAAGACATCAACATATTCTATAGGGGATATCAGTAGAGGAGCAAGCAGATTTAGAAGCTGCAATTATTTTTATTGCAAAGATATCATTTCTTGACCAAAATGGTACATTGGACGTCCTATTTTGGAGCTAGGATCACAAAGATATGACTGTTTTGAACATTAACTAGATTAGATCCATTTTGGATCATTTGATGGAGATCTAATGGCATGGGAGGGTTCCTTGGGGGGCGCCCTTGGGTGGACACCCGACCGCCAATCCCAACTTATCAACCCACTACTGAGATCTAATGCCATTGGAGGGAGCCTGGGGGGTGGCGCCCTTGGGTGGACACCCGACTGCCAATTCTAACCCATCTTCCTACAATTGAGAATCAACTACATCTATGTGATGCTCCAAACTGCCTCAGGGTGGTAGTAAGGACCCTGACCTCTGTTTAGGGCTTATCCTATTTGCTTTTCCTAACCCTGGTGCTTATTTGCTTGCTAATAACCCTTAGTGGTGATTAGGGTTTGTTTCTGTTTGTTGTGTGTTGGAGGTTCTACTTGCAATTAACCCAAGTCTAGGGCTGTTGAGCAAGTTTGTCACATTGAGAGGTGTTCCTCTCTCTCCTTGCTTCCTCTAGTTTTGAGAGGAAGGGTTGGGCTCATTGCTTGAGTTGCCTTGGGCTGGGATGAGCATTGTTGGGCCTTGTTGTACCTTGCTTGACCTTGTTGGACCTTGTGTCGGCCTTAGGTGTGTCGCCCAGGGAGGTGTGTCGGGCATGGAGTTGGGGTGTATTGTCCATGGACCCCCCTTTGACCCTTTGACCTCGTTTGTGTCACCACTAGTGGACACTTGGAACTTGATGCTTGCAGGTGGAAATGGCCGTGGACATGTGTTTAAGGCAAGATAGAGAGGTGGCATTGCCCATGGACAAGTGTCCCTAGGTGGGCAACACCTTGCCTTGTCTTACCTTGGTTTCTCCTCCATCCTCTTCTATATATGTGTTCCCTTTCTCTTGCTAAGGATCCCTTTAGTTCCTTAGTTTCCCCTCCCCCCTTGGTGCATGAAACCTCTTCCTTTGCAAATCTTGGTGGCCGATCCTTCTCTTTAGAGTCTTCTTCTTCTTCCTCTTGAGGTGGCCGAAGATATGCTTGGTGTTAGGAGCTTGGAGCTTGCTTAAGGCGGGTTACATAACTCCTAACCCTAAGCATACTACCTTCTTCTACATTCTTGTATGTTTTCATATGATCATAATCGGCCATGTATGTAGCTAGATATGGTTCTTGCTTAGTTGAACCTTTAATCTTGATTAGAGTTTCCTTGTTGAGAAACACTCCTTTCCCTCCTTGGTCTAGAGAAGTGAGCTTGAGCTCTAGTAATATGAGCAATACCCCTGTCTCGTTGAAGTTGAGAGGTGAGCTTGTGTTCTAGTTGCTTGAGCAATATCCTCCTCTCACCATGGATTCGAGAGGTGAGCTTTTTGGTAGATGTAGACCTATGTCAAGGTTGATCCTTGTGGTTGCCCGAGTTGTGATAGAGGTTGTGCAAGACCCCTCTCTCTTAGTTGTTGAGAGGTGAGCCGATCTTCTTGATCAATTTAGGGTTTGGTGCCTTTGTGCTTGAGGTTGATGACAATCTTGTTGGGTTGTATCTTGCACGATATGACTTTGGGATGGTGTTGCCCAATACCCTCTCTTGGAATAGAGTTCTGGGTTGTTATGATGATGTTGGGTTTGGGCGATACACCTTGGTCTTTGCCTTGTGTGTTGGATGATAGGATGAGGCTATCTTGGTTGGACGATAGGCTTTCAAACCCTTGTCCGTTGTGCCTAGATGTGTTTGGTTGATGGGCGATACCCATGTGTGTTGGGCAATATGCCTTGTTGAGTGCCCTGCCCGATACACCTAGCTAAGGTAGTGGCTTGGTACCCAATGTACCTTGGACGTTTTAGAACTCAAGGAGCTACCTTAGTGTTGGGCGATACCATGTTGTGTTGGGGCATTGTGCTGGAAGTGAGAGCCTTGGGCGTGTGAGTGATGTGGCTGCCCGATAGGTACCTTCACCTCTAGTGGGCGTTATAGGGTTGGCCTGGGCGCCATGGCTCTAGTCGATATGGTAGTTGTTGCCCGATATAACCCTAACCCTAAAGGGGTAGGCCGATAAGAATTTTCTGGTTCAGTAGGATGTTGTAACCTTGATGCACGACATGCCCCCTAGACCCAGCTGCACGTTATGCCTTGTGCACAATATGTCTTGACCTCTAGCTGCACGACACCCTTGGGTAGTGGTCGTTACCTGCTGTGGTTGGCCGATATGTGTATAGTCTGATATGCTTTTGGTAAGGGATGCTACCCTACCCATCACAAGTTGTGGTGAGGGGCACGCTACCTGTCACCTCTTTTAGTGAGGGTTGTGAGTGTTTTAGTAAGGGTTTTGATAACCCGTGTTATATATAGATGATGGTTCCATGTTAATAACGATGTTACATGTGTTATGATCACCTTGGATCCATACATATATATATATATATATATATATATATATATATATATATATATATATATATATATATATATATATATATATATATATATATGATGAGTAATGATAAGATTGGAAGCATATGAGCTACTTCACATGATGATGTGACCCATGTCTATGGTCACAGGTTTGAGGCATGAATGATAAAGTTTATAATCATCAATGTTGCCCTATGTTTGATAGCATGATCTTTCTGTTAATCTATAATGGCTTTAGTTATCTCTATGAATGTGTATACTAACCATGTAGGTGTTTCATGCGGATTCATAGTCGGGAGAAGGGCTATGAGGTATATATGTTTGAATAACACTGCATCGATGGTCACTCTTGTTGATGAGATAACTTGCATCACCAGTATGATGTGTTTAGGTCTGAGGAACTGAGTTTGGCTAAAGTGCCTAGTTGAGGTGTTACCCTCTAATGATGAAATCATGGATTGTTATCCCCAGTGATGAGAATGCCTTATGAGGCAGTGGTTTCTTGTGATGAGGGATTGAGATCCCAGGATATTGTGATGATGGTAATAATAATGTAGCTTAATGTTATATTTGTGATACAACTTGTTTGCCCCAGCAATCTACTTAAAATACATTAACTAGTCATAGATGAATCGCTCAAGTAGTTTTCCCTGGCCATAGATCCATCATCGTCAGTAGCTGGTGATGGTAAAACAGGTTCTCCTGTGGGTTAACTTGGAAGCGCATATTATTGAATATGTGTGGTTTCTCCTAGCCAAAAATAAGGAGGTTAGTGTGCAACTTCGGTCGTAGATTCAAGATGTGTATAAGAGCATGGTGAACAGGCCCATGACTTAGTATGATAGAGCATGTGGGATCCAACTCGTGAAAACAAGATTTAATTAAGCGGAAGCGGTTTATTAACTGGCAGTGGAATTATGAAAATCACTGGAATAAAATAAAAAAATCTTTTTAAAGAAGGATCTGTAAATCATAAATCTCTTTTATCATAAACAAGATAAACAGTTTACATCATTGTAAAATCACCTCTCGAGTGATTATATACATCCAGATACAAAATATCAAAAGCCAAAAACCTCAGATCTACTATCTCCTAGGACCTGAGAGTACAGAGACGACATAAGACACACTATCTACAAGACTAGATAGTTAGTATCTCCACCTGAGATTCACTACTGCCCCTGATGTTTTTGTTGCTCATTCTTAAATGGATTCCTTTGTCCTTGGCGTCTTCCTAAAAAGTAGAAACCTACGGGAGTGAGACAATTTGAATAATTGTCCGAGCGAGAGTTATAACTGTCCACCAGAAGCTTTGTTATAACATTTAAGAAACAACATAAGCAAAGTAACTTAAATCATTCAACAACAGGTTTGATAATAAGTAAGGTAACTTTTACTTAAGCAATCATTTCTTTAAAGCATATAAAGAACATGTACACTAAATATTTCGAACGGATCATTAATGTGAACAATGTAACACCAATCATTGTTTTTCGTAGTTCAACCTAAGCAGATATGCTACGCGGGTGATTATGTTTTACAAACATTATTATGCCCTACGGAGATGAGGTATACCGATCATACTCCAACCGACCATTTATAAAAATCACGTCGGTAACATACATAGGTCATTAAAAGAGCCGGATTCTTATGACCTCATCTTCCTCATTCAGTAAGAGGATTTACTTGTAGGACATCTTGTGTCTTTACTGTAGTAGCTATCCAGGGTATTCTGGAATCTTCACTATAGAGTTATAGTGGAGTTCTGAACTCTCATCGTCATTGAAAGATTTCTTGTTAATCTCTCATCGATGCGGTATTAGTAATTTCTTCGGGAGATTTGTGGTACATCACCCGGTATGAATATATAGTGAAGGGTTGAAAGATTAAAGTACATCTACATCAATTCCTACACTAGGACGTAAGGATATTCATGTCCATATACCCCCATATACTCAAAAGTATATGCTCCAGGAGTTCCCTTAGGAAAACTTGTTTCACCATCATTTGGTCTATGCCAATGATGGATCTATGGTCAGGGCTCTACATGATATGATTATACTTGATTAGTTAGGTACATTCTAGCATTCTTTTAGCATCAAGCATGTTTCCAAGCATTAATCATTAGAACAATAGCTATAAAAGTAGAATACTAAATGTATCAAGTCTAACTCACATTAATTATCAATTGAATATCATTTCTTAACCATTTCATTACTATGATTCAAGAATAGGGTATTCAAACCCTTAATTCATCATAAGTCATCTTATTAGCATGGCCTTGATGTTACTCATGGCTCTCACAGCCTATCAATCTTATATGATGTCACTTAACTAGGCAACATGGTATATCACTATTCACAAAGCTAATAACATGCTTCCAATGAATATGATATCATAACCTTTACCTGGATATAATCATCCTTTTATAAGAACCTGCATGGTTAATTCAATTGACAACAGTAAACATTTCATTTCCAGATCAGCAATTTATAAAGCAGAATTAACCTTTCAATTCAAGAATAGTACCTTCATGCTTACACTAAGGCTAGGTTCCCTGATTTACATCAATTAGGGTTATTCAATCCCTTTGTTTATGATTAGGAATAATGATTCCTCATCTCATACTTTAATCATGAAGATTCATGCTTAAAAGCATAAGTAGAGTTAGGGTTTACCCCACTCAATTAAGGTTATTGAATCCCTTTGTCTTATAAGGCATAAGAATTCTTATATTGTAATTTGTTCACAGGGTATCATACTTGAAAGCATAACCCAAGACTACGGTTAAAATACCCCATCCTTCATTAGTTAGGGTTTGTATTCTTTTGCTTCAACATAGGGTTATAGAACCTCTTAGCTCTCAAGGCATAAATATTTCTCATATTACAACTTGTAATTAGGGTTTCATACTCAAAGGCATAACCCTGAATTACTCCATTTATCAGATCACCCTAAATTAGGGTTTACTATTCACGTTACATGTTATTACCCTAGAATTAGGGTTTACTATTCACTTCATAGTGAATTGAGCTCATAGCATCATTATATATGAAAATTATCATCACTGATGCCCTCAAATTAGGTTAAGATTCATTAACCATTATAATTAGGATTTCCATGATCTTACCTTGATGGATCATACCCTAATCATGTACATTCTTACATATTGAAAGTATGTTACTTGATTGTCATTCATATTAGGAGCTTTCTCTCTCTTCTTACTACTAGATGATGTTTAAATCACTCTAGGTTAGATTAGGTCAAGTCATCTTTGATTAACATAGATTAAGTCAACCCATTATAATCATTAGGGTTTGCTTGATCAAGGGTTGTTATCTACTTGGACCCTTCAAGGGTACCTTGGTAATCTTCTTTAATAATCATAACATGGGTCAATCTACTACTCACTTAACCCCTTAATGTCTTTAGGTATCATTAGGGTTTAGATTAAACAACCATTGAACCATCTAAGCCTTCAAGGCATTAAGCATAAAATGATTCAGGAACATGGTTATTCAAACCCTCAAATTATCATAACACTTGCTACCAAGTGACATATAAGCATCAAGTCATCTAACAACATGACCTTGATTGAAGCAATGTATATACTTTTCACATATCATTACTCTAAAAGCTTATAATTGTTTTCAAGGAATATGACATCATAACTCTTACCTGGCTATAATCACCTCATAATATCAACCTGTATGACTTATACAAATAAGGACATGCATATATAACAATGTCAACACAATACCAAAACTTTTCAATTTCTTTATAGGACACCACAGCCGTGCCACCTTGCATGGTCGTGCAAAGTAAGGCTACCACGGCCATGCTCCCTTGCACGGTCGTGCAAGTTAAGACTACCACGACCGTGCTCCCTTACACGGTCGTGCTACATAAGATCATTACATGATTCATATATATATATATATATATATATATATATATATATATATATAAATTTATGTATTCTAATCTTTCATTCTTTTAACTTTATTAGGTCACATCAACCCTTCAATCAAGTACATGCTACTATGGTTAACATAGTGTATCAAGCTATTAATCATATAAACAATTAAGAATTCTCCCTTTAATTGGTTCTAATCAGTTAGGTATTATTAGGGTTTCAACCTTCATACATTCATTGATTATCATTACTAATCATCATTGGATCAATAGAACATTCATCATCTTAATTCCCAAAGATTTAATCACATTGGACCTTCATTACATAAGGTATCCAATTGAATTAGGGGTTCCAATGTTGATTACTTCAATCATTGAATTCATGGAACCAAACATCAATTGGACCTATACTCATACCTCAATTGAGTTTAATAGGTCAACCTTCAACTAATTTGACCCTTAATTAACCCTCAATCATTCATCAATTAGGGTTTGATTCAATTGAATTAGGGTTTGGAATCGATGATCCTTCAATACTAATCAATGTAGGACTAGTTACTTTGAAACCATAGAACCATCATCCAAATTGGGTATGACCTGACCCCAAACGGTCTTGAGGTCGTTTGGATGACCTCCAAACGGTCTTGAGACCGTTTTCCCATCATATCACTCAAATCCAAGCCATCCAATTAAGGTTTGGATCATTGGATTGATCACCAAATCAGTATTGCATTGTATATCAACTTGGTACCTTTAGACCTTTAAACACCTAAACATACTCAACCCTAGACCTCCAAACGGTCTTGGGTGACAACCAAACGGTCTTGAGACCGTTTGGCCCATCCATCCTTTGGATTCTAGTGAAAAAATCTTTATGGATTGGTCTATCGAGTTGATCAACAATTCAGCACTTAATTACAATATGATTGGTACCTTTGGACCTTCAATTGATCAACTATACTTGACCCCAGACCTCCAAACGGTCTTGGGGTGACCCTCAAACAGTCTTGAGACCGTTTGGGCAAGAAAACCCAAAACGTCATATCAATCAAGTTGAAAGTCAGCACTTAATCCAATTAGGGTTTACATAATTGATTAGCCTTCACCTCACGATTACTTTAGAGTTAATCCCTCAAATTTGGAGGGTTATTAACCAACATAATTATGAACAGGAATCCAAAACGGTCAATGCTTGGTAAACGCCCTCAAACGGTCTTGAGACCGTTTGCCCAAAAAGTTCAATTAATCATATTGGAAAATCAGCACATAATTCAATTCAATTACCTAATTGTTTAGCCTTTAACTCATGATTCCTTGGAAGTTAACCTATCAAATTTGGTAGGTCATTAGACCACATCATTAAGAACAGTAATCCCAAACGGTCAACGCTTGGTCAACTCACTCAAATGGTCTTGAGACCGTTTTCCCAAAAAGTTTAAGTTAATCAGACTGAAAATCAGCATTTAATTCAATTCGATTTGCCTAATTGATTGGCCTTCAACCTACGATTTCTTTGGATTAACCCCTCAAATTTGGTGGGTCATTAGCCTAAATAATTATGAACAGAAATCCCAAATGGTCAACGCTTGGTCAACGCCCTCAAATGGTCTTGGAGACCGTTTTCTCCAACCGACCTTGTGAAACCGTTTGCCCTTCAAATGGTTTTGCAAACCGTTTGCCCCAAACCGTTTGGCCAAAGGGGGGGAAAACAAGACCATTTGATAAAGTAACATTGGTAATCACGCCCATCTTCTTCTACCTCCAGATCAAGGTCTGTTCTTCATGGTTTTAGTTTGAAGAAAGCAAGGAAGGATGGGAAAGAAGAAGAACTAAGTACTAATTGCAAGAACAAAGATATGCATAAGAAAGCAAAAGGTTTAGAGTTATAAAACCTGCCTTAAGGTCGTTCCTTGAGCTCCAAGCTTCCAAGCTTCAAGCCTTTAATGGTGTCTTGAGCTCCACAGGTCGGCCAAGGGTGTTTCTCCAAGGAAAGGTTGGGAAAAGATGGCTAGAAAGAGGAAACAAGTAAGGAAGACCATAAAACCAACCTTGCACCATGAATTCCTCCATGAATCCGAGCAAGAAGATGACCAAAGCTTACCTAGAACTCCTTATCCGTCCTCCTCTGCTCCAGAGCTCTGTCCTAAGTCGGTCTAAGCAAGGGGATAAGAAGGGAAGTGAAGGAAACGATCCTTGCTAAGTGAGAAAAGGTGTATATATATACTTTGGGTGAAATTCCAACATAAGGACAACTTGTTTCTCCATTTCTCATCTAGGTCCTTCCCTTCATATAAGACACGTTTCTCCCTTGCATACTTAAGAAAAAATCATCTTTAACCCAAGGTATAAAGGTGAAGAAAGCCAACTTTTTACTAAGTTGCACATATAGAAGGGTTATTAGGCTTATAACTTGATTATTTAATTTATAAGGGTTATCATTCTTATTTGATTATTCAATTGAAGTGCCCTATTCATCATTCTTACTCAAAATGATGCCAATCATCATAAATATACTCTAAAAGGTGTATTTTACAAGTTTCATCCCTCATTTTGGGTAAATTGCACTTTACACCAAAATTATGGTTTTAAGCACAAGGATTGCCCCACAAGCTGCATCTCAGTGCCCAAGCTTGGGGAACCAATCACACTTCATCACATTCACTCTTATGATGTCTCAACACTAAAGGAACATCTTAACATGTGTAATTTTCAAGTTAACCCCTTTTAATTGGGTAATTTGCACATAGGTCCCTGTATTACAAAACAATATTACAACATTGTTCAAAAGGGGCATAAATGGAAATGTATGTTCCTTAGGAGCTTTAATTACATTATCAACAGATAACCATAAGCATTTAATCACATGATTAAGAAAAACACCTGGGGTTAGTTCATAACCCAGGTCAGGGATGTTACAAATTATAAACCCCTAACAAGGATATCGTCCCCGAAATCCCAGAAAGAAAAGGGAAAGCAGATATTATTTAAGCATTATACCATTATGTCTTCAAGTGACATTTCGTTATTATGGAACATGATAGAGTTTTGTTCAATACAAAGTTTCTCCACTCAAGTTTTCCCATGGAAAGATTCACATGGGACATATACTCTCATGTTCCTTAGTTAAATCAACATTTTCTTAAAATCACAATCATACTCTGTCATCTATTTTGAGACTATATAAGTCCTTTCATACCTTGATTGTGTCATCTCACCTGATAACACCATACTAACTTTCCTTATTACTTACACTAAGTAACTCATTAGTTGTACATTCTCTTATTATAGGAAAAGTTTCTTATCAATCAAGGATTTATCTGAAAGATATCTTAGAAAGAATTTTGTCTATGAAAAACATAAACCCCTAACATGTGATGTTCATATTATTTTACATGTTTAATTTGATTTCATAGTTGACCATTCCAGGTAATCAACATAAGTCATTTGATATATTATTACATTCTTATCTTGATACCTGTCACATGTGTTATCTTCCTTTCATCTTGGGACATTACTTGTTACATATATTCTCAACTTGGAACTAAAGTCCAAGATAAACTGATACCTTTCTAGGTGTACTTCACATAAACATTTTTATATTATGCACATCAAGTGTCCTAAGACCCACTTGATTTCCATGTCCCTGGAAAGAAAGAGAATAAGGAATCATATTCCTCTTGTTATATCATGTATTTTCAACCATTCATGAAACATCTTATGATTCCATCACATTTTCACATTTATGGGGAGGGTCTTTATTATTATTCTTACATCTTTACTGGACAGGGTTGACCTCCCTTATTCCCATATTTCTTATTTCTTGATACTCATTAGATTGTTTCAGAGTGACTACTTGATCAGAGCAATAAAAAAGATAACAATCTAGGAGTTTCCATATTTACTTTATCATCAACAATTGTATACCTGGCCAGGGTATATAAATACTGAGATAAGGTAATATGCATTTGTATACTACCATTTTCCTTCTCTTTTCCTATTATCACAAGATAAGATCTAACATTACTGAATTTTATCCAGACATCTCTTTAATACTTCATCCTTTTTATGGAGGTAAGCATGTAACATGAAACATCTATTTTATACAACATTATAAGTCCTTATAGGATTAATTAAGAAAAGTTCAATCAATTACTTTCTCAGTTTTGTCCAAGAGATCATAAAAAGACATATATGAATAACATTTATTTCGTCTAACCTATCATGACTCGAGGATTATTCATTGTCTCAAGCTGATCCTGCCTCAGAGGTTGATTTGCCATAACATTTCTGGCTGGGCAATTTCTTGCCAGATGTCCAACCTGTCTACATATGTAGCAAATTCTAGGTGCCCAGTATGGTCTAAAGGGTTCTTTACCCTTTCTGGATGACCATTGTCTTGGTGTACTAGGTTCTGGTTGTGTTGTTGACACCAGAAACTTCTTCCTTTTGGAACTACCAGGTCTCTGCTCCTGGGTTTGGATAGTCCTTTTCTCAGTTCTTCCTTTATATTTCTCTTCTGGACAATTATTTCTGATATGTCCAGGCTTCCTACACCTATAGCAGGTCCTGGTCTCTGGTTGTATTCTAACCCCTATATTACTGTATACTGATTCATCAGACTGAGGTTGAGAACTGGCTTGCTCTAGGTTCAAAGCTTCATCATTTACCATTGCTTCAACCTGTTGTTGTGGTTCACATATTCTGTTGATATCCAAAACATCATCATTAGTAGCTGGTAATATGGGTTGTATTTCTAGTGCTTGATCCACTAGATACATCATGGTAGCCCTAAATACCCCAACAGTGATTCCTAAGGAAGAATTCCTTATCATGGTTGGGTTAGCTAGGGGAATCTCAGGTAATTGTCCCTCTATTGCTTGCTCCTCTGCACCTCTTCTTGGTGCAGTATTGTTGCTCTCCGGAGCAAACTCCTCATCCGATCCAGTCATCTTCAAGTTATTCTCCTCCTATGTGAGCAGAAGTTACCATCAGATACACTGGATGACACTTAGAACAGACTCTACTACCTAAGTCCTATGTCTCTGTAGACTCAACGAACCAAGAGCTCTGATACCACTAATTGTGGGATCCAACTCGCGAAAACAAGATTTAATTAAGCGGAAGCGGTTTATTAACTGGCAGCGGAATTATGAAAATCACTAGAATAAAAAAAAACTTTTTAAAGAAGGATCTGTAAATCATAAAACTCTTTTATCATAAACAAGATAAACAGTTTACATCATTGTAAAATCACCTCTCGAGTGATTATATACATGCAGATACAAAATCTCGAAAGCCAAAAACCTCAGATCTACTATCTCCTAGGTCCTGAGAGTACAGAGACGACATAAGACACACTATCTACAAGACTAGACAGTTAGTATCTCCACCTGAGATTCACTACTGCCCCTGATGTTGTTGTTGCTGTTGTTGCTCATTCTTAAATGGATTCCTTTGTCCTTGGCGTCTTCCTAAAAAGTAGAAACCTACGGGAGTGAGACAATTTGAATAATTGTCCCAGCGAGAGTTATAACTCCCCACCAGAAGCTTTGTTATAACATTTAAGAAACAACATAAGCAAAGTAACTTAAATCATTCAACAACAAGTTTGATAATAAGTAAGGTAACTTTTTCTTAAGCAATCATTTCTTTAAAGCATATAAAGAACATGTACACTAAATATTTCGAACGGATCATTAATGTAAACAATGTAACACCAATCATTGTTTTTCGTAGTTCAACCTAAGCAGATATGCTACGCGGCAGATTATGTTTTACAAACATTATTATGCCCTGTAGAGATGAGGTATACCGATCATACTCCAACCGACCATTTATAAAAATCGTGTCGGTACCATACATAGGTCATCAAAAGAGCCGGATTCTTATGACCTCATCTTCCTCAGTCAGTAAGAGGATTTACTTGTAGGACATCTTGTGTCTCTGTTGTAGTAGCTATCCAGGGTATTCTGGAATCTTCGCTATAGAGTTATAGTGGAGTTTTGAACTCTCATCGTCATCGAAAGATTTCTTGTTTATCTCTCATCGATGCGGTATTAGTAATTTCTTCGGGAGATTTGTGGTACATCACCCGGTATGAATATATAGTGAAGGGTTGAAAGATTAAAGTACATCTACATCAATTCCTACACTAGGACGTAAGGATATTCACATCCATATACCCCCATATACTCAAAAGTATATGCTCCAGGAGTTCCCTTAGGAAAACCTATTTCACCATCATTTGGTCTCTGACAATGATGGATCTATGGTCAGGGCTCTACATGATATGATTATACTTGATTAGTTAGGTACATTCTAGCATTCTTTTAGCATCAAGCATGTTTCCAAGCATTAATCATTAGAACAACAACTATAAAAGTAGAATACTAAATGTATCAAGTCTTACTCACATCAATTATCAATTGAATATCATTTCTTAACCATTTCATTACTATGATTCAAGAATAGGGTATTCAAACCCTTAATTCATCATAAGTCATATTATTAGCATGGCCTTGATGTTACTCATAGCTCTCACAGTCTATCAATCTTATATGATGTCACTTAACTAGGCAACATGGTATATCACTATTCACAAAGCTAATAACATGCTTCCAATGAATATGATATCATAACCTTTACCTGGATATAATCATCCTTTTATAAGAACCTGCATGGTTAATTCAATTGACAACAATAAACATTTCGTTTCCAGATCAGGAATTTATGAAGCAGAATTAACCTTTCAATTCAGGAATAGTACCTTCATGCTTACACTAAGGCTAGGTTCCCTGATTTACATCAATTAGGGTTATTCAATCCCTTTCTTTCTGGTTAGGAATAATGATTCCTCATCTCATACTTTAATCATGAAGATTCATGCTTAAAAGCATAAGTAGAGTTCGGGTTTACCCCACTCAATTAAGGTTATTGAATCCCTTTGTCTTATAAGGCATAAGAATTCTTATATTGTAAATTGTTCACAGGGTTTCATACTTGAAAGCATAACCCAAGACTACGGTTAACATACCCCATCCTTCATTAGTTAGGGTTTGTATTCTTTTACTTCAACATAGGGTTATAGAACCTCTTAGCTCTCTAGGCATAAAGATTTCTCATATTACAACTTGTAATTAGGGTTTCATACTCAAAGGCATAACCCTGAATTACTCCATTTATCAGATCACCCTAAATTAGGATTTACTATTCACGTTACATGTTATTACCCTAGAATTAGGGTTTACTATTCACTTCATAGTGAATTGAGCTCATAGCATCATTATATATGAAAATTATCATAATTGAAGCCCTCAAATTAGGTTAAGATTCATTAATCATTATAATTAGGATTTCCATGATCTTACCTTGATGGATCATACCCTAATCATGTACATTCTTACATATTGAAAGTATGTTACTTGATTCTCATTCATATTAGGAGCTTTCTCTCTCTTCTTACTACTAGATGATGTTTAAATCACTCTAGGTTAGATTAGGTCAAGTCATCTTTGATTAACATAGATTAAGTCAACCCATTATAATCATTAGGGTTTGGTTGATCAAGGGTTGTTATCTACTTGAACCCTTCAAGGGTACCTTGGTAATCTTCTTTAATAATCATAACATGGGTCAATCTACTAATCACTTAACCCCTTAATGTCTTTAGGTATCATTAGGGTTTAGATTAAACAACCATTGAACCATCTAAGCCTTCAAGGCATTAAGCATAAAATGATTCAGGAACATGGTTATTCAAACCCTCAGATTATCATAACACTTGCTACCAAGTGACATATAAGCATCAAGTCATCTAACAACATGACCTTGATTGAAGCGATGTATATACTTTTCACATATCATTACTCTAAAATCTTATAATTGTTTTCAAGGAATATGACATCATAACTCTTACCTGGCTATGATCACCTCATAATATCAACCTGTATGACTTATACAAATAAGGACATGCATATATAACAATGTCAACACAATACCAAAACTTTTCAATTTCTTTATAGGACACCACGGCCGTGCCACCTTGCACGGTCGTGCAAAGTAAGGCTACCACGGCCGTGCTCCCTTGCACGGTTGTGCAAGTTAAGACTACCATGGCCGTGCTCCCTTACACGGTCGTGCTACATAAGATCATTGCATGATTCATATATATATATATATATGTATGTATGTATTCTAATCTTTCATTCTTTTAACTTGATTAGGTCACATCAACCCTTCAATCAAGTACATGCTACTATGGTTAACATAGTGTATCAAGCTATTAATCCTATAAACAAGTAAGAATTCTCCCTTTAATTGGTTCTAATCACTTAGGTATTATTAGGGTTTCAACCTTCATACCTTCATTTATTATCATTACTAATCATCATTGGATCAATAGAACATTCATCATCTTAATTCCCAAAGATTTAATCACATTGGACCTCCATTACATAAGGTATCCAATTGAATTAGGGGTTCCAATGTTGATTACTTCAATCATTGAATTCATGGAACCAAACATCAATTGAACCTATACTCATACCTCAATTGAGTTTAATAGGTCAACCTTCAACTGATTTGACCCTTAATTAACCCTCAATCATTCATCAATTAGGGTTTGATTCAATTGAATTAGGGTTTGGAATCGATGATCCTTCAATACTAATCAATGTAGGACTAGTTACTTTGAAACCATAGAACCATCAT
Organism: Alisma plantago-aquatica; assembly: GCA_963693085.1. Classification (NCBI taxonomy): domain Eukaryota; kingdom Viridiplantae; phylum Streptophyta; class Magnoliopsida; order Alismatales; family Alismataceae; genus Alisma; species Alisma plantago-aquatica. The sequence continues at coordinate 917,072,264 of OY856409.1, forward strand.
CCAAATTGGGTATGAACTGACCCCAAACGGTCTTGAGGTCGTTTTGATGACCCCCAAACGGTCTTGAGACCGTTTGCCCATCATATCACTCAAATCCAAGCCATCCAATTAAGGTTTGGATCATTGGATTGATCACCAAATCAGTATTGCATTGTATATCAACTTGGTACCTTTAGACCTTTAAACACCTAACCATACTCAACCCTAGACCTCCAAACGGTCTTGGGTGACCACCAAACGGTCTAGAGACCATTTGTATGAGCTCCAAATGGTCTTGAGACCGTTTCGCCCATCCATCCTTTGGATTCTAGTGAAAACATCATTATGGATTGGTCTATCGAGTTGATCAACAATTCAACACTTAATTGCAATATGATTGGTACCTTTGGACCTTCAATGGATCAACTATACTTGACCCCAGTCCTCCAAACGGTCTTGGGGTGACCCCCAAACGGTCTTGAGACCGTTTGGGCAAGAAAACCCAAAAAGTCATATCAATCAAGTTGAAAGTCAGCACTTAATCCAATTAGGGTTTACATAATTGATTAGCCTTCAACTCACGATTACTTTAGATTTAATCCCTCAAATTTGGAGGGTTATTAACCAAAATAAATATGAACAGGAATACCAAATGGTCAACGCTTGGTCAACGCCCTCAAACGGTCTTGAGACCGTTTTCCCAAAAAGGTCAATTAATCATATTGGAAAATCAGCACTTAATTCAATTCAATTACCTAATTGTTTAGCTTTTACATCATGATTCCTTGGGAGTTAACCTATCAAATTTGGTAGGTCATTATACCACATCATGAGGAACATTAATCCCAAATGGTCAATGCTTGGTCAACGCACTTAAACGGTCTTGAGGGCGTTTTACCAAAAAGTTCAAGATAATCAGACTGAAAATCAGCATTTAATTCAATTCGATTTGCCTAATTGATTGGCCTTCTACCAACGATTTCTTTGGAATTAACCCCTCAAATTTGGTGGGTCATTAGCCTACATAATTATGAACAGAAATACCAAACGGTCAACGCTTGGGAAATGCCCTCAAATGGTCTTGGAGACCGTTTTCTCCAACCGACCTTGTGAAACCGTTTGCCCTTCAAACGGTTTTGCAAACCGTTTGCCCCAAACCGTTTGGCCAAAGGGGGGGAAAACAAGACCGTTTGATAAAGTAACATTGGTAATCATGCCCATCTTCTTCTACCTCCAGATCAAGGTCTGTTCTTCGTGGTTTTAGTTACAAGAAAGCAAGGAAGGATGGGAAAGAAGAAGAACTAAGTACTAATTGCAAGAACAAAGATATGCATAAGAAAGCAAAAGGTTTAGAGTTATAAAACCCACCTTAAGGTCGTTCCTTGAGCTCCAAGATTCCACGCTTCAAGCCTTTAATGGTTTCTTGAGCTCCACAGGTCGGTCAAGGGTGTTTCTCCAAGGAAAGGTTGGGAAAAGATGGCTAGAAAGAGGAAACAAGTAAGGAAGACCATAAAACCAACATTGCACCATGAATTCCTCCATGAATCCGAGCAAGAAGATGACCAAAGCTTACCTAGAACTCCTTATCCGTCCTCCTCTGCTCCAGAGCTCTGTTCTAAGTCAGTCTAAGCAAGGGGATAAGAAGTTAAGTGAAGGAAACGATCCTTCCTAAGTGAGAAAAGGTGTATATATACTTTGGGTGAAATTCCAACATAAGGACAACTTGTTTCTCCATTTCCAATCTAGGTCCTTCCCTTCTTCTAAGCCACGTTTCTCCCTTTCATACTTAATAAAAACTCATCTTAAACCCAAGGTCTAAAGGTGAAGAAAGCCAACTTTTTACTAAGTTGCACATATAGAAGGGTTATTAGGCTTATAACTTGATTATTTAATTTATAAGGGTTATCATTCTTATTTGATTATTCAATTGAAGTGCCCTATTCATCATTCTTACTCTAAATGATTCCAAGAGTCATAAATATACTCTAAAAGGTGTATTTTACAAGTTTCATCCCTCATTTTGGGTAAATTGCACTTTACACCAAAATTAGGGTTTTAAGCACAAGGATTGCCCCACAAGCTGCATCTCAGTGCCCAAGCTTGGGGAACCAATAAAACTTCATCACATTCACTCTTATGATGTCTCAACACTAAAGGAACATCTTAACATGTGCAATTTGCAAGTTAACCCCTTTTAATTGGGTAATTTGCACATAGGTCCCTGTATTACAAAACAATATTACAACATTGTTCAAAAGGGGCAGAAATGGAAATGTATGTTCCTTAGGAGCTTTATTTACATTATCAACAAATAACCATAAGCATTTAATCATATGATTAAGAAAAACACCTGGGGTTAGTTCATAACCCAGGTCAGAGATGTTACAAATTATAAACCCCTAACAAGGATTTCGTCCCTGAAATCCCTGAAAGAAAAGGGAAAGTAGATATTATTTAAGCATTATAACATTATGTCTTCAAGTGACATTTAGTTATTATGGAACATCATAGAGTTTTGTTCAATACAAAGTTTCTCCACTCAAGTTTATCCATGGAAAGATTCACATGGGCCATATACTCTCATGTTCCTTAGTTAAATCAACATTTTCTTAAAATCACAACCATACTCTGTCATCTATTTTGAGACTATATAAGTCCTTTCATACCTTGGTTGTGTCATCTCACCTGATAACACCATACTAACTTTCCTTATTACTTACACTAAGTAACTCATTAGTTGTACATCCTCTTATTATAGGAAAAAGTTTCTTATCAATCAAGGATTTATCTGAAAGATATCTTAGAAAGAATTTTGTCTATGAAAAAAATAAACCCCTAACATGTGATGTTCATATTATTTTACATGTTTAATTTGATTTCATAGTTGACCATTCCAGGTAATCAACATAAGTCATTTGATATATTATTACATTCTTATCTTGATACCTATCACATGTGTTATCTTCCTTTCATCTTGGGACATTACTTGTTACATATATTCTCAACTTGGAACTAAAGTCCAAGATAAATTGATACCTTTCTAGGTATAATTCACATAAACATCTTTATATTATGCACATCAAGTGTCCTAAGACCCACTTGATTGCCATGTCCCTGGAAAGAAAGAGAATAAGGGATCATATTCCTCTTGTTATATCATGTATTTTCAACCATTCATGAAACATCTTATGATTCCATCACATTTTCACATTTATGGGGAGGATCTTTATTATTATTCTTACATCTTTACTGGATAGGGTTGACCTCCCTTATTCCCATATTTCTTATTTCTTGATACTCATTAGATTGTTTCAGAATGACTACTTGATCATAGCAATCAAAAAGATAACAATCTAGGAGTTTCCATATTTACTTTATCATCAGCAATTGTATACCTGGCCAGGGTATATAAATACTGAGATAAGGTAATATGCATTTGTATACTACCATTTTCCTTCTCTTTTCCTATTATCACAAGTATAAGATCTAACATTACTGAATTTTATCCAGACATCTCTTTAATACTTCATCCTTTTTATGGAGGTAAGCATGTAACATGAAACATCTATTTTATACAACATTATAAGTCCTTATAGGATTAATTAAGAAAAGTTCAATCAATTACTTTCTCAGTTTTGTCCAAGAGATCATAAAAGGACATATAGGAATAACATTTATTTCGTCTAACCTATCATGATTCGAGGATTATTCATTGTCTCAAGCTGATCCTGCCTCAGAGGTTGATTTGCCATAACATTTCTGGCTGGGCAATTTCTTGCCAGATGTCCAACTTGTCTACATATGTAGCAAATTCTAGGTGCCCAGTATGGTCTGAAGGGTTCTTTACCCTTTCTGGATGACCATTGTCTTGGTGTAATAGGTTCTGGTTGTGTTGGTGACACCAGAAACTTCTTCCTTTTGGAACTACCAAGTCTCTGCTCCTGGGTTTGGATAGTCCTTTTCTCAATTCTTCCTTCATATTTCTCTTCTGGACAATTATTTCTGATATGTCCAGGCTTCCTACACCTATAGCAGGTCCTGGTCTCTGCTTGTATTCTAACCCCTATATTACTGTATATTGATTCATCAGACTGAGGTTGAGCACTGTCTTGCTCTAGGTTCAAAGCTTCATCATTTACCATTGCTTCAACCTGTTGTTGTGGTTCACATATTCTATTGATATCCAAAACATCATCATTAGTAGCTAGTAATCTGGGTTGTATTGCTAGTTCTTGATCCACTAGATACATCATGGTAGCCCTAAATTCCCCAATATTGATTCCTAAGGAAGAATTCCTTATCATGGTTGGGTTATCTAGGGGAATCTCAGGTAATTGTCCCTCTATTGCTTGCTCCTCTGCACCTCTTCTTGGTGCAGTATTGTTTCTCTCCACAGCAAACTCCTCATCTGATCCAGTCATCTTCAAGTTATTCTCCTCCCATGTGAGCAGAAGTTAGCATCAGATACACTGGATGACACTTAGAACAGACTCTACTACCTAAGTCCTATGTCTCTGTAGACTCAGCGAACCTAGAGATCTGATACCAGTAATTGTGGGATCCAACTCGTGAAAACAAGATTTAATTAAGCGGAAGCGGTTTATTTACTGGCGGCGGAATTATGAAAATCACTGGAATAAAATAAAAAAAAACTTTTTAAAGAAGGATTTGTAAATCATAAAACTCTTTTATCATAAACAAGATAAACAGTGTACATCATTGTAAAATCACCTCTCGAGTGATTATATACATGCAGATACAAAATCTCAAAAGCCAAAAACCTCAGATCTACTATCTCCTCGGACCTGAGAGTACAGAGAGGACATAAGACACACTATCTACAAGACTAGACAGTTAGTATCTCCACCCGAGATTCACTACTGCCCCTGATGTTGTTGTTGCTATTTTTGCTCATTCTTAAATGGATTCCTTTGTCCTTGGCGTCCTCCTAAAAAGTAGAAACCTACGGGAGTGAGACAATTTGAATAATTGTCCCAGCGAGAGTTATAACTCTCCACCAGAAGCTTTGTTATAACATTTAAGAAACAACATAAGCAAAATAACTTAAATCATTCAACAACAGGTTTGATAATAAGTAAGGTAACTTTTACTTAAGCAATCATTTCTTTAAAGCATATAAAGAACATGTACACTAAATATTTCGAATGGATCATTAATGTAAACAATGTAACACCAATCATTGTTTTTCGTAGTTCAACCTAAGCAGATATGCTACGCGGTTGATTATGTTTTACAAACATTATTATGCCCTACGGAGATGAGGTATACCGATCATACTCCAACCGACCATTTATAAAAATCGCGTCGGTACCATACATAGGTCATCAAAAGAGCCGGATTCTTATGACCTCATCTTCCTCAGTCAGTAAGAGGATTTACTTGCAGGGCATCTTGTGTCTCTACTGTAGTAGCTATCCAGGGTATTCTGGAATCTTCGCTATAAAGTTATAGTGGAGTTCTGAACTCTCATCGTCATCGAAAGATTTCTTGTTTATCTCTCATCGATGCGGTATTAGTAACTTCTTCAGGAGATTTGTGGTACATCGCCCGGTATGAATATATAGTGAAGGGTTGAAGGAGTAAAGTACATCTACATCAATTCCTACACAAGGACGTAAGGATATTCGCGTCCATATACCCCCATATACTCAAAAGTATATGCTCCAGGAGTTCCCTTAGGAAAACCTGTTTCACCATCATTTGGTCTCTGACAATGATGGATCTATGGTCATGGCTCTACATGATATGATTATACTTTATTAGTTAGGTACATTCTAGCATTCTTTTAGCATCAAGCATGTTTCCAAGCATTAATCATTAGAACAACAGCTATAAAAGTAGAATACTAAATGTATCAAGTCTAACTCACATCAATTATCAATTGAATATCATTTCTTAACCATTTCATTACTATGATTCCAGAATAGGGTATTCAAACCCTTAATTCATCATAAGTCATCTTATTAGCATGGCCTTGATGTTACTCATGGCTCTCACAGCCTATCAATCTTGTATGATGTCACTTAACTAGGCAACATGGTATATCACTATTCACAAAGCTAATAACATGCTTCCAATGAATATGATATCATAACCATTACCTGGATATAATCATCCTTTTATAAGAACATGCATGGTTAATTCAATTGACAACAATAAACATTTCGTTTCCAGATCAGCAATTTATAAAGCAGAATTAACCTTTCAATTCAGGAATAGTACCTTAATGCTTACACTAAGGCTAGGTTACCTGATTTACATCAATTAGGGTTATTCAATCCCTTTATTTATGATTAGGAATAATGATTCCTCATCTCATACTTTAATCATGAACATTCATGCTTAAAAGCATAAGTAGAGTTAGGGTTTACCCCACTCAATTAAGGTTATTGAATCCCTTTGTCTTATAAGGCATAAGAATTCTTATATTGTAATTTGTTCACAGGGTTTCATACTTGAAAGCATAACCCAAGACTACGGTTAACATACCCCATCCTTCATTAGTTAGGGTTTGTATTCTTTTACTTCAACATAGGGTTATAGAACCTCTTAGCACTCGAGGCATAAAGATTTCTCATATTACAACTTGTAATTAGGGTTTCATACTCAAAGGCATAACCCTGAATTACTCCATTTATCAGATCACCATAAATTAGGGTTTACTATTCACGTTACATGTTATTACCCTAGAATTAGGGTTTACTATTCACTTCATAGTGAATTGAGCTCATAGCATCATTATATATGAAAATTATCATCATTGATGCCCTCAAATTAGGTTAAGATTCATTAATCATTATAATTAGGATTTCCATGATCTTACTATAACATCCCTGACCTGGGTTATAAAATAACCCTAGGTGTTTTGCCTAAATATGTAATTAAACCCTGGTGATTATCTTTTGACATGTAATTAAGTTCCTCAGGAACATATACTTTCAATTTTTGTCCTTTTTAATCAAAGTTGTAGTATTATTTTGGTAATGCAGGGGCTTATGTGCAAATTACCCAATTAAGGGGTTAACTTGCAATTGCACATGTTAAGATGTTCTTTTGATAATGAGACATCATATGAGTGAATATGATGAGACATGATGGATTTCCCAAGCTTGGGCATCTAGATGCAGCTTGTGGAATAATCCTTATGCTTAAAAACCCTAATTTGCAGTAAAATGCAGTTTACCCAATTTGAGGGGTGCAACTTGTAAAATACACCATCTAGAACATCTTTTATGACTCTTGTCATAATTTAGAGTAGAAATGGTGAAAGGGACACATCAATGAATAATCAGATAAGAAAAAATGACCTTTGTACATAAAATTCACTAAGTTTGAGTAAGGAAACCTTTCATGTATGTACCCTAGTTGAAAGTTGGCTTTCTGTACCCCTAGATCTTGAGATTTCATGAGCTTTGCATAAGTTTAGATGAGATTGGACGTTCCCTTAAATAATAAAGGACTTGGATGAGAATTTCAAAGTTCTAGAGGTCTTTATGGTGTAAATAGCCTAAAGTATATAAGCTAGAATCCTTACAAACCAACCAAACGTATCACTTCTTCTCTTCATTTCTCTTCTTTAAATGGCTAAGGCAAAGCTCTGGAGCTCAAGGAGACGACCAAGTAGTGCTAAGGTGAGTAGGAACCATCTTCAAGCTCGAATTCATGGAGGAAATCATGTTAAAAGGATGGATTGCTAGTTTTCTTACTTAGCTTTCTCGTTCTAGCCATCTTTTCCCAACCTTTCTTTGGGGAAAAACCCTTGGCCGACCTGTGGAGCTCAAGACACCATTAAAAACTTGAATCTTGGAAGCTTGGAGCTCAAGGAACGACCTTAAGGCGGGTTTTATAACTCTAAACCCTTTTGCTTTCTTATGCATATCTTTGTACTTGCAAAAGTAGCTTGTTCTTCTTTTCCCCATCCTTCCTTGCTTTCTTGCAAACTAAAACCACGATGAACAGACCTTAATTTGGAGGTAGAAGAAGATGGGCATGATTACCAAAGTTACTTTATCAAACGGTCTTATGTCTTTCCTCCTTTTTTGATCAAACCGTTTGAAAGGCAATCGGGTTCACTAGGTCGGTTTAGGCAAACAGGTTCACTACGTCGGTTTGGGCAAACGGGTTCCAACCCGTTTGAGTGAGTTGACCAAGCATTGACCGTTTGGGATACCTGTTTGTAATATATTTAATTTCATTCCTACAAAGATTTGTAATCTAATTCCTAACCAATTAAGAGTTGAAGATACTTCAATAACCTAACCCTAATCCGGTGAAAGTTGCTGATTTCAATATAGATCTTGTTGAGTTTTGGGATGAAGGACCCAAACGGGTTCCAACCCATTTGGGGGTTCATCCAAACGATATCACACTTGTTTAGTGACACCCCAAGATCGTTTGGAGGTCTAGAGTTAAAGAGATTTGATGGTTTGAGGGTCCAATTACAAGATGTTGATAAATTGATGAAAAGTGCTGATTTTTAATTTTATTAGGGCTCAACCCTTATCAAATCATTTTGGTTTTTGGTCAAACTTTGGGCAAACGGTCTCAAGATCGTTTGGAGGTCATCCAAACGACCTCAAGACCGTTTGAGCCAAGTTTGGGCCCAATTGGAGGTCAATTGATAGGTTCAACTCTGATTTGAATCATATTGTTGAACATTGATGATTAGTCGATTGGAAACCCTAATTGAGTTAGTTTTAACCCTAATTGGCTTTCAATTGAGGGTCAATTTGGTGTCCAGTTGATTGAGGCTCATCCCAATTGACTCAATTTGTATATGGTTTACATGGCTTGGGCCAATTGAAAGCTTCAACATAAGAAATCCTTTTCAAGCATAATCTTTGTGTCACCTTTTATGTTCATGCGGTTTGAACCCAAGTAGACCCACAATCGTTTTAGACCAAACGAGTTGACACCCGTTTAAGCGCAAATGAGTTCACACTCGTTTGAGTCCAAATAAGTCCACATTCATTTGAGTCCAAACGAGTTCACACTCATTTGAGTCCAAACGGGTTCACACCCGTTTAAGCTCAAACGGGTTCACACTCGTTTAGGCTCAAACGGGCCCACGCTCGTTTGGACTTAAATGGGTCCACACCCGTTTAAGATTAAGTGGGTCCACACTCGTTTAAGGTTCAAATGGATTCAAGGTCATTTGAGATTAAACAAGTTCAAGGTCATTTAAGAATCAAATGGGTTGAATGCTGAAGGTTAAAACCTAAACCAATTGGAGACCTTCAAGGTTGATTATACTTAATCACTTGAAGGTGTAAATGGTTCAGTGATGATATAATCTAAACCCTAATGGTAACCTAAGATGTTAAGGGACTAAGTGTCTAATGAATTGACCCATGATGATGGTCAATGGGTAAATTACCAAAATGCCCCTGAAAGGTTCAATTGAGTGATACCTTGTTTTAATCAAACCCTAATCACATGATAGTGATGAGTTGGCTAGTGTTAATCAATGAGGACTTAACCCAACCTAATCTAGAGTGGTGTAATCACTATCTACTAGTTAGAGGAGAGAGAAAGTACCAATTATAATGGAAACTCAAGTAAAATACCTTCAATATATAGGAATGTGCAAGTTTAGGTATGATCCACTTATGTGAGATCATGGAAACCCTAATTATGATAATTGATGAATCTTAATCTTATCTGAGGTCTTTAATGATGATGTTTCTCATACATGACTATGTTATGAGATCATTTCACCATGAGGTGAAAAGTAAACCCTAATTCTAGGGTGATGACATGTAATGTGAATAGTAAACCCTAATTGATGAAAACCAGGGAAACCTAGCTCTTGTATGAGTAGGGAGATACAACTTCTTTAAATGAGTTATTTACTGTTATCAGTTGATTTAACCATGCAGGTTCCTTTATGAGGATGATCATATCCAGGCATGGATGATGATACTATATTCATTGAAAGCATGTTGTTAGCTTTATGAATAGTGATATATCCGGATGCCTTGTTAATAGCATCTTATGAGATTGATAGGCTGTGAGAGCCATGAATACCATCAAGGTCATGCTTTAAGAGATGACTTGTGATGAGAATATTGAGAAATGATAATTGATGAGAGTTAGGCTTGTTACATTTAGTATCCTTCCTTCATAGCTGCTATGCTAATGATTAATGTTTGAAAACATGTATGATGATAAAAGAATACTGAAATGTACCTAACTAATCAGGTATAATCATACCATGTAGAGCCTTGATCATAGATCCATCATTATCAGGAGTTAAATGATGGTGAAACAAGTTTTCCTAAGGGGATTCCTGGAGCACATACTTTTGAATATGTGGGGTAATATGGATGTGAAATTCCTTACATCCTAGTGTAGGAATTGATGTAGATGTATCTTAATCCATCAATCCTTCACTATGTTTTATGCCGGGGTGATGTAACACTAATCTCCCGAGGAAATCTTTTATACCACATCGATGAGAGATGAACAAGAAATCTTTCGGTAGCGAAGAGAGTACAGAATGCCACTGTGACTCTAATAGCGAAGTACCAGAATACCCTGGTAAGCTATAGTAGTAGAGACACTAGATGTCCTGCATGTTGGTCCTCTTACTGACTGAGGAAGATGAGGTCATAAGAATCCGACTCTTTTGATGACCTATGTATGATACCGATGCGACTTAATAGTGATCGGTTGGAGTATGAGCGGTATACCTCATCTCCGCAGGGCATAATGATGTTTGTAAAACATAATCAACCGCGTAGCATATCTGCTTAGGTTGAACTACGAGATACATTGGTTGAAGATACATTATGTAGTATACATGTTCTTCATATTCCTTAAATGTTGTTGTTCTAATTGATAACAATCTGCTGCTGATTACCTTAAAGCTTTTATTGCCTATGTTATTCTTGGTTGCTATAATAAAGCTTCTGGCGAAGAGTTATAACTCTTGCTGGGACAATTATTTAAAATTGTCTCACCCTGTAGATTTCAACTTTTTAGGTGGTCGTCGAGGGCGAAGGAATCAATCTTCAGGTGACCAATATCAGGAGCAGCAGCATCAGGAGCAGCAGTAAATCTCAGGTGGAGATTCAGACTGCTGAGTTGTATAGTTAGATAGTCAGTCCTATGTGTTCTCTGTACTGTCAGGTCCTTGGAGTCTTTTGGTCTGAGATTTTGGTTTTGAGTTCTTGAGATTTTATATCATGTTGTATATAATTACTCAAGAAGTAATTATCTGAGATGTAAACAGTTTATCTCCTTTTATGAAAGAAGTTTTTATAGATTCAAGCTCTTATCTCGAAAAGTTTTAATTTCCCATGATTTTTGTCTTCCGCTGTTAATCGAATCGCTTCTGCTAAGTTTATATCGTGGTTTTGGAGATCAGAGCCCACATTTAGTGATATCAGAGCTCTAGGTTCGCTGAGTCTACAGAGACATAGGACTTAGGATGTCGAGTCTATCCTTAGTATTTCTTTCATATCTAATAGAGTCTTCTGCTCCTTAGGAGAAGAAGATAATTAAGGATGTCTGAACAACATGAGGAGTATGTGGCAGAAAGTAGTGTTGCTGCACCCCAAGGAGGTGTAAGGAACCCGGACATAGAACAACTTATACCTGAGCCACCCAGAGAACCACCTCAGTTTGACCCAACTGACATGGGAAACCCAACTATTCAAACTATGTTCGGGAAGTTTATGACTGCTATGACAGACATCACCGACAGGATGCCCATGCCTGCACCTAGGGAACCTGCCCAGCCTGAAGGACAAGGTATCAGTAAGACGTTCGAGTGACTTCATCGTGTCGGAGCAACCGAATACTTTGGAACAGCTGATCCTGCATATGCCGATCTGTGGTTAACCGAGTTGGAGAAAGCTTTTAGAATCCTCAACATCCCAGAAGCTCAGAAGGTTAGACATGTTGTCTATCTTCTCAAGGGAAGTGCTAGTCACTGGTGGACCATGGAAGAGAAGAAGAGGCCTGGAGTGGAGATCTCGTGGGAAGATTTTCATCGGGAATTTATCAATAGATATTTTCCAAAGACCTTCCTAGACGAGAAGATCTCTCAGTTTGAGAGATTGAGGCAAGGCATGATGAACATTAGCGAGTATGAAGCTAAGTTCATGGAGTTATTGCGGTTTTGTCCGCACATGGCTGCCACAGAAGAAGAAAGAATCAGAAGGTTTGAGAAGGGTTTAAACGCCGACTTGACTACTCCCGTGTCTGCCCTAGAGAATCGGGAGAGGTTTTCTACCTTTGTTGAGTCAGTCTGAAGGATAGAGAAATCCGTAGTCGAGAAGAGACAAACCCATAAAAGATATTTGTAGTTCCAGGGTTCTTCATCTAGAGACTTTAAGAAGCCTAGATTCTCTGCACCTACACCTCCACCACCCAGAACTAGTGCTCAGACACAGTGGACACCGAGTAGAGGCAGGGGACGAAGCCTACCACTACAAGAGACTCACAGTTCAGCATCAATGTCAGTTACAGGACCACCCAGACCACAACAACTGGAGAAGAGTTGTTACAACTGTGGGAAGGTGGGGCATTTGATGAAGGACTGCCGATCTAGGCCTGTCAGTGTGACACAGCCTCCGAGACAGAGTCAACAGGGATCATAGAGAAGGCAATCTCAAGGCGCAGCTCGAGGACGTGGACAAGTGTCTCAAGCTGGATCATCAACACCACCTCAACACCAAGCGACAACAAGGTTCTATGCTATGAACCCACTAGATGCAGTGGTCAATCCATGGGTAGTGGCAGGTCAGATGGAACTTTTATATTCTGATATGTCTAAATCCTGTGTTGTATCTGTTCTGATTGACCCGGGTGCTACGCACTCCTTTGTCACTCGGAGAGTGATTCGTAACTGCAATATGACAATTAGTCAGAGGGTAGATAGCTTGTTTTTGGAAACTCCGTTGAGTGGGTCTGCCGTTTTGCAGGAGGTATGCTCTCCCTGCATCCTCTTCTTTTCTGATCATCGCATTCAAGTAGACCTTATACCACTTGATATGCAAGGATTTGATATAATCCTCGGGATGGATACCTTAGAAAGGTATCGAGTTGTCTTGGATTGTGAATCCAAACATGTTGTGTTTGTTGATGATAGCAGCACATGGATCTTTCAAGGAGAGAGAAAGATTTTGCCCACCTGTCTTGTATCAGCTATGGTTGGTAACAAGCTGAGGAGGCAAGGATGTTATGCATTCGTGGCACATGTAGTAGATGTTACCAAAGAAAGTCCCAACCCTGCTGAAGTTCCTATAGTCAGGGAATTCAAGGACGTGTTTCCTGAAGAACTTCTAGGTATACCACCGCCTCGGGAAATTGATTTTGAAATCAATTTGATCCCAGATACAAAACCTATAGCCCAGACACTGTATAGGATGGTGCCTACTGAGATGGTAGAACTCAAGAAACAACTTCAAGAGTTGCTTGAGAAAGGTTTTATCCGACCGAGCACTTCACCGTGGGGCACTCCGGTTTTGTTTGTTAAAAAGAAAGATGGGTCCATGCGGTTGTGCATTGATTATAGACAACTCAATAAAGTAACAATAAAGAATAAGTACCCGTTGTCGAGGATTGATGATCTTTTTTACCAGTTGCGTAGTGCAACAGTCTTCTCAAAGATAGACTTGAGGTCTGGATATCATCAACTCCGTATTAAGAATAGTGACATATCCAAGTCTACCTTTAGGACACGATATGGTCACTATGAGTTCACGGTTATGTTGTTTGGACTAACCAATGCACCAGCTGCATTCATGGAACTCATGAATAGAGTTTTTCGACCTTTCCTTGATCAGTGTGTTGTCGTCTTCATAGATGACATTCTGATTTATAGTAAGGATGCTCAGCAGCATGAAAAACATCTTCGACAGGCTCTAACTCTGCTAAGAAAACATAAGATATATGCTAAGTTTAGCAAGTGTGAGTTCTGGTTGCCGGAAGTATCTTTTCTTGGACATGTGATATCTGCCTCGGGTATTCGTGTTGACCCTACAAAGGTAGAATCTGTTCTACAGTGGGAACAACCGAAGACACCAACGGAGATTCGAAGTTTCTTGGGATTAGCTGGTTATTATCGAAGGTTTATTAAGAATTTCAGTTCTATAGCCTTACCCTTAACCAAGTTAACCCGGAAAGATGTTCCTTTTACCTGGAGTGATAAGTGTCAACAGTCTTTTCAGCTGTTGAAGGAGAGGTTGACAAGTGCACCTGTGCTTGTATTACCTGAGCAAGGAAAAGGATACATAGTTTTCTGTGATGCCTCCAACAATGGACTCGGATGCGTGTTGATGCAGGATAAGCAAGTGATTTCTTTTGCTTCACGACATCTTAAGAAACACGAAGAGAATTATCCGACACACGATCTGGAGTTAGCTGTTGTGGTTCATGCCCTGAAGATCTGGAGACATTATCTCTACGGAGAGACATTCCAGATTTTCACAGATCACAAAAATCTTAAGTATATCTTCTCTCAGCATGAGCTTAACATGAGGCAACGTCGCTGGATGGAGTTAATCAAGGACTACGATTGTACAATTGATTACCATCCAGGAAAAGCCAATGTGGTTGCAGATGCCTTGAGTAGGAAATCAGCAACATCAACCATGGATAGAGCACAACTAAACTCTTTTGTATGCTCTAAGAGAGATATGCTTATCTCTTTAAGGCAAGATAATGTACAGTTGAAGGTGTCATTGTTAGCCGGGTTGTTGGCTGAGATGCATATTAAACCTACCCTAAGAGAGCAGATTAAGGAGGCACAACAGGTTGATGCTGTAGTTCAGCAGATTAGATCAGAGTATGGAAATGAGAAGCGAGATGGATTCTATGACTCAGATGATCATGTAGCATGTTATCATGGGAGGATGATAGTGCCGGATATGGATAACTTGAGGAAGTTAGTTCTGGGAGAAGCTCATTCTTCGATGTATGCTATGCATCCAGGGAGCACCAAGATGTATCGAAATTTGAAAGATTTGTATTGGTGGCCTGGAATGAAGAAGGATGTTGCAGAGTTTGTGATGAGGTGTCTTGTGTGTCAGCAAGTTAAAGCTGAACACCAAAAGCCTGCATGAACAATGCAACCTTTACCCATACCACAGTGGAAGTGGGACCATGTGACCATGGACTTTGTTGTTGGCCTACCCAGGACAAGTAAAGGACATGATTCCATTTGGGTAGTTGTTGATAGGTTGACTAAGACAACATATTTCTTACCTATCAAAACAACCTTTTCTACTGAAAGGTTATCACACTTGTATTTCAAGAGATAGTGCGTTTGCATGGAGTTCATGTCACCATAGTTTCTGACAGAGGTCCCCAGTTTACAAGTCGCTTTTGGGAGCAGCTACACAGAGCCTTAGGCACCAAGCTAAGGTTTAGTATGGCTTTTCATCCACAGACTGATGGACAGTCGGAAAGAACCATACATACCTTGGAAGACCTGTTGAGAGCATGTGTTCTCCAGTTTACCGGAAGTTGGGATCTACACCTAAGCTTGATAGAGTTTGCCTATAACAATAGCTATCCACATAGTATTGATATGGCACCTTATGAAGCCTTGTATGCTAGACGTTGTAGATCCCCTTGTGTTGGTATGAAACTGGTGAACATCAGTTGTTAGGTCCTGATCTTGTGCAGCAAACTACAGAGAAGATCAAAGTTATACAACAACAGCTTAAGACTGCACAGGATAGACAAAAGTCGTATGCTGATAAGCGCCGTAGACCGTTAGTGTTCCAGATTGGAGACAGAGTGTACCTCAAGGTCTCTCCTTGGAAAAGAGTCCTTCGCTTTGGAAGGAAAGGAAAGTTAGCACCTATATTTATGGGACCTTATCCAATCATTGAACGGGTTGGAAAGGTAGCCTATAGACTAGAGTTACCACCAGAGTTGTAGAGGTTACACCCTGTGTTTCACATTTCTATGCTGAGGAAATGTCACCCCGACACTGAGTCAGTTCTACAACCTATGGAGGTAGAATTGAATGATGACATATCTTACGAGGAAGGGCCAGTGTCAATCCTTGATAGAAGAACTAAAAAGTTAAAGAAGAAAGATATAAGCCTTGTGAAAGTCCTCTGGAACCACCGTGGTGTTGAAGAAGCCACTTGGGAACTAGAGGATGAGATGAGAAGGAAATACCCTGCTCTTTTCTCCTAATATGTTTTGTTGATTTCGAGGACGAAATCCTTGTAAGGGGTGGATAATTTGTAACATCCCTGACCTGGGTTATAAACTAACCCTAGGTGTTTTGCCTAAATATGTAATTAAACCCTGGTGATTATATTTTGACATGTAATTAAGTTCCTCAGGAACATATACTTTCAATTTTTGTCCTTTTTAATCAAAGTTGTAGTATTATTTTGGTAATGCAGGGGCTTATGTGCAAATTACCCAGTTAAGGGGTTAACTTGCAATTGCACATGTTAAGATGTTCTTTTGATAATGAGACATCAAATGAGTGAATATGATGAGACATGATGGATTTCCCAAGCTTGGGCGTCTAGATGCAGCTTGTGGAATAATCCTTATGCTTAAAAACCCTAATTTGGAGTAAAATGCAGTTTACCCAATTTGAGGGGTGCAACTTGTAAAATACACCATCTAGAACATCTTTTATGACTCTTGTCATCATTTAGAGTACAAATAATGAAAGGGACACATCAATGAATAATCAGATAAGAAAAAATGACCTTTGTACATAAAATTCACTAAGTTTGAGCAAGGAAACCTTTCATGTATGTACCCTAGTTGAAAGTTGGCTTTCTTTACCCCTAGATCTTGAGATTTCATGAGCTTTTCATAAGTTTAGATGAGATTGGACGTTCCCTTAAATAATAAAGGACTTGGATGAGAATTTCAAAGTTCTAGAGGTCTTTATGGAATAAATAGCCTAAAGTATATAAGCTAGAATCCTTACAAACCAACCAAACGTATCACTTCTTCTCTTCTTTAAATGGCTAAGGCAAAGCTCTGGAGCTCAGGGAGATGACCAAGTAGTTCTAAGGTGAGTAGGAACCATCTTCAAGCTCGAATTCATGGAGGAAATCATGTTAAAAGGATGGATTGCTAGTTTTCTTACTTAGCTTTCTCGTTCTAGCCATCTTTTCCCAACCTTTCTTTGGGGAAAAACCCTTGGCCGACCTGTGGAGCTCAAGACACCATTAAAAACTTGAAGCTTGGAAGCTTGGAGCTCAAGGAACGACCTTAAGACGGGTTTTATAACTCTAAACCCTTTTGCTTTCTTATGCATATCTTTGTACTTGCAAAAGTAGCTTGTTCTTCTTTTCCCCATCCTTCCTTGCTTTCTTGCAAACTAAAACCATGATGAACAGACCTTAATTTGGAGGTAGAAGAAGATGGGTGTGATTACCAAAGTTACTTTATCAAACGGTCTTATGTCTTTCCCCCTTTTTTGATCAAACCGTTTGAAAGGCAAACGGGTTCACTAGGTCGGTTTGGGCAAACGGGTTCCAACCCGTTTGAGTGAGTTGACCAAGCGTTGACCGTTTGGGATACCTGTTCGTAATATATTGAATTTCATTCCTACAAAGAATTGTAATCTAATTCCTAACCAATTAAGAGTTGAAGACACTTCAATAACCTAACCCTAATCGGGTGAAAGTTGCTGATTTCAATATAGATCTTGTTGAGTTTTGGGATGAAGGACCCAAACGGGTTCCAACCCATTTGGGGGTTCATCCAAACGATCTCACACTCGTTTAGTGACACCCCAAGATCGTTTGGAGGTCTAGAGTTAAAGAAATTTGATGGTTTGAGGGTCCAATTACAAGATGTTGATAAATTGATGAAAAGTGCTGATTTTTAATTTAATTAGGGCTCAACCCTTATCAAATCATTTTGGTTTTTGGTCAAACTTTGGGCACACGGCCTCAAGATCGTTTGTAGGTCATCCAAACGACCTCAAGACCGTTTGAGCCAAGTTTGGGCCCAATTGGAGGTCAATTGATAGGTTCAATTCTGATTTGAATCATATTGTTGAACATTGATGATTAGTCGATTGGAAACCCTAATTGAGTTAGTTTTAACCCTAATTGGCTTTCAATTGAGGGTCAATTTGGTGTCCAGTTGATTGAGGCTCATCCTAATTGACTCAATTTGTATATGGTTAACATGGCTTGGGCCAATTGAAAGCTTCAACATAAGAAATCCTTTTCAAGCATAATCTTTGTGTCACCTTTTATGTTCATGCGGTTTGAACCCAAGTAGACCCACAATCGTTTTAGACCAAATGAGTTCACACCCGTTTAAGCCCAAACGAGTTCACACTCGTTTGAGTCCAAATGAGTCCACACTCGTTTGAGTCCAAATGAGTTCACACTCGTTTGAGTCCAAACGGGTTCACACCTGTTTAAGCTCAAACAGGTTCACACTCGTTTAGGCTCAAACGGGTCCACACTCGTTTGGACTTAAATGGGTCCACACCCGTTTAAGATTAAGTGGGTCCACACTCGTTTAAGGTTCAAATGGATTCAAGATCATTTGAGATTAAACAAGTTCAAGGTCGTTTAAGAATCAAATGGGTTGAAGGTTGAAGGTTAAAACCTAAACCAATTGGAGACCTTTAAGGTTGATTATACGTAATCACTTGAAGGTGTAAATGGTTCAGTGATGATCTAATCTAAACCCTAATGGTAACCTAATATGTTAAGGGACTAAGTGGCTAATGAATTGACCCATGATGATGGTCAATGGGTAAATTACCAAAATTCCCCTGAAAGGTTCAATTGAGTGATACCTTGTTTGAATCAAACCCTAATCACATGATAGTGATGAGTTGGCTGGTGTTAATCAATGAGGACTTAACCCAACCTAATATAGAGTGGTGTAATCACTATCTACTAGTTAGAGGAGAGAGAAAGTACCAATTATAATGGAAACTCAAGTAAAATACCTTCAATATATAGGAATGTGCAAGTTTAGGTATGACCACTTATGTGAGATCATGGAAACCCTAATTATGATAATTGATGAATCTTAATCTTATCTGAGGTATTTAATGATGATGTTTCTAATACATGACTATGTTATGAGATCATTTCACCATGAGGTGAAAAGTAAACCCTAATTCTAGGGTGATGACATGTAATGTGAATAGTAAACCCTAATTGATGAAAACCAGGGAAACCTAGCTCTTGTATGAGTAGGGAGATACAACTTCTTTAAATGAGTTATTTACTGTTATCAGTTGATTTAACCATGCAGGTTCCTTTATGAGGATGATCATATCTAGGTATGGATGATGATACTATATTCATTGAAAGCATGTTGTTAGCTTTATGAATAGTGATATATCTGGATGCCTTGTTAATAGCATCTTATGAGATTGATAGGCTATGAGAGCCATGAATACCATCAAGGTCATGCTTTAAGAGATGACTTGTGATGCGAATATTGAGAAATGATAATTGATGAGAGTTAGGCTTGTTACATTTAGTATCCTTCCTTCATAGCTGCTATGCTAATGATTAATGTTTGAAAACATGTATGATGATAAAAGAATACTGAAATGTACCTAACTAACCAAGTATAATCATACCATGTAGATCCCTGATCATAGATCCATCATTGTCAGGAGTTAAATGATGGTGAAACATGTTTTCCTAAGGGGATTCCTGGAGCACATACTTTTGAATATGTGGGGTAATATGGATGTGAATTTCCTTACATCCTAGTGTAGGAATGTATGTAGATGTATCTTAATCCATCAATCCTTCACTATGTTTTATGCCGGGGTGATGTAACACTAATCTCCCGAGGAAATCTTTTATACCGCATCGATGAGAGATTAATCAGAAATCTTTCGGTAGAGAAGAGAGTACAAAATGCCACTGTGACTCTAATAGCGAAGAACCAGAATACCCTGGTAAGCTATAGTAGTAGAGACACTAGATGTCCTGCATGTTGATCCTCTTACTGACTGAGGAAGATGAGGTCATAAGAATCCGGCTCTTTTGATGACCTATGTATGATACCGATGTGACTTAATAATGATCGGTTGGAGTATGAGCGGTATACCTCATCTCTGCAGGGCATAATGATGTTTGTAAAACATAATCAACTGCATAGCATATCTTCTTAGGTTGAACTATGAGATACATTGGTTGAAGATACATTACTTAGTATACATGTTCTTCATATTCCTTAAATGTTGTTGTTCTAATTGATAACAATCTGCTGCTGATTACCTTAAAGCTTTTATTGCCTATGTTATTCTTGGTTTCTATAATAAAGCTTCTGGCGAAGAGTTATAACTCTCGCTGGGACAATTATTTAAAATTGTCTTACCCCGTAGATTTCAACTTTTTAGGTGGTCGTCGAGGGCGAAGGAATCAATCTTCAGGTGACCAATATCAGGAGCAGCAGCATCAGGAGCAGCAGTAAATCTCAGGTGGAGATTCAGACTGCTGAGTCGTATAGTTAGATAGTCAGTCCTATGTGTTCTCTGTACTCTCAGGTCCTTGGAGTCTTTTGGTCTGAGATTTTGGTTTTGAGTTCTTGAGATTTTGTATCATGTTGTATATAATTACTCTAGAAGTAATTATCTGAGATGTAAACAGTTTATCTCCTTTTATGAAAGAAGTTTTTATAGATTCAAGCTCTTATCTCGAAAAGTTTTAATTTCCCATGATTTTTGTCTTCCACTGTTAATCGAATCGCTTCCGCTAAGTTTATATCGTGGTTTTGGAGATCAGAGCCCACACTTACCTTGATGGATCATACCCTAATCATGTACATTCTTACATATTGAAAGTATGTTACTTGATTCTCATTCATATTAGGAGCTTTCTCTCTCTTCTTACTATTAGATGCTGTTTAAATCACTCTAGGTTAGATTAGGTCAAGTCATCTTTGATTAACATAGATTAAGTGAACCCATTATAATCATTAGGGTTTGCTTGATCAAGGGTTGTTATCTACTTGAACCCTTCAAGGGTACCTTGGTAATCTTCTTTAATAATCATAACATGGGTCAATCTACTAATCACTTAACCCCTTAATGTCTTTAGGTATCATTAGGGTTTAGATTAAACAACCATTGAACCATATAAGCCTTCAAGGCATTAAGCATAAAATGATTCAGGAACATGGTTATTCAAACCCTCAGATTATCATAACACTTGTTACCAAGTGACATATAAGCATCAAGTCATCTAAGAACATGACCTTGATTGAAGCAATGTATATACTTTTCACATATCATTACTCTAAAATCTTATAATTGTTTTCAAGGAATATGACATCATAACTCTTACCTGGCTATGATCACCTCATAATATCAACCTGTATGACTTATACATATAAGGACATGCATATATAAAAATGTCAACACAATACCAAAACTTTTCAATTTCTTTATAGGACACCACGGCCGTGCCACCTTGCACGGTCGTGCAAAGTAAGGCTACCACGGCCGTGCTCCCTTGTACGGTCGTGCAAGTTAAGACTACCATGGCCGTGGTCCCTTACACGGTCGTGCTACATAAGATCATTACATGATTCATATGTATATAAATATATGTATTCTAATATTTCATTCTTTTAACTTGATTAGGTCACATCAACCCTTCAATCAAGTACATGCTACTATGGTTAACATAGTGTATCAAGCTATTAATCCTATAAACAATTAAGAATTCTCCCTTTAATTGGTTCTAATCACTTAGGTATTATTAGGGTTTCAACCTTCATACCTTCATTTATTATCATTACTAATCATCATTGGATCAATAGAACATTCATCATCTTAATTCCCAAAGATTTAATCACATTGGACCTCCATTACATAAGGTATCCAATTGAATTAGGGGTTCCAATGTTGATTACTTCAATCATTGAATTCATGGAACCAAACATCAATTGGACCTATACTCATACCTCAATTGAGTTTAATAGGTCAACCTTCAACTGATTTGACCCTTAATTAACCCTAAATCATTCATCAATTAGGGTTTGATTCAATTGAATTAGGGTTTGGAATCGATGATCCTTCAATACTAATCAATGTAGGACTAGTTACTTTGAAACCATAGAACCATCATCCAAATTGGGTATGACCTGACCCCAAACGGTCTTGAGGTCGTTTGGATGACCTCCAAATGGTCTTGAGACCGTTTTCCCATCATATCACTCAAATCCAAGCCATCCAATTAAGGTTTGGATCATTGGATTGATCACCAAATCAGTATTGCATTGTATATCAACTTGGTACCTTTAGACCTTTAAACACCTAACCATACTCAACCCTAGTCCTCCAAACGGTCTTGGGTGACCACCAAACGGTCTTGAGACTGTTTGGATGAGCTCCAAATGGTCTTGAGACCGTTTGGCCCATCCATGCTTTGGATTCTAGTGAAAAAATCATTATGGATTGGTCTATCGAGTTGATCAACAATTCAGCACTTAATTGCAATATGATTGGTACCTTTGGACCTTAAATTGATTAACTATACTTGACCCCAGACCTCCAAACGGTCTTGGGGTGACCCCCAAACGGTCTTGAGACCGTTTGGGTGATGCCCAAACGGTCTTGAGACCGTTTGGGCAAGAAAACCCAAAAAGTCATATCAATCAAGTTGAAAGTCAGCACTTAATCCAATTAGGGTTTACATGATTGATTAGCCTTCAACTCACGATCCCTTTAGAGTTAATCCCTCAAAATTGGAGGGTTATTAACCAACATAATTATGAACAGGAATCCCAAACGGTCAACGCTTGGTCAATGCCCTGAAACGGTCTGGAGACCGTTTGCCCAAAAAGTTCAATTAATCATATTGGAAAATCAGCACTTAATTCAATTCAATTACCTAATTGTTTATCCTTTAACTCATGATTCCTTGGGAGTTACCCTATCAAATTTGGTAGGTCATTAGACCACATCATTAGGAACAGTAATACCAAACGGTCAATGCTTGGTCAACGCACTCAAACGGTATTGAGACCGTTTTCCCAAAAAGTGCAAGTTAATCAGACTGAAAATCAGAATTTAATTCAATTAGATTTGCCTAATTGATTGGCCTTCAACCTACGATTTCATTGGAGTTAACCCCTAAAATTTTGTGGGTCATTAGCCTACATAATTATGAACAGAAATCTCAAACGGTCAACGCTTGGTCAACGCCCTTAAACGGTGTTGGAGACCGTTTTCTCCAACCGACCTTGTGAAACCGTTTGCCCTTCAAACGGTTTTGCAAACCGTTTGCCCCAAACCGTTTGGCCAAAGGGGGGGAAAACAAGACCGTTTGATAAAGTAACATTGGTAATCACTCCCATCTTCTTCTACCTCCAGATCAAGGTCTGTTCTTCGTGGTTTTATTTGCAAGAAAGCAAGGAAGGATGGGAAAGAAGAAGAACTAAGTACTAATTGCAAGAACAAAGATATGCATAAGAAAGGAAAAGGTTTAGAGTTACAAAACCCGCCTTAAGGTCGTTCCTTGAGCTCCAAGCTTCCAATCTTAAAGAATTTAATGGTGTCTTGAGCTCCACAGGTTGGCCAAGGGTGTTTCTCCAAGGAAATGTTGGGAAAAGATGGCTAGAAAGAGGAAACAAGTAAGGAAGACCATAAAACCAACCTTGCACCATGAATTCCTCCATGAATCCGAGCAAGAAGATGACCAAAGCTTACCTAGAACTCCTTATACATCCTCCTATGCTCCAGAGCTCTGTCCTAAGTCGGTCTAAGCAAGGGGATAAGAAGGGAAGTGAAGGAAACGATCCTTGCTAAGTGAGAAAAGGTGTATATATACTTTGGGTGAAATTCCAACATAAGGACAACTTGTTTCTCCATTTCTCATCTAGGTCCTTCCCTTCTTCTAATACACGTTTCTCCCTTCCATACTTAAAAAAACTCATCTTAAACCCAAGGTCTAAAGGTGAAGAAAGACAACTTGTTACTAAGTTGCACATATAGAAAGGTCATTAGGCTTATAACTTGATTATTTAATTTATAAGGGTTATCATTCTTATTTGATTATTCAATTGAAGTGCCCTATTCATCATTCTTACTCTAAATGATGCAAAGAGTCATAAATATACTCTAAAAGGTGTATTTTACAAGTTTCATCCCTCATTTTGGGTAAATTGCACTTTACACCAAAATTAGGGTTTTAAGCACAAAGATTGCCCCACAAGCTGCATCTCAGTGCCCAAGCTTGGGGAACCAATCACACTTCATCACATTCACTCTTATGATGTCTCAACACTAAAGGAACATCTTAACATGTTCAATTTTCAAGTTAACCCCTTTTAATTGGGTAATTTGCACATAGGTCCCTGTATGACAAAACAATATTACAACATTGTTCAAAAGGGGAAGAAATGGAAATGTATGTTCCTTAGGATCTTTAATTACATTATCAACAGATAACTATAAGCATTTAATCACATGATTAAGAAAAACACCTGGGGTTAGTTCATAACCCAGGTCAGGGACGTTACAGAGCATGAATGCGTTCATGGCTCAGGGAGCACGGTGAACTGGCTCGTGGCTCAGATATACTAGTGCCGAGACCTGTACCAAGGCAGGCTAGAGAAAGGGTAGCCTACGGGAGTTGACCCTATGGCTGAGGCCACTTAAGAATGAGACTGTGGTCCTACTTGTGTTGAGCTTGTACACTGACCACGAGGTGGGAGGTCATGGAGTCTAGCTCTTCCATTGACCTTGTATGGCACCGACTTGGGTTTGGCAACCGAAGGTTGGATTTGAGCGGTACAGCTCACTTCCTCAGGGCATAATAAAACGTAATCCAACCGATCAATAATATCTCACTTAGAGAAAAATATGGAACATTGTTTGAGGCCTTGCTTATATAGCTGATCTAGTTGAACTATGCACTTGTGCGTATGATCCTTATATCTTGTGCTAAGTTCGTATAAAGCTTGTCTTATCAATCATGTTACATAAAGAAATGTTGGGTTACATGCCTCCCAGATGTCTTGGTAAGCTGGATGGTAATAATAGCTTTGCTCAGTATGCTGCTCTTGTTATACTTATTTAGTTAATTGCTGTTATCTGCTTTAACCTTTGAGGTTTTATAGTTTCAGAGGGAGTTATGTTTCTCGCTGGGACTGTGTGTCTCACCCCGTTGGTTTACAACCCTTTTACGTGTTTGTGCTAGACGTAGTGGTGGTCACGGGGTAGCGGCCGAGCAGTAAGAAGAGGAGTAGTAGAAGGCAAGAGATGGTCATGTTGTATGTTTTGGTTGTTTTGTTGTAGAGTCCTAGAGTCATCCCTGTACTCTCAGGTCCTTGGAGGCGTTTTGACGTTGGTTTACGATGTATAGCTGATGAAGCTTTGTATATCCTTCTACTGGTTGGATGTGGCCTGTTATGTATATATAAATAGGTGATGAACTCATGTAATGATGAGATAGCTGATCTGTTAAGTTGTGAACACGTATCTAGACTTGTAGATGTTTATATAACCTGTCTTCTTGCAGGATGAGGATCTCAATGTAATAGTTTCTTGGTTTATCTATTTCTTAAAATTGGTTTTAATTACCCTGTGTTTTTGGTAATTTAGTAGTTTATGGTGTTTTCCACACGTTTTCACGTGGCACCTCGTTGTCTGTGTGATAGCGGGATGTATCACCACAGTGGTGGCACACCACACACTATTGCCATCCATCACCATGTAGCACTGCAGACCACCGCTCGAGATGTGAGGAGGAAAATCCATGCCACGATGGTTTGTTGTGGCATACCTCACCGTCGTTTGCACGAAGACACACTCTTGGCCTCTGCGGGACATGAAAAAGAGCCAACCGAGGTCACTTTGGAGCCACGAAGTCACTTGTGGCTTCATATCCTGAACAAGAAACGCCAACGAGGGCAAGGTTGGAAGCCACCATGGTTAGAGGAGAAGAAAAAGAAGGTGAAGAGTGGGATTTAGGGCCCAAAAAAGAGGAAAATTGTAAGACCCCTAAACTTGCTTAATGAGTTGAACAAGCTTAATTACCATAATTTAATGCTTAGTGCATCATTAAGTTAATTAAGTACACAAGATGCAATTGGTGCTTTGATCGAGTGTTACAGTCTCATTAGCATGATTTCTTTCTTTGAGATTGTAGTGGATTCCACGCTTGAAAAGTTGCAAAAAGAATCGATCGAAACGGACCACTGAAGAAAAAGTTATGATACTTTTAAAATTCTGAGTCTTGGCTGCAATTTTTCCAGTAATTGATCTTTTATTTTTTTTAATTCCTTTGGGGGTCGGTTACCCCTTTCCTTTATCTCCTTCTTCCCGAATGATTTAATAGAAACAACCGCAAAGCGGCGCACACACAGCAGTGCGACCAGCCGCGATCTGGGCGTGATTCCTGGGGCCCTAGCTCCGTTTCCAGCAGGCGCATCTCCGTCCTCCTTCCTCCACCTTCTCCTTCCTTTACTTCTCCCTAGTGACGCTCCCCGTCACCTGCGCCTCTAGTAGCATGGCCAGCAGCAGCAGCACAGCTTCTGCAACCTACGGCTAGGAGCTCGATGGGTGAGCAGTAGCCCCAAAATGGCCACCTCGACTCCGACCAACATCTTAGTGCACAAAACCACAGCTTCCAGCTGTGATTGGCACCTAGCCAAGACCCTTCTTCCACCTGAGCGTGCGAAGTAGCTGCTTGCTGCAGTAGGTTCTAAGTCAGGAATAGATTGGGCGCATGAAACGGTGAGCTAAGGTTAGCTCCGAGTTCGGCCATGATGATGGAACAAAGTTCCGCAGCCAACAGCCATGAATGAGCACTCAATCGAGCTCTTCTCCTACATGTGCGTGAGAAAACAACAATCTATTCGTTGTATGTTTGAATTCCAAGGTAGTAGAAGACCAAGAAATCGCCCGGAAACAGGCCCTGGATGCATTTCCGGACAAATCCGGACATCCGAACCAATGTGAGTAGGATTTCACTTACCTATCGTGAATTAACTCTGGTGTTTGGAAACTTTTGGATAATCGCATATTTTTGACTGATTATCAGGCGTTGTGCGGTATTTGACATCGCCCGACTTTTTATTTCATAAATCGCTTCTTTATGCCTTTATATGATCTAGTTTAGCATCTGATAAGTGTGGATTGGACCAGTGAATTTACATGGTTCATCGGAACCTAAATTGCTCAGTGTGAATGTAGAAATTAGTAATACACGACCAATAATGTTATGGTTTGGGTATAAACCCAAGTTGTTCCATGGTAGAAATTACTCGAAAGCTCTAAAACCCTACCTTTCTTGCTCCTTATGTTTAGGGTTTGCTCAATTGATGAAAAAGGTGCTAGATGGATGAATTCATGGCTTACTCTTGGATTTTCTACCCTACCTACTCGAGATTTCTTCTGTATGGGGTTTCATCTTTGCATTAGAGGCAAGATTTATAACTTGCTCCACGTTTATTGCTTACCATAAACTTTCTAGATCATGTTCTTGCTTGAAAATGATGATTCATGCACTAAAAGGCTATGCTTGACTTCGAGTTCGATTTTTATAATGTTCCCTATTCTGATTTCAGTTATATATGAACCTGTGATCTTGTGTGTGTTAGCACTAAGGTATAATGTGTCTTGGATCGGGTTGTTTTGACAACCCATGTTCACCTCCTTAGGTCAGGTTTTGGACCAATTATAAGTTTAATGATCAACCACTAAATACCCTACTAATGTTATCAATCAATGATGACATCAACTTAATATTTGATGTTGATTAATGAATATATTGTTGATCTAACAACCTATAGTGATTTAATGATCACTAATGATGATGGATCACGTCTCTACAATTTATGGTGAGTTAATCATATCATTTTAGCATCAATTAATCCTTAGACCAATGGTTGCTTAGGTCTTGATGCAATGGTCGAACATATACTGTAATTGATGGTTTTAATATATGAACTTGACCCAATGGTCAAGATATCATGTTTATTCCTCCAATAAAGTGGAATTATGGATAATGTAATATGTTGGTACTAATAATGGGATTTAGATGATTTCCTTTATATGATCAACTTAAGGATTTTACTTGTTGGCAATGAATGACTTGTTCTAAATGAACAATTGATTGTGGGTTTTAGCCTACTCTCAATGGAACTTTTTGTGTTGTTAATCAAGAGATGTTTATGGTTAGATTGTGACTCTTTCTAGAAGCACAAATCAAGGACTTCATAGGTGGTTTATCCAAGGTGTTTACTTAGGTAAACAACCTAAGGTCTTACCTTTTAAACATTCAATAGTTTTGGGTGATATTGTAGTATAGTGATACGGGTTGAATGATGATGAAAAAAATGGAGGGTTGCCCTTAATAAGATAGTCTTACCTATTCACTCATATGTATAGAAGGGATGATAACCATATTGTGTTGATATGTAACCCTAATTAGGTATAACTTGTTATACCTAGCTTTAATATAACTAAATGATGGTAATCGGGTATTAATAGTCCTTGAATGACCAATATAATCATGGAGACTTTGTTATTATTGTTGAAACCCTAGTATGCTATAACCTGATGGTTACACCTTGATTTATGTGTGGGTTCATACTTGAGAATAGTATGGAATATGAAGGTGATGCTTCACCTTATGCATCCATGATCCAATGGGGATGCCGTGAGTTAGGGTTTGGGTATGAGTGTCGGTTAGTAACATTGATATAATTTATCATGTTGAACCTAACTCTAATGCAATTAGATAAAGATGAGTATTCATGTTTAACATTCTTATATGATGGAATGATGGTAGAATAACATCCTTACTATGATCATAACCTTGATATGTTAATTGGTGGTTATTATAGTCACATGGTTGATACTTTCTTATGCTAAACATGTGTATAATGAATATGATGAGAGTTAATTATATCTAGATTCCTTGCATGTTGATGTAATAAAGGAATGTTCTTAATGTTAATATAACCCTGCTATGATTGTTTATGAATACCACCTAGTTCATAAATGCAATATTGTACTGATATGGTGTATTATATATAATTGATGTTGTTGAGCCTTGTTATAAGGCATGCAAAGATAATGATGATCTTGCAGGGAATAATATGATGGTCTTAATGACCTTTGGGCATGGTTGAGCCCTGAATGAGGTGAAATCCTCTTATGTTGATAAGGGTTGATACCCTGTGATATTGTGAAAAAGATTATTATCTTGCGATAGCATGATGACTGGTGTAGTCTCATGAGTGGCAAGTGAATAGTACCATGTGATGATGAGATGAGAAATTATGTTTCACACATTTTATATCTTTTCAAAGTTTTGATATTTATATGCTTTCTAGAAGTGAATTAGGGTTTGTATGTCCACTTGTTTGATGCAGCCTTAATTCGCCCAATTGGCATAACTAATCAAGTACAACTCTAATCATGTAGTGCCCTGTGCCATAGATCCATCTGAGTGTCAGAACTTGCCAGATGGTGAAACGAGTATTCCTAAGGGAAACTCGGAGTGCATACTGATGAGTATGCGGGGTGCTTGTCATCCTGAATTCAAGTGTTTAGGGAGGATGATTGCGGTCATACCTAGCCCTCAGTTTGAGAACGGCTGCGGTCGTGTCTTAGTGATTATATATGTGATGATATTGGAGGACAACTGCGGTAGTACCTCAGATGGTAGGGTATGCGTACCCACCTCTTTCATTAGTGTCGTGACCTGTACCAAGGACGGACTAGGCTGTTAGCAGCTTGACCTTTTGTGTCACTGTGGTGGACGCGTACTGACCGGGGGCGGAGAAGATCTTAGGAGTCCGGCTCTTCCTAGATCTTGTATGGCACTGATTTCGACTTAGCAGTGTTCAGTTGGATTTTGAGTGGTATCTCAATTTCCTCAGGGCATAATAAAAGATGTAATACAACCGTATAGCATATTTGTTTAGGGTTATACATGATGCTTCACATTGGATGATAACCCTTGTTTGTTCTCTTTACATAAAGATGATGCTTAGTGCAACTAAGAGATAGTAATTATACTTATGTTGTGGATATGCATAAGACTGTAAATGTGTACATATAGTAGTCATGCTTATGTTGATATCTTACTGCTACTGTTGATTATAATCATGATGCTACCTATCTTATGTTGTTAGTTATGTTTAGCATGCTAGCCATGCCTCTATAATTAGAAATGCATATATTGCTAATCATGCTTATGCAAATACTCATGCTTATATTGATAGCTTTGCTTATGATATTGATATGTTCAAACGGTTAGACATGCTAATGTTGTTAGATATGCTTATGATGCTAGACTTATTCATGTTAATAGAGATAACATGCTACTAGACTTGCTTATGCTAGTTATGCATATGCTATTGAATCTATTATATGGTTAATAAGGAAAATGATGATAGTCAGCTTGATAATGATAATTGTTATCTACTCCTTTATGTATTTTGTTAATCATCAGTACTATTGATCTTATTTTTTATATCTGAATAAACTTCTTAACTGTTTAATTACATAAAAATGTTGTAATCAATAAACGTTGTTGATGGTTATATCTCTTGCTGGGACTGGGTCTCACTCCTGTGGTTCGCCACATTTTTTTAGGTAATCGGCAGTGACGATAACAGAACCATGGAAGTAAAGAGGAACTACAATCATGAATATTTGATAAAGTTGACTAGATGTCTAGTTTATCCTAGAGTCATCCCTGTACTCTCAGGTCCGGGCGAGATAAAGTTTGTATATAATGTTTCAAATGAATCAGACTTTTGTTAGCATATTAATGTTTATTTGTGTGATTTGTATGGATACAAGAAAGATTTCAGGATCCTTCAAATGTTTCTGAGAGAGTGTTGATTTTGAAATCGGTTTTAATTTACCCATATTTTTGGGTATGTGATTAATTAGTGATTGATTGTGTTTTATGTTTTGAGTAATCTCGTTTAGCGCGACGGGTCGTGACAAAAACATAGAGGGAAAGGCCAAGAATGAGGTATATAAGCAAGTTGGAAAGCTAATTTTATCCAAAAGTATTGAGAAGAGGTACTTGTGTCTTCCCCTAAAGCTACTGCTACAGTTGTATGGAGGAAGCTTGAAGATGACCAACATCCGTCAGTTTGGGAGTGGAATATGTGGGTCATAAAACCAAGGGCCAGGATTGGATAAGAAAAAGCTAGTAAGTGGACAGTTGACTTGGCGAGATCAAGGGAGGCGCCCACCTTGTTGGAATGCACCCTCCAAATGGACCCAGAAGAGGTTAAAACAAGCTAAATCGATGTTAAAATAAGGATTAAAATAACAAAGTTCAAATGACCATATCTTGTGATTTATAGCTCTTATTGAGGAAATTCTTGATCTGTTGGATTCATTATTGAATCCACTACATCATGAAATGCATTTACTAGCAAGAAAAGTTTAATGAATGCTATAAATTTTGATTGTAAGTTGATTTACATAATAAACATGACACTTAGTTCAAAACTCAAATCAGTCATATTTAAGTATACAAAGGGATATTTAATCAAAATTAATTAATCAATTGAGCATAAAGTCATTCAAAGTCATCAAAGTGAGAGTGAGGTAGTATATAGCATACCTTAGAACATATAATAGGTCAAGATGTACATAAATTATATGAGAGAAAACCATGTTATCATACGATGACTCGATCTCTTTGTGATCAGTCAGGAAACCCAAAGCCATGAATATGTTGAGACACAACACTATGTAACCCCAAAAATAGTGAATAGCCAAAATTAATGGATCTCCTTTGATTAAAGTATTACCATATGAAAATAAATTAGAAATTATGAGAAATAATGTGTTACCTAAATTGAACTCATTAGACCTATGTTATTCAATGCTTTTATTTGCAATTCGATTGGATGGGTAAACATTATCCAAATAATCACAAATTTGCTTGGTAGGCTACTAGAGATTAAAGGATTATGAAATTAGAATCAATTTTATCTTTTGAATAAGTTTCCTGTTAGATTTCATCATTAATATATTAAGTCTACACTTATGTATTTACTCCCCTTAATTTCTCAATTGTGACACTATAATACATATTAACTTTATTTCTTTTATCTTATAACCTTAAGTGCATCCTAAAGTGTCGAATTGGACCTAAGCACATCATTTGGTATACATATGCACCTCAAATCTTATTGTTTATTATATTATGTTCATTTTATTTTTTGAGCATCATTTGTAAAGGGTATTTTTGAATTCATATTACTATCCAATTTCAATTACCTCTAGCATAATTTGACTTAGAAATTAAGTACTTAGATATTAGCATAATCGAACAGGGGCTAGAAGAAAGGATGACTAACCTATGGTGAGGGATGTGTTTCTCAATGATGTTTGGTGCTCTATGTTAAAAGAGATATCTTCATAAATATTGATATGGATGTTACAAGGCAATGGCTATGATTATTGTTATATGTTACACCTATTTGCATATTTATGTTGACTATTTTGAAATACTTATATTCTTTCTTTTTACATGTTAAAGAAAATTATAATCATAAAATCATCTTTTAACTTCTACTTCACCCACTCAAAAATCTTGGCTCAACCACAACGTCAAAACCGGAGTGCTCGTAAAATTTCAATGACTGGTGTAGCTTAACCACTATGTAAAAACCGGACTGCTCATAAAAGTTCAATGACGGGTGTAGTGCGTTTAGGAGTATTGTCACTTTTTATTTTCATTATACACAAAAACTAAATCTTATTGGTTTTGAGCTTCCATGTCCACGTGTTTCATAGTGGTGTTCTTCTAGCTACCATACATATCTAGATATTTATGCATGAATGTCCGTTCTCTTTTGTGACTGAAATTCAGAAAAGAGGTTTGTTATGCAGACCCATTTTGGAACCCAAAATGAAAACACAAGCAACCTCCACTACATGTTATAAAGTATAATAAATAAAATATATTTATTTTATTTGTTATATCTTATTTGTTATACCTTGTAACATGTGGTGGAGATTGCTTAAATTTAATTTTGGGTTTCAAAATGGTGTCCACCTAGCATTTGTCTTCGTGAAAAAGGCATCGAGATCGATCATATATGGCTTTTTGAAAGGAAAATGATATCCAACCCAGATATCAGTCTAGAAACGGGACCCGGTTTTGACTGCTAGTGCGGGGTCCCGGTTGTGGCAATGATGTGATAGATTGGAGAGAAAGAGAGCGTGAGAGAGGGCCGATAGACTGACTGGAGAGAGAGAGCATGAGAGAGGGCTGGCGGACTGGCTGGAGAGAGAGAGAGAGAGAGAGAGAGATGTTGTGGATGACGATGCCACCAGCCCGGTGAGAGAGAAAGAGAGAGAGAGAGAGATAGGAGTGGGTGTAAGTAGAGAGAAAATTCATGAAAGATATATTTATTATG
This sequence comes from Alisma plantago-aquatica, assembly GCA_963693085.1. Taxonomy (NCBI): domain Eukaryota; kingdom Viridiplantae; phylum Streptophyta; class Magnoliopsida; order Alismatales; family Alismataceae; genus Alisma; species Alisma plantago-aquatica. Next base: position 917,105,609 of record OY856409.1, read on the forward strand.
CTAATAGCTTTCAAATCATTGTATATTTTTTAACGAAATAAATTCCATAGGATTCCTGATGAAAAAAACATTCTCATAAGAATAATGTTGACATATTTTTGAAAAATATAACATGTGGGTGTAAGGAGAGAGAGAAAATAAGAGAGATATATTTGTTTTGCTAATAACTTTCAAAGTGTTATATATTTATAAATGAAATAAACCCCATTAGATTGCTAATGAAAAATATATTCTAATAAGACTAATTTCGACAATTTTTGAAAAATGTAACGTGTGCGTGTAAGGATAAAGAAAAATCAAAAGAGATATATTTTCTTTATTAATAACTTTCAAACCGTTGTATATTTTTTAATGAAATAAATTTTGTTAGATTCCTGATGAAAAATGCATTCTAATAAGAATCATGTCGGCATATTTTTGAAAAATATAACGTGTGGGTGTAAGGAGAGAAAAAAATCAAGAGAGATATATTTATTTTGCTAATAACTTTCAAACTGTTATATATTTTCAAATGAAATAAACTCTGTCGGATTGCTAATAAAAAATGCATTCTAATAAAACTAATTTCGACATATTTTTGAAAAATATAACATGTGCGTGTAAGGAGAGAGAAAAATCAAAAGAGATATATTTTCTTTATTAATAACTTTCAAACCGTTATACATTTTTTAACAAAATAAATTCATTGTATTCTTGATAAAAAATACATTCTAATAAGACTAATGTCAACATATTTTTGAAAAATACAATGTGTGGGTGTAAGGAGAGAGAAAAATCAAGAGAGAGATATTTGTTTTGCTAATAACTTTCAAAATGTTATATATTTTTAACAAAATAAATTCTGTTGGATTCCTGATGAAATATTTGTTAATTAATTTAAATTATTAAGTACATCACTTCTCTCCTATGAAAACATATTTTAAAAAATTAATTTCACTACTTCTCTCCTATGCTCTAGACAAAATAACTATTTAAAAAAGTACTACTTGATTAGTTAGGTACATTCTAGCATTCTTTTAGCATCAAGCATGTTTCCAAGCATTAATCATTAGTTCAACATCTATAAAAGTAGAATACTAAATGTATCAAGTCTAACTCACATCAATTATCAATTGAATATCATTTCTTAACCATTTCATTACTACAATTCAAGAATAGGGTATTCAAACCCTTAATTCATCATAAGTCATCTTATTAGCAAGGCCTTGATGTTACTCATGGCTCTCATAGCCTATCAATCTTATATGATGTCACTTAACTAGGCAACATGGTATATCACTATTCACAAAGCTAATAACATGCTTCCAATGAATATGATATCATAACCTTTACTTGGATATAATCATCCTTTTATAAGAACCTGCATGGTTAATTCAATTGACAACAATAAACATTTCGTTTCCAGATCAGCAATTTATAAAGCAGAATTAACCTTTCAATTCAGGAATAGTACCTTCATGCTTACACTAAGGCTAGGTTCCCTGATTTACATCAATTAGGGTTATTCAATCCCTTTCTTTATGATTAGGAATAATGATTCCTCATCTCATACTTTAATCATGAAGATTCATGCTTAAAAGCATAAGTAGAGTTAGGGTTTACCCCACTCAATTAAGGTTATTGAATCCCTTTGTCTTATAAGGCATAAGAATTCTTATATTGTAATTTGCTCATAGGGTTTCATACTTGAAAGCATAACCCAATACTACGGTTAATATACTCCATCCTTCATTAGTTAGGGTTTGTATTCTTTTACTTCAACATAGGGTTATAGAACCTCTTAGCTCTCGAGGCATAAAGATTTCTCATATTACAACTTGTAATTAGGGTTTCATACTCAAAGGCATAACCCTGAATTACTCCATTTATCAGATCACCCTAAATTAGGGGTTACTATTCACGTTACATGTTATTACCCTAGAATTAGGGTTTACTATTCACTTCATAGTTAATTGAGCTCATTGCATCATTATATATGAAAATTATCATCATTGATGCCCTCAAATTAGGTTAAGATTCATTAATCATTATAATTAGGATTTCCATGATCTTACCTTGATGGATCATACCCTAATCATGTACATTCTTACATATTGAAAGTATGTTACTTGATTCTCATTCATATTAGGAGCTTTCTCTCTCTTCTTACTACTAGATGATGTTTAAATCACTCTAGGTTAGATTAGGTCAAGTCATCTTTGATTAACATAGATTAAGTCAACCCATTATAATCATTAGGGTTTGCTTGATCAAGGGTTGTTATCTACGTGAACCCTTCAAGGGTACCTTGGTAATCTTCTTTAATAATCATAACATGGGTCAATCTACTAATCACTTAACCCCTTAATGTCTTTAGGTATAATTAGGGTTTAGATTAAACAACCATTGAACCATCTAAGCCTTCAAGGCATTAAGCATAAAATGATTCAGGAACATGGTTATTCAAACCCTCAGATTATCATAACACTTGCTACCAAGTGACATATAAGCATCAAGTCATCTAACAACATGACCTTGATTGAAGCAATGTATATACTTTTCACATATCATTACTCTAAAATCTTATAATTGTTTTCAAGGAATATGACATCATAACTCTTACCTGGCTATGATCACCTCATAATATCAACCTGAATGACTTATACAAATAAGGACATGCATATATAACAATGTCAACACAATACCAAAACTTTTCAATTTATTTATAGGACATCACGGCCGTGCCACCTTGCACGGTCGTGCAAAGTAAGGCTACCACGGCCGTGCTCCCTTGCACGGTCGTGCAAGTTAAGACTACCACGGCCGTGCTCCCTTACACGGTCGTGCTACATACGATCATTACATGATTCATATATATATATATATATATATATATATATATATATATATATATATACAAATATATGTATTCTAATATTTCATTCATTTAACTTGATTAGGTCACATCAACCCTTCAATCAAGTACATGCTACTATGGTTAAAATAGTGTATCAATCTATTAATCCTATAAACAATTAAGAATTCTCCCTTTAATTGGTTCTAATCACTTAGGTATTCTTTGGGTTTCAACCTTCATACCTTCATTGATTATCATTACTAATCATCATTGGATCAATATAACATTCATCATCTTAATTCCCAAAGATTTAATCACATTGGACCTCCATTACATAAGGTATGCAATTGAATTATGGGTTCCAATGTTGATTACTTCAATCATTGAATTCATGGAACCAAACATCAATTGGACCTATACTCATACCTCAATTGAGTTTAATAGGTCCACCTTCAACTGATTTGACCCTTAATTAACCCTCAATCGTTCATCAATTAGGGTTTTATTCAATTGAATTAGGGTTTGGAATCGATGATCCTTCAATACTAATCAATGTAGGACTGGTTACTTTGAAACCATAGAACCATCATCCAAATTGGGTATGACCTGACCCCAAACGGTCTTGAGGTCGTTTGGATGACCTCCAAACGGTCTTGAGACCGTTTTCCCATCATATCACTCAAATCCAAGCCATCCAATTAAGGTTTGGATCATTGGATTGATCACCAAATCAGTATTGCATTGTATATCAACTTGGTACCTTTAGACCTTTAAACACCTAACCATACTCAACCCTAGACCTCAAAACGGTCTTGGGTGACCACCAAACGGTCTTGAGACCGTTTGGCCCATCCATCCTTTGGATTCTAGTGAAAAAATCATTATGGATTGGTCTATCGAGTTGATCAACAATTCAACACTTAATTGCAATATGATTGGTACCTTTGGACCTTCAATTGATCAACTATACTTGACCCCAGACCTCCAAATGGTCTTGGGGTGACCCCAAATGGTCTTGAGACCGTTTGGATGATCCCCAAATGGTCTTGAGACCGTTTGGGCAAGAAAACTGATGCGATGATTTTGAGTCGCATTTATAGACCCATTTCATATGTGTTTTGTGCCTTAATTACTCATTTTCATGGATAATATTGCATAATTCACTTAATTTGGTCTTTGCCATTATATTATATCAAATCCCCTTTGTTTTACTATTTTGAGCATTATTTATCATCTTATTATAAATTGTGTGGATTTACTTGGGCTTGTTGTGAAATTTCAGGAAAAACAAGTATTTGCTTCCGTCGATACCATCGACGGAAGTCGATACCATCGACCAAGCCACAGGTTGTCAGCCGAGAAGAGCAATACAGAGTCGATACCATCGACACCTAAGTCGATGGTATCGAGATCCCTTCAAGTTGCTGGCGAGGAAACTGTCGATACCATTGACACCCAAGTCGATGGTATCGAGATCACCACAAGCGCTCAGAATAAAAGAAAGGAAATCTGCCTCTAATCCGCTGGGTCGATACCATCGACCCGCGTCGATGGTATCGACGCCGGCAGATATGCGTTGGATCTGTTTTGATCTCGATCGGACGGTTGTTGTTATTTGTCAACCTAATTAGGGACTTATACCTAATGACGGCCGCCCAGACGAGAGGAGGATCTGAGATCGCATTGCACGAGTGCCGAGAGAGGAGAAAAAGGAGAACGGAGGCCGAGAAGCTCATCCCGGGTGATTCGGACGCTCCCGAAGATGATTTCCACCACTGACAGGCGGGGAAGCTTGTGTTCTACGCCAAGGATCCACCGGTTCTTCTCCGTTCAGGGGTTTTCCCATTTATTTCCCGTTTTTCGTATGAATTCCCCAATTTCTACCATGTATTCGTGTGAGATGAACATGAGAGGCTAAAACCCTCAATCTTTAGGACCGGGAGTAGCCCGGGAATGCATTGTATGACATTTTTATATCAATAATTCATATTTTTCTCTCAAATCCATGGTATAGATTCGTTTTCTCCATTTCTATTGTTATGCTTGATCACCATAATAATAATTTAACACCCTTAATCACTTCGACAGAAGGATTAACGGTTGAAAAGAGACGAATTCTACATTAATCAATAAAACCCTTGACAAAGGAGTTGTAAAATTAATGGTGGGAACTGAGGGACCGTTTATAATGCACTTAGTTTAGGGGAATGATTACTACGACGGTGGAATCAACCTAAACCTAAGTAGTGAATTACACCACGACAGTGGGTAATTCTCATTTCAGGCTACTACCCAGATAGAGAGAGAAGTGTGAGGAATTATATGAAACCTAATACAATGTTGACCCGCGGTGAAACCGCCATCCTAAAGATATCCCTTTGAATTGATTAAATTAACCTTTAATCGATTGTTTTCTTTGTTTGATTTTTCTTTTTCTTTTAATTTCAACAACAAAACCCTATTTTGTTAATCGGTCTAGCTGATTGCAATTAGTTAGTAGAAGTCTCCAATAATTCACGTATCCCTGAGTTCGACTCGGGCCTCACAAGGCCTATATTACTCGACGCGTATACTTGCGTTTAAGCGCGTAGTAAAATACACGTCAAGTTTTTGGCGCCGTTGCCGGGGATACGGCGAATTATTGGCACTTTGAGTGCTAAGAGCGGCCACTCTAGGCCACATTTGTTTTATTTTATTTTAAAACAATTTCAAAAATTCCTTTATTTCTCTATAATTGTGTTGACTCGTTCAAAGCATTGTACTGAACCCCTATTTTCATATTTCAGGTACTTTGCATGGTGCACACACGTAGTCGAGACTACGTGAATCGCACACCTGAGGTTCCATCTGCGGGACCAGAGGATGAGGACTACTACGAGGAGGAACACCAAAGTGATATAAATTATGAATCTGAGCAAGAACAAGAAGAAGAAATGGCTGAAGCACAGACAATATGGGAGAAGATCAAGGCGTCTTCTTCCTCGGCATCAAAGGGGCCTATAAAGAAACAGGGGCTAAACATTCCAACCTACAAGATCGATCCATCATTGATTAACCTGGTGAAATCAAACGCATTTCACGGACTGAAAAATGAAGATCCAGTGGCACACATTAGTCAGTTTGTTAAAAATTGCGATATGGTGAAGATAGATCGATTTCCACAGGATGTGCTCTACCTCAAGTTATTCCCGAGTTCCTTGGCTGGAGTGGCAAGAGAGTGGTTGAATCATGGGATCACATGGTGGAGGTTTTCTTCGAGAGGTTTTTCCCTCCTGAGAAGACCAATGATATGATCAGGAAGATTCACAATTTCACCCAACAGGCGGGTGAAACTTATTCTGAGACTTGGGAGCGATTCCAGGTCATGTTGAGGAGATGTCCACACCATGGACTAGACAAGGAAACCCAAGTGAAGATCTTCTACTTTGCTCTCTCCGAGCATGATAGAAGCAACCTGGACTCGGCTGGTTCCGGATTTTTCTTAAATAACACCGATACCAGATGTTGGGAGATACTGAAAAACATGGCTAGGAAGCAGTCATGGGGTGACAGAGGTGCCGTGGAACATGTCAAGGCTGCTGGTGAATCCAGAATAGTTAGGGAGCTAAATGATAAGTTAGATCTTCTAGCCAAGAAGGTGCTAAGTAAGGAGGATGCATCTGATGATGGGGAGGCCCAAGTGAAATTCATGCAACAACAGGGTTATAGAAACAATGACTATGAATGGCGAAAAGACAAAAGGTTTTCATGGAAGGATCCAAATAATTTTCTGCAGGATCCAGATGCCAAGCCACAGCAGAGAACTGAGGACAAGAACATTGAATTGCTAAGTCAAATGGTTCAGCAAAACCAAGAGATGATGGCCATGTTTGGTAAACAATTGCAATCTCAAGGTGACATTCTAACCAAATTTGGGCAGACGCTGCAAAGCCATGGAGCACAGATGCGGGCATTAGAGACCACTTTGGCTCAGATTTCGAGTGAAGTGGCGGCCATCAAGCACGCCAATCAACAGAAACTGGCTGAGATTGCGCATGTGCCACAAGCACATCATCAGGTCAAATACATGTCTGTGGTAAGCACTGAGGAGGAATCTCAGGTGCAAGAAGCTATAGAAGAAAGAAAAATGACTTTCAATGTGAATGCAACACCGGCGATACCGTATCCACGCACTTACTATAGATTTCTGGGTGGAAACCATTTCTTCAGAAAATCAGAGAGAGTTGTGAGTATGGTATCTCCATCTAGGCAGGAGGCGCAGGTGCAGGTTGTTTGTGCACATGTGGAGACATCTGAGGCGAGAGAGGAACCACAACAATCTGCTACTATTGATGATGTCTCGCCAAAGCCCACGTCCGAGGGAATGATTGAAGCAAGCTTAGGGGAGGTACCCCCGAAAAGCTCTTATGTGCCACCTCATAGGCGTGTTGAGGCAGCAGACGTTTCAAATGTGGTTAATCCTAAGTCAAAGAAAGAGCATCGTCACTTTAAAAAATTCTTGGAGATATTCCGAAAACTCCACATCAACGTTCCGTTAGTGGAGATGATCGAGAAAGTACCCGCCTATGGGAGGTTCATTAAAGAAATCATCAATAAGAAGAGGCGCATAAAAGACGATGAAATTTATTGGATGAATGAGACGGTGAGCTCAATGATTCACGGGAGTTCACCAAAGAAGAGAAAGGACCCAGGAGGTTTTTAAATTCCGTGTTCAATAGGTGGTCAACATGTTTCTAAAGCGCAATGTGATTCCGGCGCTAGTATAAATCTCATGCCTTTGGCTACATTTCAAAAGCTGGGGTTAAAAGAGATAAAGAGGTCAGCCGCAACAATTGAATTGGCAGATGGGTCTACCGTGAGACCCTATGGAGTATGTGAAGATGTTCTCGTCAAAGTGGATAGATTCATATTTCCTGTGGACTTTGTCGTCATGGATATGCCACCACTCCAAAGTTGTGAAATTCTCCTAGGAAGACCGTTTCAAGCAACGGCAGACGTTGTGACTGCCTTAGGGAGAGGTACTTTGTCTTTGGGCATTGGAGGAGATCGTGTTGAATTCAAATTACTGCATGATCCTCTAAGTGCAGTCCCCAAGGTGAAAAGATGATGACTATCATACGTCTAGCCTAAGACGTTAAAGAAGGGCGCTTGTTGGGAGGCAACCCAACCATCGGTACATTAGGATAGTTTAATTTTAGTCATAGATTGCTTTTATTTCATTTAAATTTTAGTTTAAAATGATACCTTGATCCGTTTGTTGAATGTGCAGGCATAGGCAGGGTCGATACCATCGACACACTCGTCGATGGTATCGACATGGGTCCAGGTTGACACCAACAAAAAATCACACTGCGTCGATACTATCGACACACCCGTCGATGGTATCGACATGGTCACAGACAGGTCGCAATAAAAGTGTCGATGGTATCGACACCCCAGTCGATACCATCGAGATCTCTGGAGATATTCAGACGAGTTTTGCTCAGTCAACTCGATACTATCGACGGCCTCGTCGATGGTATCGACATCATCACAGGTTGAATGCAACACAACGGCGGTGTCGCAATAAAAGCAAGTTGATACCATCGACACTCGTCAATGGTATCGACGGACATGTCACCGATCAGCACACCGACATCGATGACGATCGTGACAGCCACGTCAACGATCCGGGTGCTACGTCGATACCATCGACTTCCGTCGATGGTATCGACCCGTCAGCAATCCAGGTTTCTCGATCCAACAAACGTCAGCCATCGATACTCGCGAGGGAGGCGGCTACCCGCGAGATGTGTCGATACCATCGACCCGCGTCGATGGTATCGACGGGTCAACAGGGACGATGTCTTCAACATAGAGGGCAAGCAGCACTTCCAGTGGCCAATCATAGCCATCGAGTCCTCCGAGGAAGAAGGCGGAGGTGACGAGCAAGAAGGCGAGGCTGCAGAGGAAGAGGAGGCTTACACACCTCTTCGAGCACGTGTGGCACCACGGAAGCGTCCTAGGATGCATCCGGGTGCATCTTCATCATCTCAGCCCCCGCCGCCATCACCACAGTACGAGCAGCCAACCGAGGATCCCTATTCCATGCAGGGGATGTACACCATGCTGCAGGACATCCAGCAGACTCAGTAGCAGCACATGGGTATGTATACCGGCATTCATGAGACTACGAGCCGGGTACTTGACAACCAACGGGCTATGTTCGAGAACGAGCGGCTCATCCTCGCCAACCAAGAGCAAATGCACACTCGGTTGCAGCGGATAGAGACGCAACAGGAGCCCTTCCTCGACCATTACTGGAGTCAAGACTACTTTGGAGGCTATCCACAGCCTCCGTCGAGGACCCAATATGATCCAAGCTTCCAGGGGGAGTACCCTTCTTGGGATCCTACGGCACTGCAATACCCACCACCGCCTCCGCATGATTGATCAGGGTATCACTGTTCCACCCTTAAGTTGGTTTTTGACTATGAGGCCATAGTCGAATTCAAGCTTAGGGGGGTGGCTGGAACAGCTCTATCTTTTATCTTTTCTTTAGTTGTTTTTAGTTTTTGCTTTATTATTTGTTCTTGCAATTTTAGTTTGTTTAGGATCCACATCTATCTAGTGTAATCGTGGATGTCTTAAAAATTGTCATCTTGTTGTTTTCATGGGAAATTTAAGGGAATTTAAAATTTTTTGTGTCTTTTGGATAGCTTAACTTGGTTGTCCTTGGGAAACTTGTCCTATGAAAATGATTGATTATGTCAACTTTGAATCAATATGTCACACCTACACCCCCATTGACTCATGAAAAGTGGATAGTAACGGTTGTTTGAGCCTAACCTAATCAAATGGTAATGAGACCTTAATTGGATATAAGAGAAAGAACTCTTTGAACTACTACACATGTCAGTAAGGAGGGACACATGATATTTTTCTAAGGTTCAGTAACTTAATCTTGTGATCATTCCACTTCATATTTTTCCATAATCTACCAAAGAATTGGAAGTAAAGTACAGTTTTAATTCCTTCTTGCGTGCATAGAAATGTAGATAGGATTTGCATTGTTATTTTCATACTTTTGCATAAAATGAAAAAAAATGTATAGTGATTCATGCACATTACTTTTAGGTGCATGTCATGTAGTTGCACTCATAACTTTCATGATTTTCATGCATAAGTACACCATGTACCTCAGTTTGTCTTGAAAAGTGATCTAAATTGTTCCATACCCTCGAAATAGTGCAATGACTTCCAATTGTGAAAACAAAAATGGCCTTATACATGTATCTCTAAGCAATTATGGATATGTGGGCTAAAAGAAAGAAAAAAAAATTTCTGAAAATCTGAAAAACAATTTGAAAAAAAAAAGAATTTAGAAGGAAATGGAATAAGAGGGAGAAAGGAACATGATATCACTTGCATAACAAGGAAACTGAGTACATGATGTGGCTTAATTAGATTTCTATCTCTTTTTGAGGAGGAAGGTTAGTGCATGCATCATTCCACCTAATTTTAAGCATTAGGGCATTTTCAATGTGCATTTGCATCATTTAGGACATTTTGTTATGTGCATGTTGAAACTGTGTAATACTTCCAAAAATTCTTCCATGAACCACCCATTCCATCCACCCATTGCTCGGATTGGTAGGCCACCGTGATTTTCTCCTCACTCATGTTTATCAGGAGAACTGCTTCCATGTAGATAGTAGTTAGAGCGAGCAACGTAGTGTAGGCGATCAAAAGATGCACCAATGCTGAATCGGCAAATTTTATTATGTTAACTGCCTTATGTGATAGTGTTCATCGGTTTGAAGGATAATTTCTTTTATTGATGATTATTGTCGCCTGTAGGGTAATTACTGTTCTGTGATTAGGAAAGGCCGGTTTGAGAATGTCCAGTGGGAGTCATGTGGAATGTGGGGTGATGTGTTGATTGTTAGTTGACATCTGCAATCCTATTCTAAGGATTAGTTGCTCGAGGGCGAGCAATGTTTAAACTTAGGGGAGTTTGATGCGATGATTTTGAGTCGCATTTATAGACCCATTTCATATGTGTTTTGTGCCTTAATTACTCATTTTCATGGATAATATTGCATAATTCACTTAATTTGGTCTTTGCCATTATATTATATCAAATCCCCTTTGTTTTACTATTTTGAGCATTATTTATCATCTTATTATAAATTGTGTGGATTTACTTGGGCTTGTTGTGAAATTTCAAGAAAAACAAGTATCTGCTTCTGTTGATACCATCGACGGAAGTCGATACCATCGACCAAGCCACAGGTTGTCAGCCGAGAAGAGCAATACAGAGTCGATACCATCGACACCTAAGTCGATGGTATCGAGATCCCTTCAAGTTGCTGGCGAGGAAACTGTCGATACCATCGCCACCCAAGTCGATGGTATCGAGATCACCACAGGCGCTCAGAATAAAAGAAAGGAAATCTACCGCTAATCCGCTGGGTCGATACCATCGACCCGCGTCGATGGTATCGACGCCGACAGATATGCGTTGGATCTGTTTTGATCTCGATCAGACGACTGTTGTTATTTGACGACCTAAGTAGGGACTTATACCTAATGACGGCCGCCCAGACGAGAGGAGGATCTGAGATCGCATTGCACGAGTGCCGAGAGAGGAGAAAAAGGAGAACGGAGGCCGAGAAGCTCATACCGGGTGATTCGGACGCTGCCGAAGACGATTTCCACCACCGACAGGCGGGGAAGCTCGTGTTCTACGCCAAGGATCCACCGGTTCATCTCCGTTCAGGGGTTTTCCCATTTATTTCCCGTTTTTCTTATGAATTCCCCAATTTCTACCATGTATTCGTGTGAGATGAACATGAGAGGCTAAAACCCTCAATCTTTAGGACCGGGAGTAGCCCGGGAATGCATTGTATGACATTTTTATATCAATAATTCATATTTTTCTCTCAAATCCGTGGTATAGATTCGTTTTCTCCATTTCTATTGTTATGCTTGATCACCATAATAATAATTTAACACCCTTAATCACTTCGACAAAAGGATTAACGGTTGAAAAGAGACGAATTCTACATTAATCAATAAAACCCTTGACAAAGGAGTTGTAAAATTAATGGTGGGAACTGAGGGACCGTTTATAATGCACTTAGTTTAGGGGAATGATTACTACGACGGTGGAATCAACCTAAACCTAAGTAGTGAATTACACCACGACAGTGGGTAATTCTCATTTCAGGCTACTACCCGGATAGAGAGAGAAGTGTGAGGAATTATATGAAACCTAATACAATGTTGACCCGTGGTGAAACCGCGATCCTAAAGATATCCCTTTGAATTGATTAAATTAACCTTTAATCGATTGTTTTCTTTGTTTGATTTTTATTTTTCTTTTAATTTCAACAACAAAACCCTATTTTGTTAATCGGTCTAGCTCATTGCAATTAGTTAGTAGAAGTCTCCAATAATTCACGTATCCCTGAGTTCGACTCGGGCCTCACAAGGCCTATATTACTCGACGCGTATACTTGCATTTAAGCGCGTAGTAAAATACACGTCAAAAACCCAAAAAGTCATATCAATCAAGTTGAACGTCAGCACTTAATCCAATTAGGGTTTACATAATTGATTAGCCTTCAACGCACGATTCCTTTAGAGTTAATCCCTAAAATTTGGAGGGTTATTAACCAACATAATTATGAACAGGAATCCCAAACGTTCAACGCTTGTTCAATGCCCTCAAATGGTCTTGAGACCGTTTGCCCAAAAATTTCAATTAATCATATTGGAAAATCAGCACTTAATTCAATTCAATTACCTAATTGTTTAGCCGTTAACTCATGATTCCTTGGGAGTTAACCTATAAAATTTGGTAGGTCATTAGACCACATCATTAGGAACAGTAACACCAAACGGTAAATGCTTGGTCAACGCACTCAAATGGTCTTGATACCGTTTTCCCAAAACGTTCAAGTTAATCAGACTTAAAATCAGCATTTAATTCAATTCGATTTGCCTAATTGATTGGCCTTCAAACTACGATTTATTTGGAGTTAACCCCTCAAATTTGGTGGGTCATTAGCCTACATAATTATGAACAGAAATCCCAAACGGTCAATGCTTGGTCAACGCCCTCAAATGGTCTTGGAGACCGTTTTCTCCAACCGACCTTGTGAAACCGTTTGCCCTTCAAACGGTTTTGCAAACCGTTTGCCCCAAACCGTTTGGCCAAAGGGGGGGAAAACAAGACCGTTTGATAAAGTAACATTGGTAATCACGCCCATCTTCTTCTACCTCCAGATCAAGGTCTGTTCTTCGTGGTTTTAGTTGCAAGAAAGCAAGGAAGGATGGGAAAGAAGAAGAACTAAGTACTAATTGCAAGAACAAAGATATGCATAAGAAAGCAAAAGGTTTAGAGTTATAAAACCCGCCTTAAGGTCGTTCCTTGAGCTCCAAGCTTCCAATCTTCAAGCCGTTAATGGTGTCTTGAGCTCCACAGGTTGGACAAGGGTGTTTCTCCAAGGAAAGGTTGGGAAAAGATGGCTAGAAAGAGGAAACAATTAAGGAAGACCATAAAACCAACCTTGCACCATGAATTCCTCCATGAATCCGAGAAAGAAGATGACCAAAGCTTACCTAGAGCTCCTTATCCGTCCTCCTCTGCTCCAGAGCTCTGTCCTAAGTCGGTTTAAGCAAGGGGATAAGAAGGGAAGTGAAGGAAACGATCCTTGCTAAGTGAGAAAAGGTGTATATATATACTTTGGGTGAAATTCCAACATAAGGACAACTTGTTTCTCCATTTCTCATCTAGGTCCTTCCCTTCTTATAAGACACGTTTCTCCCTTCCATACTTAATAAAAACACATCTTAAACCCAAGGTCTAAAGGTGAAGAAAGCCAACGTTTTACTAAGTTGCACATATAGAAGGGTTATTAGGCTTATAACTTGATTATTTAATTTATAAGGGTTATCATTCTTATTTGATTATTCAATTGAAGTGACCTATTCATCATTCTTACTCTAAATTATGCCAAGAGTCATAAATATACTCTAAAAGGTGTATTTTACAAGTTTCATCCCTCATTTTGGGTAAATTGCACTTTACACCAAAATTAGGGTTTTAAGCACAAGGATTGCCCCACAAGTTGCATCTCAGTGCCCAAGCTTGGGGAACCAATCACACTTCATCACATTCACTCTTATGATGTCTCAACACTAAAGGAACATCTTAACATGTGCAATTTTCAGGTTAACCCCTTTTAATTGGGTAATTTGCACATAGGTCCCTGTATTACAAAACAATATTACAACATTGTTCAAAAGGGGCATAAATGGAAATGTATGTTCCTTAGGAGCTTTAATTACATTATCAACAGATAACCATAAGAATTTAATCACATGATTAAGAAAAACACCTGGGGTTAGTTCATAACCCAGGTCAGGGATGTTATAGAGCATGAATGCGTTAATGGCTCAGGGAGCACGGTGAACTGGCTCGTGGCTCAGATATACTAGTGCCGAGACCTGTACCAAGGCAGGCTAGATAAAGGGTAGGCTACGGGAGCTGACCTTGTGGCTGAGGCCACTTAAGCATGAGACTGTGGTCCTACTTGTGTTGAGCTCGTACACTGACCACGAGGTGGGAGGTCATGGAGTCTAGCTCTTCCATTGACCTTGTATGGCACCAACTTGGGTTTCACAACCGAAGGTTGGATTTGAGCGGTACATCTCACTTCCTCAGGGCATAATAAAATGTAATCCAACTGATCAATAATATCTCACTTAGAGAAAAATATGGAATATTGTTTGAGGCCTTGCTTATATAGCTGATCTAATTGAACTATGCACTTGTGCGTATGATCCTTATATCTTGTGGTAAGTTCTTATAAAGCTTGTCTTATCAATCATGTTCCAAAAAGAAATGTTGGGTTACATGCCTCCCAGATGTCTTGGTAAGCTGGATGGTAATAATAGCTTTGCTCAGAATGCTGCTCTTGTTATACTTATTCAGTTAATTGCTGTTATCTGCTTTAACCTTTGAGGTTTTATAGTTTCAGAGGGAGTTATGTTTCTCACTGGGACTGTGTGTCTCACCCCGTTGGTTTACAACCCTTTTAGGTGTTCGTGCTAGACGTGGTGGTGGTCACGGGGTAGCGGCCGAGCAGCAAGAAGAGGAGTAGTAGAAGGCAAGAGATGGTCATGTTGTATGTTTTGGTTGTTTTGTTGTAGAGTCCTAGAGTCATCCCTGTACTCTCAGGTCCTTGGAGGCGTTTTGACGTTGTTTTATGATGTATAGCTGATGAAGCTTTGTATATCCTTCTAATGGATGGATGTGGCCCGTTATGTATATATAAATAGGTGATGAACTCATGTAATGATGAGACAGCTGATCTGTTAAGTTGTGAACACGTATCTAGACTTGTAGATGTTTATATAACCTGTCTTCTTGCAGGATGAGGATCTCAATGTAATAGTTTCTTGGTTTATCTGTTTCTCAAAATCGGTTTTAATTACCCTGTGTTTTTGGTAATTTAGTAGTTTATGGTGTTTTCCGCACGTTTTCGCGTGACACCTCGTTGTCTGTGTGATAGCGGGATGTATCACCACAGTAGTGGCACACCACACACTATTGCCATCCATCACCATGTAGCACTACAAACCACCACTCGAGATGTGAGGAGGAAAGTCCATGCCACGATGGTTTGTAGTGGCATACCTCATTGTTGTTTGCATGAAGACACACTCTTGGCCTCTGCGGGACATGAAAAAGAGCCAACCGAGGTCACTTTGGAGCCACGAAGTCACTTGTGGCTTCATATCCTGAATAAGAAACGCCAACGAGGGCAAGGTTGGAAGCCACCATGGTTAGAGGAGAAGAAAAAGAAGGTGAAGAGTGGGATCTAGGGCCCAAAAAAGAGGAAAACATAGAGGGAAAGGCCAAGAATGAGGTATATAAGCAAGTTGGAAAGCTAATTTTATCCAAAAGTATTGAGAAGAGGTACTTGTGTCTTCCCCTAAAGCTACTGCTACAGTTGTATGGAGGAAGCTTGAAGATGACCAACATCCATCAGTTTGAGAGTGGAATATGTGGGTCATAAAACCAAGGGCCAGGATTGGATAAGAAAAAGCTAGTAAGTGGACAGTTGACTTGGCGAGATCAAGGGAGGTGCCCACCTTGTTGGAATGCACCCTCCAAATGGACCCAGAAGAGGTTAAAACAAGCTAAATCGATGTTAAAACAAGGATTAAAATAACAAAGTTCAAATGACCATATCTTGTGATTTATAGCTCTTATTGAGGAAATTTTTGATCCGTTGGATTCATTATTGAATCCACTACATCATGAAATGCATTTACTAGCAAGAAAAGTTTAATGAATGCATTAAATTTTGATTGTAAGTTGATTCAAATAATAAACATGACACTTAGTTCAAAACTCAAATCAGTCATATTTAAGTATACAAAGGGATATTTAATCAAAATGAATTAATCAATTGAGCATAAAGTCATTCAAAGTCATCAAAGTGAGAGTGAGGTAGTATATAGCATACCTTAGAACATATAATAGGTCAAGATGTACATAAATTAAATGAGAGAAAACCATGTTATCATACGATGACTCGATCTCTTTGTGATCAGTCAAGAAACCCAAAGCTATGAATATGTTGAGACACAACACTATGTAACCCCAAAAATAGTGAATAACCAAAATTAATGGATCTCCTTTGATTAAAGTATTACCATATGAAAATAAATTAGAAATTATGAGAAATAATGTGTGACCTAAATTGAACTCATTAGACCTATGTTATTCAATGCTTTTATTTGCAATTCGATTGGATGGGTAAACATTATCCAAATAATCACAAATTTTCTTGGTAGGCTACTAGAGATTAAAGGATTATGAAATTAGAATCAATTTATCTTTTGAATAAGTTTCCTTTTAGATTTCATCATTAATATATTAAGTCTACACTTCTGTATTTACTCCCCTTAATTTCTCAATTGTGACACTATAATACATATTAACTTTATTTCTTTTATCTTATAACCTTAAGTGCATCCTAAAGTGTCGAATTGGACCTAAGCACATCATTTGGTATACATATGCACCTCAAATCTTATTTTTTAGTATATTATGTTCATTTTATTTTTTGAGCATCATTTGTAAAGGGTATTTTTGAATTCATATTACTATCCAATTTCAATTACCTCTAGCATAATTTGACTTACAAATTAAGTACTTAGATGTTAGCATAATCGAACAGGGGCTAGAAGAAAGGATGACTAACCTATGGTGAGGGATGTGTTTCTCAATGATGTTTGGTGCTCTATGCTAAAAGAGATATCTTCATAAATATTGATATGGATGTTACAAGGCAATGGCTATGATTATTGTTATATGTTACACCTATTTGCATATTTATGTTGACTATTTTGAAATACTTATATTCTTTCTTTTTACATGTTAAAGGAAATTATAATCATAAAATCATCTTTTAACTTCTGCTTCACCCACTCAAAAATCCTGGCTCAACCACAACGTCAAAATCGGAGTGCTCGTAAAATTTCAATGACTGGTGTAGCTTAACCACTATGTAAAAACCGGACTGCTCATAAAAGTTCAATGACGGGTGTAGTGCATTTAGGAGTACTGTCGCTTTTTATTTTCATTATACACAAAAACTAAATCTTATTGGTTTTGAGCTTCCATGTCCACGTGTTTCATAGTGGTGTTCTTCTAGCTACCATACATATCTAGATATTTATGAATGAATGTCCGTTCTCTTTTGCGACTGAAATTCAGAAAAGAGGTTTGTTATGCAGACCCATTTTGGAACCCAAAACGAAAACACAAGCAACCCCCACTACATGTTATAAGGTATAATAAATAAAATATATTTATTTTATTTGTTATATCTTATTTGTTATACCTTGTAACATGTGGTGGAGATTGCTTAAATTTAATTTTGGGTTTCAAAATGGTGTCCACCTAGCATTTGTCTTTGTGAAAAAGGCATCGAGATCGATCATATATGGCTTTTTGAAAGGAAAATGATATGCAACCCAGATCTCAGTCTAGAAACGGGACCCGGTTTTAGCTGCTAGTGCGGGGTCCCGGTTGTGGCAATGATGTGATAGACGGGAGAGAAAGAGAGCGTGAGAGAGGGCTGGCAGACTAACTGGAAAGAGAGAGCATGAGAGAGGGCTGGCGGACTGGCTGGAGAGAGAGAGAGAGAGAGAGAGAGAGAGAGAGAGAGAGAGATGTTGTGGATGACGATGCCACCAGCCCGGTGAGAGAGAAAGAGAGAGAGAGAGAGAGAGAGATAGGAGTGGGTGTAAGTAGAGAGAAAAATCATGAAAGATATATTTATTATGCTAATAGCTTTCAAATCATTGTATATTTTTTAACGAAATAAATTCAATTGGATTCCTGATGAAAAAAACATTCTAATAAGAATCATGTTGACATATTTTTGAAAAATATAACATGTGGGTGTAAGGAGAGAGAGAAAATAAGAGAGATATATTTGTTTTGCTAATAACTTTCAAACTGTTATATATTTATAAATGAAATAAACCCCATTAGATTGCTAATGAAAAATATATTCTAATAAGACTAATTTTGACATATTTTTGAAAAATGTAACATGTGCGTGTAAGGATAAAGAAAAATCAAAATAGATATATTTTCTTTATTAATAACTTTCAAACCGTTGTATATTTTTTAATGAAATAAATTTTTTTAGATTCCTGATGAAAAATGCATTCTAATAAGAATCATGTCGGCATATTTTTGAAAAATATAACGTGTGGGTGTAAGGAGAGAAAAAAATCAAAAGAGATATATTTATTTTGCTAATAACTTTCAAACTATTATATATTTTCAAACGAAATAAACTCTGTCAGATTGCTAATAAAAAATGCATTCTAATAAAACTAATTTCGACATATTTTTGAAAAATATAACATGTGCGTGTAAGGAGAGAGAAAAATCAAAAGAGATATATTTTATTTATTAATAACTTTCAAACCGTTATACATTTTTTAACAAAATAAATTCATTTGATTCCTGATAAAAAATACATTCTAATAAGACTAATGTCAACATATTTTTGAAAAATACAATGTGTGGGTGTAAGGAGAGAGAAAAATCAAGAGAGAGATATTTGTTTTGCTAATAACTTTCAAAATGTTATATATTTTTAACAAAATAAATTCTGTTGGATTCCTGATGAAATATTTGTTAATTAATTTAAATTATTAAGTACATCACTTCTCTCCTATGAAAACATATTTTAAAAAATTAATTTCACTACTTCTCTCCTATGCTCTAGACAAAATAACTATTTAAAAAAGTACCACTTGATTAGTTAAGTACATTCTAGCATTCTTTTAGCATCAAGCATGTTTCCAAGCATTAATCATTATAACAAGAGCTATAAAAGTATAATACTAAATGTATCAAGTCTAACTCCCATCAATTATCAATTGAATATCATTTCTTAACAATTTCATTACTATGATTCAAGAATAGGGTATTCAAACCCTTAATTCATCATAAGTCATCTTATTAGCATGGCCTTGATGTTACTCATGGCTCTCACAGCCTATCAATCTTATATGATGTCACTTAACTAGGCAACATGGTATATCACTATTCACAAAGCTAACAACATGCTTCTAATGAATATGATATCATAACCTTTACCTGGATATAATCATCCTTTTATAAGAACCTGCATGGTTAATTCAATTGACAACAATAAACATTTCATTTCTAGATCTGCAATTTATAAACCAGAATTAACCTTTCAATTCAGGAATAGTACCTTCATGCTTACACTAAGGCTAGGTTCCCTGATTTACATCAATTAGGGTTATTCAATCCCTTTATTTATGATTAGGAATAATGATTCCTCATCTCATACTTTAATCATGAAGATTCATGCTTAAAAGAATAAGTAGAGTTAGGGTTTACCCCACTCAATTAAGGTTATTGAATCCCTTTGTCTTATAAGGCATAAGAATTCTTATATTGTAATTTGTTCATAGGGTTTTGTACTTGAAAGCATAACCCAAGACTACGGTTAACATACCCCATCCTTCATTAGTTAGGGTTTGTATTCTTTTACTTCAACATAGGGTTATAGAACCTCTTAGCTCTCGAGGCATAAAGATTTCTCATATTACAACTTGTAATTAGGGTTTCATACTCAAAGGCATAACCCTGAATTACTCCATTTATCAGATCACCCTAAATTAGGGTTTACTATTCACGTTACATGTTATTACCCTAGAATTAGGGTTTACTATTCACTTCATAGTTAATTGAGCTCAAAGCATCATTATATATGAAAATTATCATCATTGATTCCCTCAAATTAGGTTAAGATTCATTAATCATTATAATTAGGATTTCCATGATCTTACCTTGATGGATCATACCCTAATCATGTACATTCTTACATATTGAAAGTATGTTACTTGATTCTCATTCATATTAGGAGCTTTCTCTCTCTTCTTACTACTAGATGATGTTTAAATCACTCTAGGTTAGATTAGGTCAAGTCATCTTTGATTAACATAGATTAAGTCAACCCATTATAATCATTAGGGTTTGCTTGATCAAGGGTTGTTATCTACTTGAACCCTTCAAGGGTACCTTGGTAATCTTCTTTAATAATCATAACATGGGTCAATCTACTAATCACTTAACCCCTTAATGTCTTTAGGTATCATTAGGGTTTAGATTAAACAACCATTGAACCATCTAAGCCTTCAAGGCATTAAGCATAAAATGATTCAGGAACATGGTTATTCAAACCCTCAGATTATCATAACACTTGCTACCAAGTGACATATAAGCATCAAGTCATCTAACAACATGACCTTGATTGAAGTAATGTATATACTTTTCACATATCATTACTCTAAAAGCTTATAATTGTTTTCAAGGAATATGACATCATAACTCTTACCTGGCTATGATCACCTCATAATATCAACCTGTATGACTTACACAAATAAGGACATTCATATATAACACTGTCAACACAATACCAAAACATTTCAATTTCTTTATAGGACACCACGGCCGTGCCACCTTGCACGGTCGTGCAAAGTAAGGCTACCACGGTCGTGCTCCCTTGCACGGTCGTGCAAGTTAAGACTACCACGGTCGTGCTCCCTTACACGGTCGTGCTACATACGATCATTACATGATTCATGTTTATATATATATAAATATATGTATTCTAATATTTCATTCTTTTAACTTGATTAGGTCACATCAACCCTTCAATCAAGTACATGCTACTATGGTTAACATAGTGTATCAATCTATTAATCCTATAAACAATTAAGAATTCTCCTTTTAATTGGTTCTAATCACTTAGGTATTATTAGGGTTTCAACCTTCATACCTTCATTGATTATCATTACTAATCATCATTGGATCAATATAACATTCATCATCTTAATTCCCAAAGATTTAATCACATTGGACCTCCATTACATAAGGTATCCAATTGAATTAGGGGTTCCAATGTTGATTACTTCAATCATTGAATTCATGGAACCAAACATCAATTGGACCTATACTCATACCTCAATTGAGTTTAATAGGTCAACCTTCAACTGATTTGACCCTTAATTAACCCTCAATCGTTCATCAATTAGGGTTTGATTCAATTGAATTAGGGTTTGGAATCGATGATCCTTCAATACTAATCAATGTAGGACTAGTTACTTTGAAACCATAGAACCATCATCCAAATTGGGTATGACCTGACCCCAAACGGTCTTTAGGTCGTTTGGATGACCTCTAAACGGTCTTGAGACCGTTTGCCCATCATATCACTCAAATCCAAGCCATCCAATTAAGGTTTGGATCATTGGATTGATCACCAAATCAGTATTGCATTGTATATCAACTTGGTACCTTTAGACCTTTAAACACCTAACCATACTCAAACCTAGACCTCAAAACGGTCTTGGGTGACCACCAAACGGTCTTGATACCGTTTGGCCCATCCATCCTTTGGATTCTAGTGAAAAAATCATTATGGATTGGTCTATCGAGTTGATCAACAATTCATCACTTAATTGCAATATGATTGGTACCTTTGGACCTTCAATTGATCAACTATACTTGACCCCAGACCTCCAAACGGTCTTGGGGTGACCCCCAAACGGTCTTGAGACCGTTTGGGTGATCCCCAAACGGTCGTGAGACCGTTTGGGCAAGAAAACCCAAAAAGTCATATCAATCAAGTTGAACGTCAACACTTAATCCAATTAGGGTTTACATAATTGATTAGCCTTCGACTCACGATTCCTTTAGAGTTAATCCCTCAAATTTGGAGGGTTATTAACCAACATAATTATGAACAGGAATCCCAAACGTTCAATGCTTGTTCAACGCCCTCAAACGGTCTTGAGACCGTTTGCCCAAAAAGTTCAATAAATCATATTGGAAAATCAGCACTTAATTCAATTCAATTACCTAATTGTTTAGCCTTTAACTCATGATTACTTGGGAGTTAACCTATAAAATTTGGTATGTCATTAGACCACATCATTAGGAACAGTAATCCCAAACGGTCAATGCTTGGTCAACGCACTCAAACGGTCTTGATACCGTTTTCCCAAAAAGTTCAAGTTAATCAGACTGAAAATCAGCATTTAATTCAATTCGATTTGCCTAATTGATTGGCCTTCAACCTACGATTTCTTTGGAGTTAACCCCTAAAATTTGGTGGGTCATTAGCCTACATAATTATGAACAGAAATACCAAAAGTTCAACGCTTGGTAAATGCCCTCAAATGGTCTTGGAGACCGTTTTCCCCAACCGACCTTGTGAAACCGTTTGCCCCAAACCGTTTGGCCAAAGGGGGGGAAAACAAGACCGTTTGATAAAGTAACATTGGTAATCACGCCCATCTTCTTCTACCTCCAGATCAAGGTCTGTTCTTCGTGGTTTTAGTTGAAAGAAAGCAAGGAAGGATGGGAAAGAAGAAGAACTAAGTACTAATTGCAAGAACAAAGATATGCATAAGAAAGCAAAAGGTTTAGAGTTATAAAACCCGCCTTAAGGTCGTTCCTTGAGCTCCAAGCTTCCAATCTTCAAGCCTTTAATGGTGTCTTGAGCTCCACAGGTTGGCCAAGGGTGTTTATCCAAGGAAAGGTTGGGAAAAGATGGCTAGAAAGAGGAAACAAGTAAGGAAGACCATAAAACCAACCTTGCACCATGAATTCCTCCATGAATCCGAGCAAGAAGATGACCAAAGCTTACCTAGAACTCCTTATCCTTCCTCCTCTGCTCCAGAGATCTGTCCTAAGTCGGTCTAAGCAAGGGGATAAGAAGGGAAGTGAAGGAAACGATCCTTGCTAAGTGAGAAAAGGTGTATATATATACTTTGGGTGAAATTCCAACATAAGGACAACTTGTTTCTCCATTTCTCATCTAGGTCCTTCCCTTCTTCTAAGCCACGTTTCTCCCTTCCATACTTAAGAAAAACTCATCTTAAACCGAAGGTATAAAGGTGAAGAAAGCCAACTTTTTACTAAGTTGCACATATAGAAGGGTTATTAGGCTTATAACTTGATTATTTAATTTATAAGGCTTATCATTCTTATTTGATTATTCAATTGAAGTGCCTATTCATCATTCTTACTCTAAATGATGCCAAGAGTCATAAATATACACTAAAAGGTGTATTTTACAAGTTTCATCCCTCATTTTGGGTAAATTGCACTTTACACCAAAATTAGGGTTTTAAGCACAAGCATTGCCCCACAAGTTGCATCTCAGTGCCCAAGCTTGGGGAACCAATCACACTTCATCACATTCACTCTTATGATGTCTCAACACTAAAGGAACATCTTAACATGTGCAATTTTCAAGTTAACCCCTTTTAATTGGGTAATTTGCGCATAGGTCCCTGTATTACAAAACAATATTACAACATTGTTCAAAAGGGGCAGAAATGGAAATGTATGTTCCTTAGGAGCTTTAATTACATTATCAACAGATAACCATAAGCATTTAATCACATGATTAAGAAAAACACCTGGGGTTAGTTCATAACCCAGGTCAGGGATGTTACAGAGCATGAATGCGTTCATGGCTCAGGGAGCACGGTGAACTGGCTCGTGGCTCAGATATACTAGTGCCGAGACCTGTACCAAGGCAGGCTAGAGAAAGGGTAGACTACGGGAGCAGACCCTATGGCTGAGGCCACTTAAGCATGAGACTGTGGTCCTACTTGGTTAATTGCTGGTATCTGCTTTAACCTTTGAGGTTTTATAGTTTTAGAGGGAGTTATGTTTTTCGCTGGGACTGTGTGTCTCACCCCGTTGGTTTACAACCCTTTTAGGTGTTCGTGCTAGACGTGGTGGTGGTCACGGGGTAGCGGCCGAGCAGCAAGAAGAGGAGTAGTAGAAGGCAAGAGATGGTCATGCTGTATGTTTTGGTTGTTTTGTTGTAGAGTCCTAGAGTCATCCCTGTACTCTCAGGTCCTTGGAGGCGTTTTGGCGTTGTTTTACGATGTATAGTTGATGAAGCTTTGTATATCCTTCTGCTGGCTGGATGTGGCCCGTTATGTATATATAAATAGGCGATGAACTCATGTAATGATGAGACAGCTGATCTGTTAATTTGTGAACATGTATCTAGACTTGTAGATGTTTATATAACCTGTCTTCTTGCAGGATGATGATATCAATGTAATAGTTTCTTGGTTTATCTATTTCTCAAAATTGGTTTTAATTACCCTGTGTTTTTGGTAATTTAGTAGTTTATGGTGTTTTCCGCACGTTTTCGCGTGGCACCTCGTTGTCTGTTTGATAGCGGGATGTATCACCACAGTGGTGGCACACCACACACTATTTCCATCCATCACCATGTAGCACTACAGACCATCGCTCGAGATGTGAGGAGGAAAATCCATGCCACGATGGTTTGTAGTGGCATACCTCACCGTCGTTTGCACGAAGACACACTCTTGGCCTCTGCGGGACATGAAAAAGAGCCAACCGAGGTCACTTTGGAGCCACGAAGTCACTTGTGGCTTCATATCCAGAACAAGAAACGCCAACGAGGGCAAGGTTGGAAGCCACCATGGTTAGAGGAGAAGAAAAAGAAGGTGAAGAGTGGGATCTAGGGCCCAAAAAAGAGGAAAACATAGAGGGAAAGGCCAAGAATGAGGTATATAAGCAAGTTGGAAAGCTAATTTTATCCAAAAGTATTGAGAAGAGGTACTTGTGTCTTCCCCTAAAGCTACTGCTACAGTTGTATGGAGGAAGCTTGAAGATGACCAACATCCGTTAGTTTGGGCGTGGAATATGTGGGTCATAAAACCAAGGGCCAGGATTGGATAAGAAAAAGCTAGTAAGTGGATAGTTGACTTGGCGAGATCAAGGGAGGCACCCACCTTGTTGGAATGCACCCTCCAAATGGACCCAGAAGAGGTTAAAACAAGCTAAATCGATGTTAAAACAAGGATTAAAATAACAAAGTTCAAATGACCATATCTTGTGATTTATAGCTCTTATTGAGGAAATTTTTGATCCGTTGGATTCATTATTGAATCCACTACATCATGAAATGCATTTACTAGCAAGAAAAGTTTAATGAATGCATTAAATTTTGATTGTAAGTTGATTTACATAATAAACATGACACTTAGTTCAAAACTCAAATCAGTCATATTTAAGTATACAAAGGGATATTTAATCAAAATTAATTAATCAATTGAGCATAAAGTCATTCAAAGTCATCAAAGTGAGAGTGATGTAGTATATAGAGTACCTTAGAACATATAATAGGTCAAGATGTACATAAATTAAATGAGAGAAAACCATGTTATCATACGATGACTCGATCTCTTTGTGATCAGTCAGGAAACCCAAAGCCATGAATATGTTGAGACACAACACTATGTAACCCCAAAAATAGTGAATAACCAAAATTAATGGATCTCCTTTGATTAAAGTATTACCATATGAAAATAAATTAGAAATTATGAGAAATAATGTGTTACCTAAATTGAACTCATTAGACCTATGTTATTCAATGCTTTTATTTGCAATTCGATTGGATGGGTAAACATCATCCAAAAAATCACAAATTTGCTTGGTAGGCTACTAGAGATTAAAGGATTATGAAATTAGAATCAATTTTATCTTTCGAATAAGTTTCCTGTTAGATTTCATCATTAATATATTAAGTCTACACTTCTGTATTTACTCCCCTTAATTTCTCAATTGTGACACTATAATACATATTAACTTTATTTCTTTTATCTTATAACCTTAAGTGCATCCTAAAGTGTCGAATTGGACCTAAGCACATCATTTGGTATACATATGCACCTCAAATCTTATTGTTTAGTATATTATGTTCATTTTATTTTTTGAGCATCATTTGTAAAGGGTATTTTTGAATTCATATTACTATCCAATTTCAATTACCTCTAGCATAATTTGACATAGAAATTAAGTACTTAGATATTAGCATAATCGAACAAGGGCTAGAAGAAAGGATGACTAACCTATGGTGAGGGATGTGTTTCTCAATGATGTTTGGTGCTCTATGTTAAAAGAGATATCTTCATAAATATTGATATGGATGTTACAAGGCAATGGCTATGATTATTGTTATATGTCACACCTATTTGCATATTTATGTTGACTATTTTGAAATACTTATATTCTTTCTTTTTACATGTTAAAGAAAATTATAATCATAAAATCATCTTTTAACTTCTGCTTCACCCACTCAAAAATCCTGGCTCAACCACAACGTCAAAACCGGAGTGCTCGTAAAATTTCAATGACTGGTGTAGCTTAACCACTATGTAAAATCCGAACTGCTCATAAAAGTTCAATGACGGGTGTAGTGTGTTTAGGAGTACTGTCGCTTTTTATTTTCATTATACACAAAAACTAAATCTTATTGGTTTTGAGCTTCCATGTCCACGTGTTTCATAGTGGTGTTCTTCTAGCTACCATACATATCTAGATATTTATGCATGAATGTCCGTTCTCTTTTGCGACTGAAATTCGGAAAAGAGGTTTGTTATGCATACCCATTTTGGAACCCAAAACGAAAACACAAGCAACCTCCACTACATGTTATAAGGTATAATAAATAAAATATATTTATTTTATTTGTTATATCTTATTTGTTATACCTTGTAACATGTGGTGGAGATTGCTTAAATTTAATTTTGGGTTTCAAAATGGTGTCCACCTAGCATTTGTTTTCATGAAAAAGGCATCGAGATCGATCATATATGGCTTTTTGAAAGGAAAATGATATCCAACCCAGATCTCAGTCTAGAAACGGGACCCGGTTTTAGCTGCTAGTGCGGGTTCTCGGTTGTGGCAATTATGTGATAGACTGGAGAGAAAGAGAGCGTGAGACAGGGCTGGCAGACTGACTGGAGAGAGAGAGCATGAGAGAGGGCTGGCGGACTGGCTGGAGAGAGAGAGAGAGAGAGAGAGAGAGAGAGAGAGAGAGAGTGAGAGAGAGATGTTGTGGATGACGATGCCACCAGCCCAGTGAGAGAGAAAGAGAGAGAGAGAGAGAGAGATAGGAGTGGGTGTAAGTAGAGAGAAAAATCATGAAAGATATATTTATTATGCTAATAGCTTTCAAATCATTGTATATTTTTTAACGAAATAAATTCCATTGGATTCCTGATGAAAAAAACATTCTAATAAGAATCATGTTGACATATTTTTGAAAAATATAACATGTGAGTGTAAGGAGAGAGAGAAAATAAGAGAGATATATTAGTTTTGCTAATAACTTTCAAACTGTTATATATTTATAAATGAAATAAACCCCATTAGATTGCTAATGAAAAATATATTCTAATAAGACTAATTTCGACATATTTTTGAAAAATGTAACATGTGCGTGTAAGGATAAAGAAAAATCAAAAGAGATATATTTGCTTTATTAATAACTTTCAAATCGTTGTATATTTTTTAATGAAATAAATTTTGTTAGATTCCTGATGAAAAATGCATTCTGATAAGAATCATATCGGCATATTTTTGAAAAATATAACGTGTGGGTGTAAGGAGAGAAAAAAATCAAGAGAGATATATTTATTTTGCTAATAACTTTCAAACTGTTATATATTTTCAAACGAAATAAAATTGCTAATAAAAAATGCATTCTAAGAAAACTAATTTCGAAATATTTTTGAAAAATATAACATGTGCATGTAAGGAGAGAGAAAAATCAAAAGAGATATATTTTCTTTATTAATAACTTTCAAACTGTTATACATTTTTTAACAAAATAAATTCGTTGGATTCCTAATAAAAAATACATTCTAATAAGACTAATGTCAACATATTTTTGAAAAATACAATGTGTGGGTGTAAGGAGAGAGAAAAATCAAGAGAGAGATATTTGTTTTGCTAATAACTTTCAAAATGTTATATATTTTTAACAAAATAAATTCTGTTGGATTCCTGATGAAATATTTGTTAATTAATTTAAATTATTAAGTACATAACTTCTCTCCTATGAAAACATATTTTAAAAAATTAATTTCACTACTTCTCTCCTATGCTCTAGACAAAATAACTATTTAAAAAAGTACTACTTGGACAAAAAGCAAAATTGACTAGATAACAAAAAAATTTACTAAGGATAACACAAAACATTCTCTACATATAATAATTGATTTTAAAAAAAAATTCTACTTGGATAATAAAAAAATTGTATTCTAATAAGACTAATACAATAAAAAATGCATTCTAACAAGACTAATATTGCCATATTTTTGTAAATATTTTTTAATTAATTTAAATTATTAAGTACATCATTTCTCTCCTATGACAACATATTTTAAAAAATTAATTGCACTACTTCTCTCCTATTCTCTAGACAAAATAACTATTTAAAAAAATACTACTTGGACAAAAAGTAAAATTGACTAGATAATAAGAAAATTTACTAAGGATAACACAAAACATTCTCTACATATAACAACTATTTTTTTTTAAAAAAAATCTACTTGGATAACAAAAAAATTGACTGAATATAACAAAACATTACTAGGGATAACAAGAAAATTTGTTAGGGATAAAAAAAATAAATTTTAAAGATAACAACTAATTTTAAAAAAATATATGTTACTTAGAAACAAAAAGTCTGTTTAAAGGTAACAAAATATTAACCAAAGATAACAAGAACATTTGTTAGAGATAACATAACATTTACTAGGGATAACAACTATTTAAAAAAAATACTACTTAGATGATTAAAAGTTTGTTTAGAGATAACAAAACATTTACTAGAGATAACAAGAAATATTGTTAGGGATAACAAAATATTTACGGATAACAAAAAGTTTGTCTAAAGATAGTAAAACGTAACCAAAGATAACAAGAACATTTGTTAGGAATAACATAACATTTGCTAGGGATAACACAATATTTACTAGGGATAACAACTATTTTTTTAAAAAAATACTACTTAGAAAAATACTACTTGGATAACAAAATATGACTATTGATAACAAAACATTTGTTAGGAATAAAAAAAATTCAAAAGTATTTTGACATTAGTATTATTAAAATTCATTTTTCATGTCTAAAGATAACAAAATATTAACCAAAGATAACAAGAACATCTGTTAGGGATAACATAAAATTTTCTAGGGATAACAAAACATTTAATAGGGATAACAACTAATTTTTTTTAACTAATGATAAAAAGTCTGTATAGAGTTAACACAACATTTACTAGGGATAACAAGAAACATTTGTTATGGATAACAAAATAATTACTAGAGATAACAACTAATTAAAAAAAATACTACTTGGATGATAAAAAGTTTGTATAGATATAACAAAACATTTACTAAGGATAACAAGACACATTGCAAGGGGTAACAAAAACATTTATGGATAATAAAAAGTTTGTCTAAAGATAACAAAATATTAACCAAAGATAACAAGAATATTTGTTATGGATAACATAACACTACTAGGGATTACAAAACATTTACTAGGGATATGTACTAATTTTTTTTAAAAATACTACTTGGATGATAAAAAGTTTGTGTAGAGATAACAAAAACATTGCTAGGGATAACGGAAAATTTACGGATAACAAAATAATCTCTAAAGACAACAACTAATTTTTTTAGAAAAATACTACTTGGATAACAAAAAATATGACTATACATAACAACACATTTGTCAGGAATAATAATTTTTTTTCAAAAATATGTTGAGATTAATATTCTTAGAATTCATTTTTCATTACGAATCCAACAAATTTTATTTTGTTAAAAAATATTTAACAGTTTGAAAGTTATTAGCAAAACAAATATATCTCTCTTGATTTTTCTATATCGTTACACCCGCATGTTACATTTTTCAAAAATATATCGACCTTAATCTTATTAGAATGTATTTTTTATCAAGAAACCAATGTAATTTATTTCGTTAAAAAATATATTACGATTTGAAAGTTATTAGCAAAATAAATATATCTCTCATGATTTTTCTCTCTCCTTACACTTGCATGTTATATTTTTAAAAAATATGCCTACCTTAATCTTATTAGAATATATTTTTCATTAAGAAACCAACAAAATTTATTTCTTAAAAATATATTACGGTTTGAAAGATATTAACAAAACAAAGTTATCTCTCATGATTTTTCTCTCTCCTTACACCCACTTCCCCCCCTCTCTTTTGCTATCACCCAACTGGTCCCATCTTTAGCCACAACAGTCCTCTCTCGCGCACTCTCTCTCTGTATCTAGCCAACGCTCACGCGACAACAACAACTTGTCACACAACAACAATAGCAATTGATTGGAATAGACGACGACAAAATGGGTATGATATTTGGTCTGGTATAAGGGCTGTATAACAAGAGCTACGCTACACACAGTTCCTTCTATACCCGACCACCCACCCGTGTATCGGGAGTACACAAAAATGTGGTCTCAGCCGGCTTTTAATGCATGCCAATTAACTCCATACAGCAGGCTTTTAGCCGGCTTTTAATACACGCCAATCAACTCCATGCATCATGCTTTTAATACGAAATAACTTCACGCCAATTAACTCCATGCGGCCGGCTTTTATTGTCCAGCAATTAACTCTCTCCACTCCTTTCTCTAGCCCTCATTTTTACTTATTTGTTTTCTCTCTTGCAACTCCTCCTTCTGGCTCTATTTCAACCCACCAATATTTGCACGTTAGTACAGTACGTCTGTTCCCCAGTTTTCATCAATCTTTCTACTTCGGTCGTACAGTACATCATGTAAAAGTTGCGATGGTCAGAGAGTTGAGCACAATAACAATATATTAGTATAGTACCTACGGAATCCAATAACAACATTGATCTGGAAGCATAAGTACAGTACTTACGAAATCCAGTAGTAACATTTGTCATCTGGACATAAGTACAGTACCTACGGAATCCATGCAAAAGAAGTACAGTACCCACTTGTTAATTTCAACTCAGTTTTTTCAAACATAAGTACAATACTTACCAAATTATAAAACCAAGCATAAGTACAGTACTTAACAAATTACAAAATCAAGCATAATTGTATAACTGATCTGGAAGCATAAGTACAATACCTACGGAATCCAATAACAACATTTTTTACCTGGACATAATTTTTTTACAAAAATGTAGTGCACATCTGGTCCATAATCAACTATAAAATGCATCTATAAGTATTGTACCCAATTAATAATTTTCAACCCAATTTGTCAAATATAAGTCCAATAACAAAATGTACATCTCGTATTGTATGTCTGTACATATTACGAGTTTGAATATAAACAATAAAATGTACAATACTTATATATTAGGGACAAAATATGCAATATGAAGAAACAGAAAACAATAAGTACTGTACGTCTGTACATACTTTAAATTTTAATATTTTAAAAAAAATAGAAGGAATTACTAATGAACAAAAATTTGAATGGATAATAAATAACGGTACTTGCCCAAGACTGTTTATGAGCAGTGGACAATAAATGTCCTTTGCATGCCTGTTCCATGCATTTTGCATGGAAAATAACATAAAAAAACAGTTGTACATGCTATATCTATGCAATGCATTACAATTTGCGTTTTTCCAGATTCCGGGTATGTGAACCGGTGGGTAGATAACTGTGCTAAAATTTTTCTATAACAATGCTCTTCTTGAAACTCTCCAGCCGCTGGGGACCGTCGCGATCGGCACTATCATGCACCCTGCCCGATCCACCGGAGTCTCTTCACGGATCCCACTGCGGCGTATACATGCACGTAGCTTTTGTGATTCGTTTCAGAAAAAAGCAAAAGTCGAAGGTGTGCTGCATAGATACAACCACCAGCTCTATTGCTGAGCGCTGACCGTGCATTGGGATCCATTCCATCGGCGGACCGGCAGCCGACAGGCCCCTCTCCTCGATCAATCCGTTGGGATTCATATTCCAGACAGAATCCAGCACCATTAGGCAGCGCGCAGTGCCGCTCCCACCACACGAAGCTTTGGTAGTCGTGGAAGATATGGTCTCTAGCCAGACACAAGATCCCACGAACTTGGTTGGAGTGGTCAGACAGGGGTGCAGATCGACGAAAGGAGTGGTGACGGGCGTCTGAACGTGATAGTTGTATTGGTGCTTGAACGATAGAATTAGCAAGCCGGCAATGGAGACTGTAGAAGAAGAGGAAGGAGATGGTTAGACAAGAAAAGATGGGAGGGGGCCGAGAGGATCCATTGGTAGGGTGGGGTGTGGCGGGGCATGTTCTTTTGGGACCAGGACAGACGCCTCTGGTGGAGTGACTGAGGAGAGGAACCCTAATACCGGCCGGATTCCTTTACTGCGAGGAGGTGGATGATGGCTGGCGTTGATGAGTAGTAGTGCCGTATGTTTGGGGTGCATGGCGCAAATGCAAACCACTCGGAGCAGATTGGAAAAATTAATTGTTCGTGTTGGTGGTGGGGTCGTGCGACATGCCTTCAAATTTGATATGTTACGACAGCACACAACAGAAGGACAAAAAAAGTGACACATGCCCAGTTCGCATCTACTTTATACCCGAAAAATGAGAAAAATATCGTGGAACTTATTTATACCAGCACAATGGTAGTGATCATTCGTTTATGTAAAGGATGCGTACAAAGTACGCATACTTGGGCAATCAGAGTATCATATAAAGTGCACAAAAACTGGACAATGGTAAACCATTGTTGCGTTGTAATTGAGTTGTTAATTTATTAGGGATGAATTTTTACGATACATATTTGGATAATGACATATATATGAAATATACATATTGGAATTTATATATCAAGAAATAACACTTAGGTATCAAATGGCCATACCAAAGGTTGGTCATAGTATCATCAACGATACAAAATGTAACACAATTGAGCGTGGTCATTGGATGTCTAATAAAATGTGTCCACTAGCACGAACATGTGGTATTGTTCTGCACATATCCAAACTCTAATAGTTTTGAAGTCTTTTCTATGTACCTAAAGGATCCAATAAGTTTTTTCTTATTCATGGGATGTCATACACTCTTCACATGATGAATTATATCCAATTAGTCAACTACCTAATCCTATATCCACCCTACATTTTGGTATACAATTACAATCACATCTACTAGTTTGAAATGTTTTACATCTCGTGTCACCACATATGAATCAAACTTCTAATATATTCCAAGATAGTAGATGCGAGAGGGAATTACCCTATCCACAAAAGATGATAGACACAAGTGTAGAGATTATGAACTTCGCCATCCTGTCGTAAACAAGGGTATAAACTTTAAGGCCTTCAATTTTGTATTAAGCTTGTTACAACAAAAGGTATGCTCACGCTTCTAGTAGACCTCCCAAAGAAATGGGAGTGACCCATCTAACATACTAGAAGATGTGTAGATTCTCCTATCAGAATTTTGGACACATTTTCATTGAAGATAACTCACAAAGGGTTGACTCTTTTTCAAAATGTCATTACATGATAATTAACAAAAGTAGTAATGGTAGGTATGACTACTAGTACATCCAGTTGATACATTGTCGACAAGATTTTGCTGACAGTGTGAGCATGTTTAAAACACTAGTTCTTCTGATAAATTTTTGATACTTTTATTTCAGGTATAGATTTATGTTTATCTTTAGCTTTTTAATAATACTAAGGATATTTGTTCAATCAAATAATTCATAGTTGGAATTACGTTAACAACTTGTATTTGATGCATTATATCTTTTAGTTATATTGTTTTGGTCAGGAAATCTTTTTTTATGTGTATAAGTATTATTGCAAAGGAAATTAACATGTGTCCATTGTGATACATGTTTTCGTTATCTTGTTTTGGTCAAGAAATCTTTTTATGTGTATAAGTATTATTGTTTGCAAAGGAAATTGACATGTGTCCATTGTGATACCACGTAGTCTTTATATAATACAATTGCAACAGCTTTGAATACAATTTTTTTGAGGCAAAACAACCATATTTTTAACTAGGAATCTAAAACGTCATAAGATAAACATTCTCTTTCAAATGGGTTGACCAAATATGATCATGTTGTCATTTGTAAATATCAAAATTCTCTAGATATTTACTTATATTGATTTTGTCGAGTCATTTTTTTTCAATCAAAAAGATATTTGAACTTGTGTTAATGTACAATTTTTGTTATTAAATTAGACATATATCCATCCTTTTCTATGACATATTAGAGTGACTACAAAGGAAAATTTCAAATTTAGCCATTTTTATGAAAACTACATAGGTTATCCATTCTTCCTGTTATTGTGAGTAAAGCATAAGAAGGTGTATATACTTAAGAAATAAAGAACATTAAAAATATAATATAGAACAATGTAAGGGGAAACATTGCTTAAAAAGGGAATCCAATGAGGTTATTTAGGTTTCTAGTATAGACTTGAGAGTAAGCATATTGAATGCCTGAGTGAAATTTTTTTATTTCACTATGATTGTTCATTATCTTTACGTCCATTTGAAGTCTAAGTATACAATACATTATCATGTCCTTTACCTAATGTTGTTTTCATGTTTTTTTTGGTTGTGTAAGATTGTCTTCAAGACTATTAGTGATTGATAATATTTCTTCCATTTTATATATCCAATGGTTATTAGAATTGTGTATGATGATGCTTGTGGATTGTTCTTGAATTCCTTTTCACTATCCAACTTTGACAGGATGGTGCCCTCCCTAGTAGACGTCTCAACTAGATCTTAGTCCTTGTGTATATGTTAGGTGTCCATAATTTTTCCTCAGGTGCTAATACAATATTGTTTTATTTCAAGACAGATTGAATGGTTCTGCTAGTAACTCTCAAAGGTTGAATTTTGATAGTGACCACCAATGAATTTGTTACTTTTCAAATATGCAAAACTATAAATGCAAATTTGGTAAATGATTACCTTTGGTTATTGTGATTCTATTTGTGCTTGATCCACACATGTGAGTCAACGATAATAAAGAATAAGCCTCTATGGTCATTGATTATCATGTTCCAACAAGGCTAGGCATATGGGTGATCTCTCACAATGTTCATGAAGTTTTTATCAATGATTTGGCATCTAATAGACATGTTGTAGATGATGAGGTGTCATTCGTGGCACAAGGGGTTTGTGGGTAGTATGGTGTGATAAAGGATCCACAAAAATAGTTTGATTATATGTGGGACATTCACATCTATATACATGCCACTTCTGTAATGCTTGCGCCCACTGCCCAAGGCTCTAGTAGAGTTTTAGGGATGATGACTGGCCCAACAGAACACTAGTGGCCTTGACTGTGCTCTTTTCTCTCATTAACGCTCAAGTTGCAATGAACTTCCAAACTCATCACCAATCTTAGTACTACTTTGAACTAAGAATGCTTAGCCATATAGTTCTTTAGTGATGGGCTCCCTGAAGAGGAGGTGCACCTTCATGATACAGATAGTCCAATAGTTCCTTTCAAGATCATTTTATTCAAGGCATGTAATCTTGGGATGTTACAATCTCCCCCACTTAGACTCTTGACATTCTAATCAAGGCTCAACTATATGGCCTCATAATCTTGCATCCATTTTGGTGCAAACTAAAAATGGCCCATGATGAACAATCTCTCAAGCACAAGTACCTGTACAAGGATGGCTCCATCACCATAAATAGCCCATTCAAACATGTGTGGACCACATGGCTCAAAGAAGGGCATGCACACACCCATATTGGAGAGGGATTCGTTATGATACTATTTTTAAAGCCTGGGCCCACTTCCTAAGGCTCTAGAAGAGTTTCAAGAATGATGACTAGACCCACAGACCATCACTGACATTAACTACGCACTTTGTGCTCACTCACACAGAAGTCAAGATCATTTCCTGACTGATTTCTCATCTTAAGTACTACTCTAGGGTGAGCACACTTAATCATAGAGTTCCTTAGTGATGGATTCAATTAAAATATGTTCACCATGGTGATATGGATAGTCCAATCATTCCTTTTAAGATCATTTTATCCAAGGATTTCAATCCTATGATGTTACCACTTCATGCTAGAGCCTTATAATTTTGGTCTGGTGAATTGAATGTAGGTTGATGATGAAGTAATTAACCCACTTTAATAGTGCTTCTAGAAACGAGTCAGTATTAAAGCTTGAGGGTGGATACAAAAGTTGAAAATTTTTGTGCATCAATGATGGAGTGAACCATGATGCACACTCAGATAAAGATTGAGGGGAGGGTCGCCCACCTCATACTTCTATTAAGAGAAGCATTCATTCCTCTCCTTGAAGGTCAATTCATTCCTCTATGTCCCACTCCACATATGATGTGATTGTGTTGTTGAGGGCTGGAGAGATTGTGAGTATATCATTCACTTCAACCTTCTTACCCTTGATATGATGGTTGTTCCCTAAGGAAGTGATGTTACCACCAAGTAATATTCATGAGGTATTGCCCATTAGATTAGGCAATAGGGTTTGGATGGAGAGTCATAGAGGGGAGCCCAGACATGTATATTTAAGAGGATTGAACTCGTATTTATCAATTAAAAATTCACAGCATGGAATATCTTCTTGGAAGGGAGTCACAATAGGTTTTCGATATGTGTGAATCGTTCATTTCCGTTGCAGTTTTATCTCTCGACTCTTAATCTTTCTTGGGTGCATTAATCCTGTCCCATTTAGATAAATTAAATGATTTAGCTTCTGGTTTCTGCCCCCATAAGTATGGTCTTGTGAGATTGTATACCATGTAGCATCATGATGCATACAACTTATAATGTATACATAGGCAAAGAGTTTAGGACATACTTTACAAGTGCCACACAACCATAAAAATTTGGAAAGTTTCATAATCATGTGGCAGCTCAATCTTTGACCCTTCTTATAATGTATGAGTAGGTGTTCTTGCTATTCCCTTCTTGGATGGAGAGATAACTTTACATGTTTTCTCAAGTTATGAGTGAAGGGGGTTCTTGCTTTCCTATTAAGGTTATTGCTAACTTGTAAGGGGGAATTATTGTAAAATAAAAGAAGAGATGTCTCCAACATTAGTGGCATGAGACTGTTTGGACTTGTTTCAAGTAGTTAGATATCACACTAATTTTTTTCCTTCGAATCCTCACAAAAAAATCATATGTTTAGTATTTTACACCACATGATATCACTTCTACTAATATTGTTTTGGAAGGGGGATAATATTTAATTAATGAAGAAACATACTTACATGTCTGCTCAATAAAATGGACATGAAAGGGACCCTTACAAATTTGGGTTTGGGTCATAACACAAACACCATTTGCAAGTAAGTTTGCTAAACTATTTCCCACCCTCTTTTCATGCCTAAATGAAATTCTCAACAACTTGGCCCCTAGCTCATAGATATCTTGAGCAAACATACCCAGAAATCCTCTTACTTCTCCCATGTTAATGATGATGTTGATAACCTACATTGAGTCTGACTCAATCACCACCATATGGATCCCACTCAATATTTTCCATTGCACAACCAATTTTGTAGCTTCAGTCTCTTCCACTGTAGATTTTGTAAAGTAAGAGAGGCTCATCTAACTAATGCCTAGTAGAGTGCCCTTATAATCCTAATCCATGAAGCCTAGACCAGTCAAAATGCCTCTTGGAAAATATGCATCAACATTTTTTTTTGTCTTGGTTTGTAGGCGATCAAGTCCATGCCTCTCTTCTATGTCGATGTTGGGTATGTCTCATAGTATACACATCACATTTAAATAGCATGTAGTCAATGATGAAACGTAGGTAACCTAGATGTAGGCTCTATTGTTTATCTAAATCTTGGTTGAAGATGCAAAAGTTACACCATGTCAAACTCATCAAGCACCTAATGAAATTGCCATCAACCTGCTGTATTGTAAGTTTATCCATGATCCACTTGCTGAAGGTATAGAAGTCATCCTATGGTGCATATCAGATGGCATCCCAGATATGCCTAATCTCTTTACTCGTAACAAGTACACACATTATGATTTCTTCTCTGTACTCATAGAGCAGACACAAGTTGTCCTGCATGATGTGTCTGGACAATAACCTAATTCTAATAGACAAACATCCCATAGAGTCTATCCATAAGAAATTCTTGATTTTCAGTGGCCAATTCATGTCCCACATGTTCCTCCATCTACTTCTTGCGTCATTGATCATATCTAGATTCCAAAAAGCTATATTACCTTGTAAAATAAACAAATAAGTGTATATGATAGAGAAGATGCATTATTAGTAAGTCTTTTATCCATTCAGTCTTGTTGAAGTGTGCACAAATGGGGAACTTCCAGGATGATATCAACTAGCCTTGGGTGAAATGTTTATTTGAGAAGCTCTCCATTCAAATAGGAAAAATAATTGGTCAATGAAATTTCCAACCTTTGGTAACTCCTCATTTGCCACTCTATCTTCCCTTTTTATATCTCCTTTGAGATCTAGGATCCTCTTATCCTACCAAAAATTCAAGTCACTTCCAGTTGCTATTATCCACTCTAGTCCTTCCAAGAGACACACTTTTTCCCCCATATACTCCTCCACGTGTATCTTGGAGTGTGTCCTCTTCTGGCTTTAGAAAATGACATTCATCTAAGATACTTTGCCTTAACTACCCTACCTGCCAGAGTGTCAAGGTTGGTGATTAATCGTAAACATTACTTTTCCAAGAGGGATTGATTGAAAATATTAAGGCCTTTAAACCCCAATTTTCTTGAATGTTTTAGTAAACAAAGTTTGTCCCAGGCTTTCCAATGAATATTCCTTTCAATACCTTTTGAGCCCCACTAGTGTCTCACAACACATCCATGGATATCACCTTTAAGCCCCACCCTGAGATTTTTGAAAGTCTCATAGTATAAGTAAGTATTTCCTAAGCC
Organism: Alisma plantago-aquatica; assembly: GCA_963693085.1. NCBI lineage: Eukaryota > Viridiplantae > Streptophyta > Magnoliopsida > Alismatales > Alismataceae > Alisma > Alisma plantago-aquatica. The sequence goes on from OY856409.1 coordinate 917,144,831, forward strand.
ATAATATATATTACAACTTTCCTTCCTAGTTTTGATAGTTGTTTCTCTTTCCACTTTTGGTGTTTCTTCCAAATCCATTCCTTCATGTGTGAGAAAATCACTTTCTTTGACATTCTCATACCTCATATGTAGCCCCAAATATAACTTGTGTCTATCCACTTCTCTCATATGTAAAAATCTACATATGTCCCTCATTCTTTGCTCCAAAATGTTCTTGCTAAAAGACACCTTCGACTTGGATCCAATTAATTTTTTTCCTGATGCTCTCTCATATTTAGTAATTATTTCAGCTAAACATGAGCATTCATCTTGAGTTGCTATAGAAAATAGGATTCCATCACATGTACAAAAAAGATGTGAAACACATGGCCCTTGTTGACTCACCCTGGTGTTATGAATCAATCCTTAAGAGGCTAATTTGTTAAGTGACATAGATAAAGCTTCAACACAAAAGAGAAAAAGATAGGGGGAGATAGGGCCATCTTTTCTTAGGCCTCTAGTTGGCTTTAGGTTTACTTTGTTTTTATCCATTTAAATGGATGGCTTGGGATATTCTAGATACACACTCTAACATCTTGTCACACATATTTTCCCCAAAGCCCATCAACCTCATGACATTATCTAGGAAATTCCATTCAATTCTATCATATGCCTTGCTCATATCCAATTTTATAGCCATTGTCCCAGTCTTGCCATTCTTCTTGGTCTTCATAGCATGAAACTTCTCATAAGTTAGCAAAGCATTATCAATGATCAATATCCCTAGAATAAAAGCACTTTGGTTTACATAGGCAATTTTGTCCATCATTGGATTTATTTTGTTTGTCAACATCTTGGAAAGGATTTTTTAAAGGACATTGCTCAAGCTAATGGGTTTGAAAATTTTCATTCTCTTGGGTTGTTGCACTTTCGAATGAGCACCATAGTAGTCTTGTTCACCTCCTTTAGATTTTTCTTCCCATTCCACCAATTCTGAAAAAATGATACTGCATCCTTTTCAATAGTAGACAATAATTATACAGAAAAAATTGCTTTCATACCATTCAACATAGCCACCTTTATGGGGTGCTTCTATCTTAGCTCCACTCATATATCCTATTTGGAAGGTTTGAATTCCATCTCTTTTACCCCCTGCTGTGTCAACATGGTCCAATCCTTGCCTACCTCCAACTTCATCCAATCTGTATTAAAGAGATTTTTAAAATATTAACTGCAACAACAATGATTTCTTGTTCTCCGGTCTACAAATTACCTCCATCATGCACCAAAATCTTAATGTGGTTATCCATCTTTGATTCGTATTGTGATGGAAATATTTTTTATTCTTATCCCTATCTCTCATCTCATTTTCTCTAGACTGGATATAGCACCAACATTCATCCATTTTTTAGGACCAATCATCTTTGCATATATTTCCTCACACTTCGTATGGTGGTCTCTCTTATGCATACTCCAATGACTTCTCGGTAACTCTAATGTGTTTCCTGATGTTTCCAAACGTCTTGTTTACCCACTCAAACAATATATATCCATAGTGATTGACTTTCAAAGTAGTTACCTCCTATTATAGATCACCCCAAGCCTCCTGTATAACTATTTACCATTCCAAATTAGCCATACACCATTTTTCAAATTGTGGTTTCTTGTCTCTGGTCTGTTAAGATAGACTCCTCCTGTAGTCAACCAAATTTCCACATTGTTGGAATCAGTAAAATGAGAGTGAGATATATCAATTTTTGTCATGTATCTTGGTCTAAGAATCATCAACCAAAAATGTATCTAATCTCTCTTTGATCCTCGTGCTTACTGGTTCTTCCTATGTACCATGTCATTTTCCTTCCCTTGTCTCCTAGGCCCCTCAACTGATAGTTTTCCATTTATTCTCTAAAGTCAGTCATGGAACATTTAGATTTGGGTGCTTCTCCTTCCTCATTGTTGGAAAAGATTTATTGAGGTGATGGAACCAAACAATAGGTAGATTAAATCTTTGATACATGTCTCTCATCAATTGCCACATCCTTACATTCTCATTTCGGTGCACCCAACCATACACCAATAGCCTTCCAAATTTCTTGGCCACCATCATATTCAATTATACAATCCACGTCTATGGGAATACAAATTTATTTGCAAGTCCACATATTTCCACCACAATGCAATACCCCACATGTCTTGCACTGCTCAATTCGATGCCTTTAATAAAGCCATACCTCCTTTTGACATCCTCTACCACCCTCACATCCACCATTGTCTCCATCAAAATGACCAAACTGGGAGCCTCTCTTCAATACCACTGTCATATGGTTCTTATCATGTCAGAGTGTACCAATCCCTAACTATTCTAGGATAGGATTCTCATTATAGTTTACAGAGTGAGTTCACTCTTATCTTTGTTATTTGATCAACTATCTCGATCTGTACCTTGGTATGCACTTTCTTTCCTTTGTCTCTAATTATCTCAGTGTTTTCTCCTCCAATTAGTTTCACATTTTCCCACTCCCTCCTCTTTTTTCCATGCCCAACATCATCCCCCTCAACCAACCCATTTCCATATATCATAAATCCACTTATGAGAGTTTTTCACGTCTCCTCTATTAGCAAAAATTTGTGAGAGTTCTTGTTTCCCCTCCCCCCTTTTCTTCATCCCCCCTACATCCTATATCAAATTCAAGATCCTGACTATGTCTTTTATCCTATCTATCTATAATCGATCTCACTTCTATGTTCAGGAACTCAACTATCCTTACAAATTGTGCCTCCTTTACACCTGTTGTGAGCCATTATGTAGAACTAATCTCATCCTCTTTCTCCTTTGTCTGTGACTCTATGTCCCACACCTTCATGTTCATCATTCTACCATCCTCTCCCATCCTAGATAATGATTCATCTTCTTCCAAGCCTGCTTCCTCCTCCATGATCCTTTCCCTAATTTCTTTCACAACACCACCCCTACTATCAATTTCCTCCATAGTTTGTTGTGGGCAAGATTTCATCATACTCCTAGACCTAGGATGACCTTTCTCTTCCACCTCATCCTTCCTATACAACTTCTTATGCTCACCCTTTCCCTTCCAAAAGCTTGACCGTCTATCACTATAGGAATTGTTGTGACTATTCCATATGCATGTACTCCTTGATGTTGTTACAAAAAGACTTCTTTTTACATGAGCCCTTCCCCTACAATTTCTCTCTAATATTAGTATAGTTCCTTTGTGCTGGTAATGCATAGATCGATGAACTACATCTCCATTTGCTGGTCTCATCTTCCTCCTCCCACTGGGACAATCAGAATCATATGACCAATGAACCCACATATATAGCAAATCTTGGATAGTATCTCATACTTCAACCTCACCTCGACTATCTTTCCTATATTATCTTGGATTTTTACTCCCTACTTTACTGATTTAGTAATATGTAAGATTATCTTGCAACGATAGTAACTATCCCAACCATTCTTACCTTGCTTGACTTCAATAAATTTTCCCATAGGTTTTGCAACAACTTTTATACCTTCTATACTCCTGTAACCCATTGGTAGATTATAGATAAAACCATATTGGGATTTTATCGATCAAGATCTTAAATGGTTGTTTGTCTGGTAGAATAACTTGAAATAGAAGAATCTGCCCCTTGAACAACCATGACACCCTCTCAATTACTCTATTTTGATCCTTCTGGTATGTAAACTGGATCACAAACTTGTTGTTTTCAATCTACTTGAACACGACCTTTCTTTGCAAACTCCAAATTACTATCATCAATCTTAAAAAACCCATTAAATTTATAGTTCCTTTATATAGCTAGTCACTCACCAACACCACCTCAAGATGATCCTCTATTGGTTTAACCATTTCTATATAAAAGTTGATGATATCATCATCTTCCTCCCTAATCTTCAATCTAGAGAATCCTTGTGTAATTTCCTCATCTATAGAAAGGGAACCTACAAGGAAACTCTATGCCAACCGATGACTACTATGCACAAGATTCCTATGATTAACAATTGGATACACTGATTGAGAGAAATGTAGTAGATACAACGTCTAAGTCTACCCTTCCCCTCACTATACAAAATTCACCAGATACAACTAAGGTTCACATGGGAGACTATCACTTATGTTAAATTAATCACCAACAAGGTTGTCAAAATAGGAAACAACAACGATCCATCTGCCTGTCTCATAATGACTGAATGAGAAGACAAAAATGTGATAATGTCCAGCTATAATCAAGATTTAATGTTTCAAAAAAATAAGATTAATCACATGAGTTTAATGAACACAAAGGTTTTATAATGAGAAGATATGTCTTCAACATGGAAATTCCCAGATAATGGTTTCTAGAAGGCTATCATCTAGGAAACATAAATGGGCCAACTTCTCATACTCAGGATGCACTCCAAAGTAATAACAAAGTTTGTTGCACATGATAACTTGGTCAATCACATATTCAATAACTAGGAGTAACTAACTAATATGTATTCATGGATTCAGTGCACTTTTTTAGGTGAAAAAATGATATAGGTATTTGTACATAGATGGATGGGTTGGGAAAAGAGTGAACCAAAGTCCCCACCACAATTATAATTAAAAAAGGACACTATAAAAATGATGTTGAAAGTGGGTGGATGAATCAAAAGGTTACCTAAAGCTCAACTGAGGTATCAATTTATGTAGGGAAGGTGTTAGGAAACCCACAATAGGTTTGTTAGATTTTGTTTTAAGATTGGGGATTATACATAAAACATGGTGAAAAATAATAAGAAAACAACCTACAAAAAGATATTAGATATAAAAATATGATTTGGAGGAGCATCAACCTTGGTTGCTTATATCATCAATAGGGGTTAGAAAGGGGATAGGAAAGAAATCTACATCGTTGTTATGCCATATTACCTTGTTTGAATAACATAGGAAGTGGGGATGGATTTTTCCTCTCTTTGGACTTGGAGGTAGGAAATAGACTATCTTGGTGTTTGGATCTTCAAAGGGTAGCCTAAGGATCAATATCTAGTGTTATCCCTTATGAATGAGTTTCCAGCCAAAGATCTCAAGCATGATATCTTTTAGATAGGTATCCCATAGTATCAATCTCATTTCTTGATGTCTACACTTTCAAAAGGAATACTTGAAGGTCTCCACTCTTGTAAATGGTAGTTAATGGCCATATTTATAGTGGCTGTGAGGTTACATGGGTTTAGGGTTTTAGTGGAGTCTTTCTTGTCAAGAGACTATGAGGGAACATGGAAAGTGGGTGCCTTACTTTCTAGAGGCGTTTTGGAGTATGACCAGTGTTTCATGTTTAGTTAAATTGAGGAAAGATGGGAGGATCACGTTCATGATATGTCCCTCATCTTGTAGAGGCTTTTAGGTGCATTTGATATGTGTAATATGAGATGATGAAAGCATAAATTGGAGGGACTTGTTGATCACATCCAATTTTAGGGATCTTACATGTCTATTTTATCCTTTATTTCCCTTAGTGTCATAGCTCTATGTTAATATCCACACCTTTTCTTGCATGTTTTCTCTATTTTACCTTTGCCAACAATAACTTTGCATTTTTCCATAGGAAATCATCCATTTTCAAAGATGCAATCATTCCATTGGTTGGTGACAACCAATGATCAAGTGATGGAGCTTAACTTGAAATAGGAGTGTACACCTTTCATCGGTAGCCATCGACCAATGGGAGATCAACACTTGTCAGCTGACTAACCTTCAAGACCACCAACTAATGGGAAGACGACCAATACTCTACCGATTGTTGGTTTGAGTTGTCAACCAATAAAACCTCAGATCGTGTCTATTGAAAGAAAGACAACCACCATCCGTCTACTAAAAACACACCTAAGACCTATACAAATGGGAATCCTACCACCATAAACCAATGACATGGAAAAATGGTCACCTTCCGTTGGTGTTTCTAAGAAAACCAACAACAAAAAAAATCTCTGTAGAAACCAATGTTGCTCAGGTACTTGAGCAGACACCCCAAAACATGTGCGTAGAGCATGGAGCACTAGTAAACTCCCATCCATCAGTTGCGTTGAGCGCACCACCTATCCATATAAATAGGGAGCCTAGACTTCATAGGATACACTTCTTTTATTGTAATGAATTGCTGCCCAAATCCAAAATCACCATCAACCCATTGTAAGGTAAGGATGAGAGTCCAAGCCTTGTTGAGGTTCACTTCTATAAGTGTCAACATCCATCTCTAATATAATTAGAATCATAGAGTCCATCATCTTCATCATCATCACCATCATTGTTAAGAGGAGGTCACCATCAATGTCTAATACCCCAACTTATGCTTTTTCCTTGTATTTCTCTTGTCTTCATTCATTCTACTCACCCTATTCCATCTTCCTTGGGATATTTCCTTCATCATTTGTAAATCTGTATGGTCTCATTTTTTTGAGAGAAGTCAGAGGGTACTTTTAATATCATATTCATTGTATGAATATAATCTTATCAATGTTTATTTCCTTGCTTTTATTTATGAATGATTCACTTGCATGACTAGCTACCATCTTGTGATGTTTGATTTATAATTCCTCAGAAGAGTAGTATTATTTTATATCTAGATTTAAGGAGTGGTGCGAATGCATAGAAGTGTTGTAATACTGAGACAATGATCATATGTTCATATATCGATTGTTTGTTTGTCATTTTAACAGAGAGACATGGTTATGACTAGATATAACATGACCTCAATAAAGGACAAATTATACACTAATGATGATTGCTCATAAATTATGCTAAACATAAATAATGGGTATGAGTGTTTACATGTTGGTGAGAGTACTTAGATGGTAAAACCATATTCAAGTTCTAATCATAAATTGAAATATACCAAAAAGTTTTATACTCCGTATTGTTTTATTAATTTAGTGTTATTTTAGTTTTTATCGCCTATTATTTTAATTATGCTTGCCTCATTCTTATTTTGATACTTTTTTCCATAAGGAACTATTAATATACTTTTTGGTTTGACTTAGTTAAACTGAAGCCTCTAATCCTAAACAATGTATCACCATTATCCATGTGTTCAAATCCACTCATTACATAGGACCCCACATTATCATTATAGATGTACGAGGCATCAAGTATAAATTTAAAGTATGCTTACTTTCAATATTCCTCCATTTTGGATGCTCAATTTGTAGGCGATAAACTTCTGGTACTGCTTCCAGGGATAAGTAAATTTACAACTATTAAGGGTGTGAGGTGTTAGACTTTATGAGTGTTGTTGTGTTTTGTAATAGACTTAATTGCATACTCTTTATTTTGGGTACACTATCTTGAAAGTTTGTTTAATGTGTCTGGTATCTTACCTTGACTCATATTATTCTTTCAGTTACTTTGTGTAATCTGGATTTCTCTTCACTAAAAGAAGAAGCCATGGCCGTTCAAGGAAATGTGAATGGCAATGGGAATGAAGGTGACAATACATCACCACCACTGTCACCTAGTGGAGCTAGAGGATGACTAAATCTACTAGATGCTCATTCATACCTTTGTTATCTAGATGCCACCCACACCAATGAGACACGTCAACCTATCATCCTTCCAAGAATGATCATTACTACATTTGCCTTGATGCACTTCATATCCATAGTTCAACTCTAAAACTTTTGGTGCAAATTCACTTGAGGACAACCCTTATCGTCACTTTGATGCCTTCGAGAACATCTATGACATCTTGAAGAATAATAGAGTTCATCAAGAAGTGACCTATTGCAAGTCTTTCCACTTCTCCTTTAGAGATAGCTTTTACATGGTATCAGAATTTGAAGCATAAGAGCCTCTAGGGGTGCAAAACCCTGGCCGATGCTTTTGTGACTAATCTCTTCCCAATTCAGAAGACAATAAGATGCAAAAACAAAGTTAGTGGTTTTAGACAAAAACCTTTTGAAATTTTGATTCATGCTTGGGAAAGATACCAAAAATATCAGAGAGATTGTCTCCATTACAATTTTGATGAAGGCTATATAATTATTAACTTTTATAGTGGAATTTCTTAAACTAAAAGGATATATAATAATTTGGAAGACAGAAGCAACTTCATGGGTCATGACCTAGAATGCTCCAATGGGATTATAGATTGCATGGTGGCATTAAAAGTTGGCTGGGATTACAAAATAGGGCCACCTACGAATTCCTTTTTGTGGGGGAAATGCTCGACTTAAAAGTCATTGAAGCTTGGACTGCCAATCATGAAAAAATAGCCACAAATGTTCATACTCTGAATGAGACAATTTTAAAGGAAATAATCATGTAGAATTTGTTCCGAATTGTTTTACATGCATTGAAAGTGGATAGCTTATATGCTCACAAAGAAGAAGATAACCAAGATGGAACCATTTAAAATGTCTCTTATGATAACTTCAAGATACAAGACAATACAACATTTTCTTATGGAAACACAAATGCAAAAGAAAACTACTATATGTTGAACAAGCCTAATAATCCACACACTAAACCACCTAGTTTTGGGAGGCAATGGACCATCTAGGTTCACTCATGACAAAATCTTTCAATGTAATAGGAACAATTTCCATAATCAAAACAAGAGAAAAGACCTGAAGCATAGCCAGATCCATCCTCAACCCAACATAATGATTGATATGTTTGCCTTTTTGAAAAGGCAAGTGGATATCAACATCACGTTGAATCAAAGCACCATCAATAATTTCAACATGTTGGGTATGATGGAAGATTGTATGGAGAGCATCGTTGGGAAGATAACTAATCTACAACCATGGAACATGATGATCAATAAGCAATTTGTGAACTTATCTAACCTAATAAAGAATCCATCAATAAGGATCGTCTGAGATGGAATACTGTCTAGGGGTGTGTGGAAAAACTATTATGGCTATTACGATATCGGGAAATATTCTTGAAACCACAATCCTGAATTTTGAGAAGAGAGTGTCCCAACTCCTGATCACCAACTAAAAACTATGGAAGTTGAATAAGAGAAAGTGTCCCAACTCCTGATCACCAACTGAAAACTATGGAAGTTAAACAAGAGAAAACCCTTACACCCACTCCTTAGAAGATGCAATCAATGGACAACAACAAGGGAAAGAAGTTTGCTAAGGATAAGAAATTGAATTATGTTGAAGTGATTGTTGGAAATAGGAAACTATATTCTCCAAAGATCTTTTCCCTATAAATTTATTAAGGATCACTTGAAGAAGAGATATGAGAAGTTTATAAAAGTTGTAAAGAAGATACACCTTGGCACACCATTGATAGAAGCCATATAAGAAACGCCAACCTATGCCAAGTTATTCAAGGACTTGATAACCAAGAGGAGATGAGGTGTTGAGATTGAGACAATATAACTCACAAAAATGTGAAGCTACTTTGTGCAAGCAAAGATGCCAACCATGCAAAAGGATGAAGGAGACTTTACATTCCAATTCAATTTGGGAGATAATGAAGAGAGAGAAGGGATACATTTGGGAGATAGAATAATCTTGATACAATTGGATCCATCTCAAAGGGTTGGTCTTTCTAATATGGTAAAGACTGGCATGAGAATTCATTTAGATGACTACAATTTTACAAAACTGGTCAGCATTGTAGAAGACATCCTTACTAGGGCTGGGAGATTTCTCATTATGTGAAAAATTGTCATAATAGACACTATTGAGCATGTCCAATGATCTTTGGAAGACCATTCCTATCTATCGGAAGGGAGTTTATTATTATCAAAGTGAGAATTATAACAACCAGGATTAGAAGATACATATTAATTTGAAAGTTCAAGAGCCCATGAGAGATCTATCCCTATTTGAAGATGTATATTTCATTAATATCTACAACCAATTATGCACTGATATCCAAAAATAGAATGCCATAGTGGAACCTTTGATGAGGGCCTTGACAAAGCAAACTCTTGATGAAAATTATCCTAAAATTGTGCAATTACTCGACTACCTTGATGCTGATGAAAGTGACTATGAAATTGAAGAAGTTTCAAAGATTGAGACATTAAATTATGCCTCCCTAGAAAGAACTCCAACAAAAAAGAGACATAAGACTCAATCCTGAGTTTAAACCACTACCAGAGGGCGTTAAGTATGAATTCTTAGACACTAAAGGTAGGAATCTAGTTATCATAAACTCTACTCTATATGAGGTTTAGGAAGACCAACTCCAGTCTAAATTGAAACTGAGATAGAAGGTTTTTATATACTATTAGATGACATAGAAGGACTGAATTTGACTAGTTGTATGCATAAGATTCATCTAGAAAATGATGCAAAACTCTTTCTCAAGTCCATAGAAGGTTGTCCCAAAAAATTGAGGGAAGTCATAAAGAAAGAGGTTGTCAAGTTATGCAACACACAAATCATATATGTCATAAGCAATAAAAAGTGGGTGAGCATGGTCCATGTGGTTCCCAAGAAAGGTGGTATGGCAATAGTAAAAGGGGACAATTGTGAAGAATAGAAAAGGACTGTGACTAGGTGGAGAAAATGTATTGATTATAGAAAATTGAACGTAGCTATTAAGAAAAACCATTTCCCTCTACCCCTTGTCAATAAAGTATTTGAGCACCTGGCACATCATCTTTGTTTCTACTATGCTACTGGTTATTCAATATTTTTCAAGTGCCTCACCTAGATGACCACTTGCTTCTATGGTACATACACTTTTAGACGAATTCCGTTCGGTTTATGCAATGCTATTGTGAGTTTTCAGAGGTGATTTCTATTTTCTATGATTTTCTAGAAGACATTATGGAGTTGTTCATAGACAAATTTTCTATATGTAGTGCATCCTTTGATAACTGTCTTAAGAATATGTTGCTTTAATAAAAAAGATGCAAATAAAATCACATTGCTTAATTGGGAGAAGAGCTATGGTACAAGAAGGTATAGTCCTGGGGCACAAGGTCTTAGAAAAAGGAGTTGAGTATGATCTATGAAATATTGAAGCGATATCTATTCTTCCACCACCCAAGTCCGTGACAAGGGTGATAAACTTTCTAGGTCACACAAGTTATTATAGATAGTTTGACAATGAACTTTCTAAGTTTTCCAAGACATTGTCAAAATTTCTTGTGAGTGATGTGGCTTTGATTTTTGTGAAAGTTTCCTCAAGGCCTTCAAAACTCTAAAGGATGCCTTGACCACCAAACCCATAATCCAATCACCATATTGGGATAGTCTATTTGAAATGATGTGTGATGCAAGCGATTATACTATTTGAGTAGTTTTAGGTCAGAAGAAGGATATGAAACACCATGTTATATACTATGCTAGAAAGACTCTAGACAAATATCAAGTGAATTACACTACTACTTAAAAGAAATTCTAGCTATAGTCTATGACTTTGACGATTTTAGGTCATAAAGGACTAGTTCTAAAATTATTGTTTACTCAAATCATAAGGCTATAAATTATGACAAATAAAGATACAAAGATGAGGTAGTTGAGATGGGATCTTCTCCTTTAGAAATTTGATCATGAGATAGTTAATTAAAAAGAATTTAAAAATGTATTAGTTGATATTTGTCCAGGATCCACTTGGAAGATGACTGCTCTTTACCAATTAATGATAGTTACCCTAATAAATCTTTGATGTTGGAAAAGGCTATTTACCAAGTAGTCTTGTAGTTTGCAAACATCAAAAACTATCTATCTTGTTAGAAACTACCTCCTGACATCACCTACAATGAGAAGAAGAAACTCTTCCAGAATCTAGAAAACAACTATTGGGGCGATCCGTTGTTGTTCATGATATGTGTTGATAACATCTATAGGAGGTGTATACTCAAAGAGGAGGTGCCCAAGATCTTGTTAGAATGCCAAGCTATGCCTTATGGTGGGAATATATGAGAAGACAAAACTACAAAAAATGCTCTACATTAATGATTCTACTGGACGACCCTATTCAATGACTGACAAATTTTTGTGAGTTCTTGCAATGATTGTCAAAGAACTGACAACATATCAAAGTGCAATGAAATTCCATTGTATGATTGGATTGAAGTTGAGATTTTAAACGTGTAGGTAATAGACTACATGTGACCCTTCCCTTCATTGTGTGATAATCAATACATTTTAGTTGCAGCGAATCATGTGTTCAAGTGGGTTGAAGCTATACTGACTCCTACTAGTTATTTAAAAGCAATGATGAAGATTTTTATTAGGTTATGTTTTTGAGGTAACATGTCCCTAGAAATGTCATAAGTGATTGAGAACCCCACTTTGCTGAAAGGGAATTCAAGGAACTTTTGAGAAAATATGGAATGAAGCATAAGGTTTTGACCTCATACCATCCATATACCTCTGGTCAAGTTGAAGTGTCTAACATACTATTAAAAAAATCTCAGAGAAGATGATGGGGAAATTAAGAAAATATCAATCCACTAAGGTTGATTATGTATTGTGGACATATCAAACTTTTCATAAGGCACCTATAGGGACCACTCTCTATATGTTCATGTATGGAAAAGCATGTCACCTACCAATAAAACTAGAACATAAAGCCTCCTGGGCTATTAAGTTTCTTAATATGAATCCAAATATGAGAGGAAAGGAAATATTTCTACAGGTCTAGGAACTGGAAGAGATGAGTTTGCATTCCTATGAATATGACACATCTACATGGATAGGACAAAAGTGTGGCATGATTCACACTTGAAGAGAAAGGATGTTGGAAAGGGAGACAAGGCATCCTCTTCAATTTTTCAAACCAACCAGATCTTGTAAAACTAAGATCAAGGTGGTCTGCACAATTAACTATCACAAACATCTATCCATCAGGGATTTGGAACGCTATAGTGAAAAATTAGGAGCCTTCCCAGCTATCAGGCATAGAGTAAAAAGTATTATGAAGGCAAAGCGTTCACTAGGACATCTGATCTGCAACTCGATGAACCTCAAGCCTACGAATGAAGAATGGAGGAGTCAAGCTGACGACTCAAAAATAGCGTTCCCTGATAGGAAACCAAAGATTCCTCTATTTTCTCACATTCCTTCTTAATGTTTCAATTTCAAAATTCTCCTTTTAGATGGAATAACATTTTGATTTGTATATTAAGTGGTTTTCTCATGTTGTTAGTATTAGTTTAAATAAAATTCTATTCATGAAACAACAATCAAATGATTAATTTTAGGTAAACTTAATGATGTAAAGTCTGGTCATTAAAATAAGGATGCACAAAGGGATGGGGCAAGCAATACAATTTTCTATCAGCTTAGTACACACAGCCTCCATCGAAAGAAGGACACCCAATTTTAGTAGCAATTTCATTGTTTTGTAACAACCAAAATTCCTATCAATCTTCACAACCTACATTTCAATCGGTTGTTACACATAGAAGTACCATTTCAAGATACTACCTGGTTTCCTATAGGAAGAAAAATCCTAGAAGCTCATTGGTAGAGACCATCTGTTGTAGTTGTCATAAGGTTTCAATGAGCAAGAACTAGAGAAATGGTCTTTTTGCACAATCTACATTTCCATATGAAGGGACTACAAGATTCCCATTAGAAGATGGTAGCCATGTTTTTTTCAGTACAAATAAGGCCTCCCGTTCTATAGGAAGATGAATTATGCCACTCTAGCCATCAAAGTGTCAACCAACAAGACTAAAGGGCATGAAAAAAGTTTAGGGGTATAAAGAGAAGAGTGTCCTACAACCATACTCCAATCGTGAACCCTTGCTTCATAATAAAGAGTAACAAGCAAACATTAATCATCTCTTTGACCCTTAAATTCCATTGATTGAGATACCTCTAGTTTTCTTCTATTCTTTGTTGTCCACCTATCCCATCAGTAGTGAACACCACTTATTTGACAAAACACTTCTCCTTAAAAGCAATAATTTATCCCATCATCATTCGTGAGAACTTCTACTACTTTAGTTACAGACAAAATCACTGAATCATAGATGAAGCATCATCTTCTTTAGTGAGATTGAAAGAGAATGAAGGACCAACAACATTCACCAGATTTGTGATATGACTAGTTGTCAGTCCCAAACTCACAAAAGTAAGGTCCTCCCACTTTGCTTTCCTTATCTGTCACTTAAACATTGTCTATGATGCTTACTCAACCCATTTCTCACTTCAAATTATCTCTCATTTCCACAAGGTTCCACTATACCCAGGACAATAGATAGAACACTAGAAGTTTTTATTGTTTTTTCACCAAAAGTTTCCATTGGTATGTTACCTTGCTAACCTATGACTAATTCTTTGACACTTCCATCATGTCACGACTGATTTACCTATTCTCTTATTTAAAGCCATAGAACACCGCCACACCCTTCCATTTTGGAGGTGACCTTATCCTTTTTGTCTGTTCAGAGACCACAATTTGCATTGGTTCTTATCCCTTATAGTTTCCTCAGTTATCAGGCCTTTACCCTAGCACTATCCTCTTAGAAGATGCAACACTAGATTTTCATCAATTGATAGTTAAGTAAAATATTTTTATCTTTAACATTTTATAACCTATTTCATGATATATAATCATATCTACACAAAATTTAGTTGGCATGGCAGGTAACATAGATACAAGTCATAGTTACCACCATATTTAGCTGAAATGATGAAGGAAATAGATGCCTTGAAGGAGAAACTATATAAGGAACATATAGAAAATATGGCAAGCTTGAAGATTGAGGATGCAAGATACTAGGAAGTACATGGTGATATAATTCCTGAGAGAAGGAAGGAATGTACAATGCTGACTTCCTAAAGCAGCTACAAATACTAGTTCCACATGGTTCTTCCAATTCAATAGATTTAGATAAAATTGAAACCTCTAAATACATCCCTACTATAGAAACTGTAAAACCCAAAAAGAGGAAGATAATATATCCATTCACTCATGGAAGAAGGACAAAGATTCACAGGATAGCCCAAATGTAACATCCCTGACCTGGGTTATACATTAACCCTAGGTGTTTTGATTAAGAAAGGTGATTAAATGCTTAATCCCATCTTGTGAAAAGTAATTAGGCCTCAAGAGGAACCTATGTTGCAATTCTAGTCCTTTTTGAACATTGTTGAAATCAATGTTTTGTTTGTTTTGGACTAAAGTGCAAATTACCCAAGTTGAGGGGTTTAAGTGAAAATTGTGCATGATGATATGTTACTCATGTGTTGAAGAATCATGAGAGTTTATATGATGCAGAGGTATGGCTTATGGAAGCCTGAGTACCAAGAAAGAGCTGATAAAGCAATGTGTGTGCATTAAAACCTAGTTTTAGTGTAATGTGCAATTTACCCAAAACCTAGGGTTCAATATGCAAATTACCACTTCAATAAGGTCCCTAATGTTTCTTGGCATCAAGTAGAGAAAATAAAATGAGAGGGGTGCCTCATTTGAATTAAGTTGGAGGAGAGAGAATCTTGATATTAAAATAATCAAGATTTAATCTTAAGTGAAACCCTAATTTAATTTAGGGCAAAAATGAATGTATTAATTAAAGGGCCTTCAACCAATATGTTATTGGTTGATTTTGAATAAGGATGGACGTTGTTTTGCCAAGATAAGGAACGAAAATATCAAAAGGAGTTGAAACTCCACTCACCTTATTATAAAGGAAAGTAATTTCCACTCACATATGGGATATTAATATTATAAGCATTAATGTGCTTAATTTGTTTTTCTTTAAATCATGGATAATTGAGAGGAATAAGAGGCAAACAATATAGCGTCGTCCCTAAGGAAGATAAGGGGGAAAGAGGCGGCCATATTTTTGGAATTAAATGCATTTTAATAAGGCATTTTCTCTCTCATCAATTTCCTTATAAAAGTGCCATTTCCAAGCCCAAACCAAGGCCTTTTTTGGATTTCTTTCTTCCCCTTGCTTGCAAAACCGACCAAGGAGCTAGGGAGGAGCAGGGAGCACGTCCCCAACCTGTTGGTAAGCCCTTGACCTTCGTTCTCCTTGATTTCATGGTGGAAATCGACAATAAATTATGTATTCCTTCTTATTTTGATCTCCTCTTCAACCCTAGCCAACTTTTACAATCAAAAGCTTGAGGACGAGCCTAGGGGGAGTTGCAAGAGATTCATCCACCATTAATGGCATGATCTTGGAGCTTTGGATCTCAATTGGAGGTGGGTTTTATAACTTAAAACCTTAAACATTGCTATTGCATATGATATACATGTTCATCTTATTCCTTATTAAGAGAAAAGTTGATCTATTGTTCTATCATAGATAGTTACAATGCTTTTAGATGAGAATGCTTTAAACTGCTTATCCTCTGCCCAGTTTATATCCTTAATTGCAATAATAATGTTTTTGCGGAGAGTTATATCTCCCGCTGGGACAATTTACAATTGTCTCACCCCCGTGGGATCTAACATTTTTAGTTGGACGCGGACAAAGAAGCAGATACTCTTTTGCAGGAAAAGGAAAGAAATAGCCTAGACATAAGTGAGATCTCAGTTGGAGATCATGACTGTCAAGTCACATAGTTATAAGTCCTATGTGTCGTCTCTGTACTCTCAGGTCCTCAGAGTTTTTAGTCAGTGTTTTATGAATCGATCTGAGGTTTTGGCTTGATGCCTCGAGATTTGTATGCTGTCTGTATATGATGTTGTAATACATATGATGTTGTAGTATCTGAAAAGAGATGGTGCAGGTAATGTACATTTGAACCAGAATGTAAATGTTATACAAAGGTTTTTGATGGAAAATATTTCCTATGTGTGAATCTCTTTGCAAAAAGTTTTAATTTTTAGTGATTTTCAGTAATCCGCTGCAAATAATTCGCTTCCACTTAAGTTAATCTTGTTTTCGCGAGACGGACGCTACAATTTAGTGGTATCAGAGCTCTAGGTTCGCTGAGTCTACAGAGACATAGGACTAAGGTAGTAGAGTCTGTTCTCGTGTCATCCAATGTATCTGATAGTGTCTTCTGCTCATGAGAGAGAAGAAGAACTTAAAGATAATTGGGTCACATGAGGAGGTTGCTGCTGAAAGAAGCAATGTTGCACCAAGAAGGGGTGCATGGGAACAAGAAAGAGAGAGATAGTTGCCTGAGAATCCCCTATCTGATCCATCTATGATAAGAAAATCCTTCTTTAAGTATTACTGTTGGAGAATTTAGGGCAACAGTAATGTATATTGTGGATCAAGCATTGGTAGTGTAATCTAGGATTACTAGTCCCAATGATGATGTTTTAGATATCAACAGGATTTATAATTAGCATCAGCAGGTTGAAACAAAGGAAATGATGAATTTCTGGACTTAAATTGAGTCTGTGCTCAACCTTAGCCTGTTGAATCAACCTTTGAGGCAGATTTAGCCTGAGACAGTGAATAATCCATGAATTATGACAGGTTATTCAAGATAATGTCACTCAAATATGTCATCTTATGAATTCCTGGATTAACTGAGAAAGGAAATAACTGAAATTTCCTTGATTAGTCCTATAAGGACTTATGTTTTGCATAGTAAAACATTACAAACGTTTTATGTTGTTCTTATCTCTATAAGAAAAGATAAGGTACAGAAGAGATGCCTGGATAAAATCCAGGGATGTTAAACCTTTTGCATATGATAATATGAAAAGAAGGAATATGATAGTATACAAAATGCATACCACTTAATATCAATATTTATATACCATGGCCAGGTATACAACTATTGATGATAAAGTGAGTATGGAAACTCTTAGATTGTTGTCTTTTTGATTGCTCTGATCAAGTAGTCATTTTGAGACAATCTAATGAGTATCATGAAATCAGAAATATGGAATGAATAAATGTGTCATATCCTAATCATAAGAAAGAGAAGTCTGAGATAATCTTAGATGAGCATGTTGTGTGAGGAACTAAAAGTGTACTCCTCATAAGACAAGAACAGGAATAAGGGACATGAACCCTGTTCAATAGAGATCTTTCCCATAATGAGGAAATGGGAAATGTGATGATATCATGATATAATCATAAACATGCTAGATAATAATAAAGAAAGGAATAATGACATGCAATCATCCTTACAAATTCCTATGCTAAAGGCAAGGAACTAGAGGATGAGATGAGGAGGAAATATCCTACTCTTTTCTCTTAATGTTTTGTTGATGATTTCGGGGACGAAATCATTGTAAGGGGTGGATAATTTGTAACATCCCTGACCTGGGTTATACTTTAACCCTAGGTGTTTTGATTAAGAAAGGTGATTAAATTCTTAATCCCATCTTGTGAAAAGTAATTAGGCCTCAAGAGGAACCTATGTTGCAATTCTAGTCCTTTTTGAACATTGTTGAAATCAATGTTTTGTTTGTTTTGGACTAAAGTGCAAATTACCCAAGTTGAGGGGTTTAAGTGAAAACTGTGCATGAGAGTGAATATGATGCATAGGTATGGCTTATGGAAGCCTGAGTACCAAGAAAGAGCTGATAAAGCAATGTGTGTGCATTAAAACCTAGTTTTGGTGTAATGTGCAATTTACCCAAAACCTAGGGTTCAATATGCAAATTACCACTTCAATAAGGCCCCTAATGTTTCTTGGCATCCAGTAGAGAAAATAAAATGAGAGGGGTGCCTCATTTGAATTAAGTTGGAGGAGAGAGAATCTTGATATTAAAATAATCAAGATTTAATCTTAAGTGAAACCCTAATTTAATTTAGGGCAAAAATGAATGTATTAATTAAAGGGCCTTCAACCAAAATGTTATTGGTTGATTTTGAATAAGGATGGACGTTCTTTTTCCAAGATAAGGAACGAAAATATCTGAAGGAGGTGAAACTCCACTCACCTTATTATAAAGGAAAGTAATTTCCACTCACATATGGGATATTAATATTATAAGCATTAAGGTGCTTAATTTGTTTTTCTTTAAATCATGGATAATTGAGAGGAATAAGAGGAAAAAAATATATCATCGTCCCTAAGGAAGATAAGGGAGAAAGAGGCGGCCATCTTTTTGGAATTAAATGCATTTTAATAAGGCATTTTCTCTCTCATCAATTTCCTTATAAAAGTCCCATTTCCAAGCCCAAACGAAGGCCTTTTTCAGATTTCTTTCTTCCCCTTGCTTGCGAAACCGACCAAGGAGCTAGGGAGGAGCAGGGAGCACGTCCCCAACCTGTTGGTAAGCCCTTGACCTTCGTTCTCTTTGATTTCATGGTGGAAATTGAAAATAAATTATGGATTCCTTCTTATTTTGATCTCCTCTTCAACCCTAGCCAACTTTTACAATCAAAAGCTTGAGGACGAGCCTAGGGGGAGTTGCAAGAGCTTCATAAACCATTAATGGCGTGATCTTGGAGCTTTGGAGCTCAATTGGAGGCGGGTTTTATAACCTAAAACCTTAAACATTGGTATTGCATCGATTCTCTATGCTTTGTTGATTGATTTCTTCAATTTGATACACTCTTGTTTCTTTGCTGCAATTTCCATCAAGAACAGTTGCTGTTCATGGTTTTTCGAAGGAAAGGGATGATGACATCATCCTAGATGCTTATACAAAGAAAAGTACCAAGCCAAACGGTTTTGATAGCTATTCCAAATCATTTTAATTTGATTGGCTATGCGGTTTCAACAAACCGTTTAAAGGCAAACGGTTTGAAACCGTTTGGGAGAACACGGTTTCAAGACCATTTGAGATGGTTGACCAAGCTTTTACCGTTTGGGAATTTTGTTCCTAATTATGTAGGATAATGACCCACCAAATTTTAGGGGTTAACTCCAAAGGAATCGTAGGTTGAGAGCCAACCAATCAGACAAATCGAATTGAATTAAATGCTGATTTTCAACCTGATTAACTTGACCTGTTTGGGAAAACGGTTTCAAGACCGTTTGAGTGAGTTGAACAAGCGTTGACCGTTTGGGATTCCTGTTCATAATTATGTTGGTTGATGACCCTCCAAATTTTAGGGATTAACTCCCAAGGAATCGTGATTTGAAGGCTAATCAATTAGGGAAACCTAATTGGATTAAGTGCTGATTATCAATCTGATTTAATTGAACTTTTTGGGAAAACGGTCTCAAGACCGTTTGCGTGCGTTGAACAAGGGTTGAACGTTTGGGATTACTGTTCCTAATGATGTTTTATAATGACTCAAGAAAGTTGAGGGATTAACTCCCAAGGAATCGTGAGTTGAAGGCTATTCAATTGGGCAAACCCTAATTGAAAATAGTGCTGAAATTCCAATGAGTTAATTGGAGATTTTGGGTTGATTAGCCCAAACGGTTTCAAGACCGTTTGGGGATCACCCAAACGGTCTCAAGACCGTTTGGGGGTCACCCCAAGACCGTTTGGAGGTCTGGGGTCAAGTATAGTTGACCAATTGAAGGTCTATAGGTACCAAATCATATTGCAATTAAGTGCTGATTTGTTGATCAACTCGATAGACCAAACCTTGATGAAATTTCACTAGAATCCAAAGGTTGGATGAGCCAAACGGTCTCAAGAACGTTTGGTGGTCACCCAAGACCGTTTGGAGGTCTAGGGTTTAGTATGGTTAGGTGTTTGAAGGTCTAAAGGTACCAAGCTGATATACAATGCAATGCTGATTTGGTGATCAATCCAATGATCCAAACCATAATTGGATGGCTTGGATTTGAGTGATATGACGGGAAAACGGTCTCAAGACCGTTTGGAGGTCATCCAAACGACCTCAAGACCGTTTTGGGTCAGGTCATACCCAATTTGGATGACGATTCAATAGTTTCAAAGTAACCAATCTTGCATTGATGAGTGTTGTTGGATCATCGATTCCAAACCCTAATTCAATTGAACCAAACCCTAATTGATGACAAATTGAGGGTCAATTGAGGGTCAAATCAGTTGAAGGTTGACCTATTAAACTCAATTGAAGTATGAGGATAGGTCCAATTGATGATTGATTCCATGAATTCAATGATTGAAGGAATCAACATTGGAAACCCTAATTCAATTGGATACTTATGTAATGGAGGTCCAATGTGATTGAATCTCTTGAGAATTAAGATAATGAATGATCCATTGATGCAATGATGATTAGTAATGATAATCAATGAAGGTACAAAGGTTGAAACCCTAATAGTACCTAAGTGATTAGTGTCAATTAAGGGATGAATCCCTAATTACTTATTGGACCAATGACTTGGTACACTATGCTAATAATAGTTGTATTACTTGATTGAAGGGTTGATATGACCTAATCAATTGAGATGATGTTAGCATGAATTCATACATGAATATGATTCATGTGGTGATTAACGGTATGATCCTTAAGTAGCGAGATCATGAAACTCTAATCATGAACATAAACCCTAATTGATAGGGCTATTGAGTTCTAACCCTAATTGAGGGCAATTATAAATGTAACCCTAACCCAGGGTGAGGATGTAACCCTAATCCAGGGTAGTGATGTGTGAAACTCCAATTTAGGGAAATGATATGTAAAACCCTAATTGGAATGAATAGTGAATCTCTAATTATGAACAACTGAATGAAATCCTTATGGAGATGAATAGTAAACCCAAATTGTGGGTGACTATGGTGGAAACCCTAGTTGAGGGTGATTCCATGAGAAACCCTAGTTGAGGGTGATTCTATGAGAAACCCTAGTTGAGGGTGATTTCATGTGAAGCTCTAATTGAGGGTGATGCCATGAGAAACCCTTGTGGGATGAATAGTAAACCCTAACCCTATTGAGGTAATAGAGGTGTTACTATTGTATTACATGAAGTAATATGTTATGTTGCCTAGTGAGAGGTGACAAGGTGTTTTATGGACCTTATGAATTATGAGGATGGTTATTTCCTAGTGAGAGGTAATAAAATGTTTTAAAGGCTACACAGGATTGGCTAACTCCCAATACCTGGAATGCACATGATTGACATAGATCAATACCTGGAATAATAACACAGGATTGGCTAACTCCCAATACCTGGAATGCACAGGATTGACATAGATCAATACCTAGAATAATAACACAAGATTGGCTAACTCCCAATACCTGGATTGCACAAGATTGACATAGATCAATACCTGGAATAATAACACAGGATTGGCTAACTCATAATACCTGGAATGCACAGGATTGACATAGATCAATACCTGGAATAATAACACAGGATTGGATAACTCCTAATACCTGGAATGCACATGATTGACATATATCAATACCTGGAATAATAACACAGGATTGGCTAACTCCCAATACTTGGAATGCACAGGATTGACATAGATCAATACCTGGAATAATAACACAGGATTGGCTAACTCCCAATACCTAGAATGCACAGGGTTGACATAGATCAATACCTGGAATAATAACACAAGATTGGCTAACTCCCAAAACCTGGAATGCACATGATTGACATAGATCAATACCTGGAATAATAACACAGGATTGGCTAACTCCCAATACATGGAATGCACAGGGTTGACATAGATCAATACCTGGAATAATAACATAGGATTGGCTAACTCCCAATACGTGGAATGCATAGGATTGACATAGATCAATACCTGGAATAATAAAATAGGATTGGCTAACTCTCAATACCTGGAATGCACAGGATTGACATAGATCAATACCTGGAATAATAACACAGGATTGGCTAACTCCCAATACCTGGAATGCACAAGATTCACATAGATCAATACCTGGAATAATAACACAGGATTGGCTAACTCTCAATACATGGAATGCACAGGATTGACATAGATCAATACCTGCAATAATAACACAGGATTGGCTAACTCCCAATACCTGGAATGCACAGGGTTGACATAGATCAATACCTGGAATAATAACACAGGATTGGCTAACTCCCAATACCTGGAATGCACAGGATTGACATAGATCAATTCCTGGAATATTTGCACATGATTGACATAGATCAATACCTGGAATAGTTGCACAGGATTGACATAGATCAATACCTAGAATATTTGCACATGATTGACATAGATCAATACCTGGAATAGTTTCATAGGATTGACATAGATCAATACCTGGAATGCTTACACAAGATTGACATAGTTCAATACTTGGAATGGATACACAGGAATAAGATAAGTATACTGCTTGTACTAGTTGCACAGGATTGGTGTAATCCAATGCCTGGAATATTTATATAGGATTGGTATAAACCAATGCCTGATCAAGACATGATGATGTACACTCTCATGTCCAATATAACCAAAATATGTTTAGCAGATTGGCTAAGGCCAATAAGTTGAAACAAGAATGTCTCATGGGTAACATATCAAATAATGAGTGTCACAAGAGAAGTTTGACATGATGGTATAATATATAGGATAAATGATATACATGTTCATCTTATTCCTTATTAAGAGAAAAGTTGATCTATTGTTCTATCATAGATAGTTACAATGCTTTTAGATGAGAATGCTTTAAACTGCTTATCCTCTGCCTAGTTTATATCCTTAATTGCAATAATAATGTTTTTGCGGAGAGTTATATCTCCCGCTGGGACAATTTACAATTGTCTCACCCCCGTGGGATCCAACATTTTTAGGTGGACACGGAAAAAGAAGCAGATACTCTTTTGCAGGAAAAGGAAAGAAATAGCCTAGACAACAGTGAGATCTCAGGTGGAGATCATGACTGTCAAGTCACATAGTTAGAAGTCCTATGTGTCGTCTCTGTACTCTCAGGTCCTCGGAGTTTTTAGTCAGTGTTTTATGAATCGATCTGAGGTTTTGGCTTGATGCCTCGAGATTCGTATGTTGTCTGTATATGATGTTGTAAGACAGCTGATGTTGTAGTCTCTGAAAAGAGATGGCACAGGTTATGTACATTTGAACCAGAATGTAAATGTTATACAAAGGTTTTTGATGGAAAAGATTTCCTATGTGTGGATCTCTTTGCAAAAAGTTTTAATTTTTAGTGATTTTCAGTAATCCGCTGCAAATAATTCGCTTCCACTTAAGTTAATCTTGTTTTCGTGAGACGGACGCTACACCAAAGGTGAGGGGAAAGATAGAAAGGTGGGGAAGAATATATGGGAGCAAAGCTAAAGCAAAACTATCTAAGGTTGTAGCCCGTGCCCTATAGGACCAACATCTAAACCTATAGTCCAGTGAAATAATCACTATGTGCCCAGGGTTGATGAGAACTAGAAGAGTTGGGAGCATATTCTCAACAAGAAAACCTTTAAAGTAATAACATATGTCCGCATCAACACCCTGACTCAACTAGGAATATACGACAGGGTGATGGAGAACTTGGAGACCAAGAAATTGTAAAAGATTTGATTTAGTGACCAATGATCATATGAATAACTCAACCTAGAATTCATGTCATCCCCAAAACATTGCCATTTAGAGAGGATGAAGAAGAAGAATGTCAAGGAGGATGTAAAGTGACCGTAGTTTAATCAAGAAGGAATTCATTTTGATAGAAAAGATGTTGGACTCCATATTCAAATAAACTAAAGAACATGTTGTACTTGCCAATAAGGCAAGATTAGATAGAGAGGTGAGTGATTTCATTCACCATCCAGAAGACTGAGGAAAATATGACAAGAGAACACGTTTGTTCCCTAGGGTAGTCGAAAGCTTCCTAGTTGTGTTCTAGTCTTGAGTCGTTCATCCATAAGATTATGTGATTTTCACTGGGTCAGACACTAGAAACATGACAAGGACCGATCTCCACATTTTTTTTGGATCATATTGCAAAAGAAATTGATCAACATTGGGAGTCTTCTAGTTGACAAGCTAACTACAAAAAAGATTTTAAACATCTCAAAAAATTCTACATGGGAGGTCTTGTGACATACACATCACATATACATGGGTACCCAAAGATCATCACTAGTTTCCATGAGTCTAGTGGGAACATGTTCGTGTATGTGAGATACTTGGCATCAACTACTATTCTAGAAAGAAATAAAAGAATATATTTTATGACCGTGCCAAAGATGAACTCCTACAATTGCAATAAAATTATCATCTCAATAGGTGATATCCTAAAAAGGATGTTAGGATCAACTCCTATCCCTTACCTCAGTGAATCTAATGCAAAATAAACCTCCCACATAGAGGTCGATCATTTGAAAGATACTTTTAGGAAGCTCATGATCATTGTGAGGAACTCAAATAAAACACCCTGGGGGAGTGCAGAAGGGAGAAACCCTTAGCATCTTATCCGCAGAAGAAGACAGTAGCTTAGAAGCTGTCGAGTACCACAATTGTCACCATACCATAAGAACCAATAGCCATCCCGCCTAATACACAACCTCATAAGGATAAGATCCATGTTCCCTTAGTATTTACGATATCAGTATCACTGAGTGCAGCCCTAGATAAACATTCTTAAATCAAGAACCATAACTTGAACCAGTGCTAGAGAGTTATGCAACTAGCCATATGAAATGAAAGGGAGAGAGGAGGCTGAGAAGGAGCCTCCAATCAACAAACCCACTCCATCAACAAAAGAATGACCTACAATGGAAAAACAAAAGAAAAGATCTACAATCACCATCAAGAGAGATGCCCAGGAAGGATGCTATCTCGAGAAACCCAATTTGGACTAGTAAGTGAAATCCTATTGTAACAATATTCATGTAAATTGAGAAAGAAATTGACGACATATGTGAGATTGTTTTACATTTGTAACTCATCTTGAAAATGTATGTTTAGATGTATAAATTCGAACAACACAAGTGAAGGAGGTTACAACTAACACAACACCTAGTGAGTCTATCTCAAAATGTGGAGATTTTATCAGTCAATCAACACCAGATGATGGATACCTTGGCTAACATGGTGATGGAAGTTTTCAAGTTGTGGAAGGAGCACAATGAGATATGAAGAGAAAACATTTTGTAGTAGTGAAACCTTGCCTCCACATAGCTCGTAAAAGGAAAGGATGCACCTTCAACCTTCAAAAAATATGTGGAGCCTACCACAAAAAGATAGAAATGCCAACATGAAGATGAAAGTCACTCTCCAGCTCCATAAAAAGATACAAACATCAACCACAACACAGACATGACATTGGTAATACAAGGTACTAACCCAGCATTACCCCACCTAATAATTGCACCATTGTGGTCCTCTCTAACCACAACCAGGGGGAGAATTCTATGCAAAACATCGACAATCATGACAATGGTGGTTAAGAAAAAGTTAGCTCCATCTCTTCCCCTCGACAATCCAAAACTTAACTTAGGTTGTTGGAGAGAACAATAATGATAAAGCTTCTATAGAGGCCATTCAGGAGGACCATGGAGAAGCAACCCCTACCACTGAAGAAGAAGCTACATGGGAATATGAGACAATCCCTAACCCAACCTCCATGGTAGCAGAAACAACAAAGGACATGATGGATGGGCTTGAATATCTATTTTCCTACAAAGCCCCTCCACACCCTCTCACTTATAAAGAAATCTAAACAACTTCATCTCCAATCAACCTCTAGTGCAACACGATGACGATGGAGTACATCATGGTGACATATTTGGTAAATGCCACAAGGAGGCCTCCTGCAACCAAGAGGATGGAAACATCAATTTTTTGTCCAGAGAGGCCCCTAAGAAGATAGAAAACTTGATATTTATCAATCCTAAAGTCACCCTAAAACCAACTAGGCTATGCCTCCACTGTACCAAGCAAGATGAATGACATGGATATGGCATCCACCTGTGAGATGCTCCCAAGATACATCTACGTCCTGGATGACAATATTGATGATGATAAGCCTAGAAATGACGTCCTATATAAAAATAGGGGCATACATTGATAAGGGAGGACCTACACGCAACATTAAAACATAAGGACTCCATTTGGAGAAAGTTCTTCATGGTCCTCTATGGCACAATCATTGAAGAATAGATGCACAATGACAAAGAGGGGCCAATCTTGAATGTGGCACCGAGTATGTCTGTTAGATAATATGAATATAAGTTTAACTCACCTTTTGTCAACGAGTCACTACATTGCAAAGAAGTAGAAACATAAAGCTGTTAACCCCCCATACAAAGCCAAGGATCATTGGTTGTTGATCGTAGTGCACATCTCTGCACAACAGATTATAATGCACAAAAATAATGTCACAGACCAACTATGAAACATAACGGTCTCAAAGAAATTTGACACTTGAGCTTGGTCAATTTGAAACACTCATCAAGGGGGTAATAGATGTCATTATCCATACTAGATTAATATCTGAATGAATACCAATGGTCCTCAACTAATTCTTAATTTTGGGATAGTGCATTCACTATATTGAGAATTATTGAAGTACTAAATAGAAGGATTCCCTTAGAATACATAATGAACAAAAAATATTAAATGCACTATGGGGAAAATATGTCATTAATATCAACTATGACAAGAGATACTTTTATTATCCACACATGTAACCAATTGAAGGAGGGTTTACATTTCAATGCCCCTCCTAGAGTAGAAGCCTTGGAAAGAAGTATTAATGACAATCTAGAAGGAACCTACCAAACAAGTTCAACAAAATTATACCCCAATTTTGCACCCTCCCTCTCCGCTAGTGTAAACATGGACACCAACTCTTTCCAAACCAAGATCGGAAATAGAACACGAGGATTAGAAAAATCATGAATGAAAATGTAAAGAAGTGTAAACAATAGACTTATCACATGCGGAGTTGATCACTGGACTTTTGAAAACTTCACCTGAGATACATGTTATGGCTTGTAAAAGAAATTTATCCCTCACATAGAGAGGATAAAGACTAAAGAAGATGAAATTTTCACTATCTTTGAACAAGGAGACATAAAGATCCTAGATCTAGAAATCTTACATGATAGTTAACGTCATAACTGCTTGCAACCTCTTTTAGGGGACAAGCTATATGATATTCATATGGATAGGTATGAATTTATTGGATTAATGATCCAAAATAAGGGGTTATTAGAAAACAAATGACTAATCAAGCAACTTAAATTGCATATCTGACGCCTCATCTTCCTCCTTATTCTTCACGACAACCATTGGACATTGATATCAATTGACACAAAGGCCAAGACTGCTATTTTGTACAACAAATCAGATGCCATGTTCAACATGAAAATAACAAAAAACCACATGAATCCTAATAGCATAATAGAACAAAAAGCCAAATAGTGTGAAAGGTCATCATCAAGCTCATCCAAAAATAGGGAAAGGGGTACTCAACAGAGCATGGAGACTTTTGGAAGGAATATTTGTGTCATAGAAGACCCCAAGTGATTAAGCATTCAAGTGATTATTTCTTCGACGTGCTATTCTAGATATTGATTCTAGCAACTATAGATAAAGGGTGGAAACATTTCATGATGACTACTATCACCATCTATGAGGTTCTTACGTTATAAAGGTGCTAAACTCTGAATGGATTAATGAACGATGACATGAGAAGAACTAAAATGTCACAAAACCATTTATTACACAAATCTTAACTCCAAATCAGTACAAAGTCAATGACAATAGGATCTAGGCATCTGCCCCTAGCATGATACTATCACAAATGCAAATGTGTAAAAGCTTAGCATCCATGAATAGATAACAACATAGAAATATCAATCATAAACTCAACATTAAATAAGTACTATTAAGAAACATTGCATTATTACAAGATTTCAATTACTTATTAGAGAGGAAAATTTTACAAGTCTTCTCATGTACACTAGGGATCTGACAAAAAGTACACCAGACATAGCTCACCATGCCATCAATTCTCTATCCATCTCTAAACCTAAAAAACGTCAAAAAAATGGGTTAACATATGAGGTGTTAAGTATAGAGAAGAAAGACACACACACACACACAAACACACACACACACACACACACACACACACACACACACATATATATATATATATATATATATATATATATATATATAAGCTTGGCATAATTTGAAAAAAGTTGTAGAAGCAATGAACAAGAGTAAACAATTTAAGTGTTTAGCAGAATGAAAGATCATTTTTATGCCATTTTACTCCAATTATACCATCAATATTGTGTATTCATAACGCCTTTTTAACAAACTTCCCATATGGAAGAGTCTGACTGACTTCCCATTGGAAGAGTCTATGAGGGTGATGAATATTAACTAACCCTATTCTTAAGGAACCGTAAGGCCATCACTAAAATCTAAACCTTTTATCATTGAGGTCCGCCCTATCTTGACAACTTAACTAACACCCCCATCCTTGTGTCCTTACGCCAAGACTTTAGACATGTTCACAATAATGGAGTTCTATATTATGTTTTCATGTTATAAAATGTTGACAATGAGACAAACATCATGTTTTACACGAGAATATTACATGGAAATATTTGAGTAAGTAAACAAGCATACATATATATCTTAGTTCAAGCAAGAAATCCATAGTCATAATTATTAAATCCCATAACCAATTTGGATATTGTTAACATAACTTATCAACAACCATCTAGCGACAAGGAGCACCTGATCAAGCATAAAATTGCATAAATGTATTAGATTCTAATAATTAATGGTAACTAGTTCCATTTTTAGGGTTTAGGAGAGCTTGGTTAATTAAATGTTTGCTGACCTTTTACCGATTTAAGGTCACTATAAAGGTGTGATTCAAGTTTCATGTCATTTTGATGTTCCATTCATTCTATATGATTATTTCAAAATTCATGTCCCTTATATACATGTTAGGGTCAATAGACTTATAATAGGGAAACAAGGATCATGATTTACATAGTCAGGATGTCCATACATAAAGGATGATTTATATCAGTAGTATTAGGACATAAGAAATAAAATTTGGGTGGATGTCCCTTACAGTCTTGGAGTCATAAACCAACGTTGAATATCAACATTTTCAACAAAAGACATTTATCAACATGGTTCCTTAAATCATCGACATATGAACTATGTGTGACATCCACATCAAAGATATCATAATGGATAGAGTATAACCTAATATAGAAGTGAAGAACATTAAATCAATACTAGTTGCAATATTAGGGAAAAGAAAGATAAGCAATCCATAAGTGTCACATAAGGTCATGACTAGTAAACTTAAGGTCACATACACAATCATATCAAAATATAGTGTGAATCCGGGGTATTAGTGCCTCTAAGTATAATGCAGTTACCGATTCCAAGAATGTAAAGGCATTTGATGTGCCAATAGGTCAAAGACATCATTTGATACAAGGTATATCATTTGTTCATATAAAGAGGTACACACATGTATAAGGGTCACATAGAACAAACATAGTCAAAGGACCTTAGGGATGATATTATAGTCATATAGAAGTACACAGTTACTAATATTGAAGGTTAGGATGATTCTAGATGCCCAATAGAAACAAGATTAGCAAGATAGGGTAAAGCACATAATTAAAGTCCCATATTATCTCTAATCATGCATTAGAGTCATCTAAAGGAAAAAGGGGGTGATTAAGAGTTCAAACATATTCAAAGGTAATGATAAGTTACTGATTTAGTGACAAGAAGGTACATTGAGCAATAAAGGTACATCTTTTATCATAAAAATACACCCAAAACGGTCAACATAATCAAAGTTCATGATTTTATCAAAACACAAAAATAGGAATAGTTTTTAGTTTTTAAACCATGCCCAAATTTTAGATCTCATTAATCAAATTAAAATGATATATGGTATAGCCTATTTTGGCCTAAGGGGTGAGGGAGTTATGATTTTTGGAAACAATTACATTCAAATTATAAGGTTAGGGGTTGAGTGTTACATGCATATTTATTAAACGCATAACATCATTCAGTGTAGATCCAACAACCACATCTCACCCCACTCTCACATGTGGCCGTGCTACTCGTTTGCTGATTACACCACTAAATAGTGGTGGGAGTGATGTCGATTGTTTCTAGAAGTGTTCAGGAAATCGGTCCGTGCGGCCGCATATGCGGCCGCTTAAGCGGGTCGGACAGGGGACCGCACCGCATATGCCAAAGCGGACCAATAATCGGTCCAGGACCGATTATGCGGCCGATTACCCGCTTATGCGGCCGCTTAATCACCGCTTTTCCAAACACACATACATGGAATTGAAGAAATGAAATTTATATGATATTTTTGTTGTTTCTAATTAAATATTTATATGATATTGCTTCTCCCTTTATTCTAATTAATCATTCTATGTTGTCCTTATATGTAATTGTTCAATGTGATATATAATTCTATATGACTGATATATAAATATACATAGATATATTAATTTATTAAAACAATCCAAAACGACATATACTCCCGCATACCGCATATACTCTATTCAGTGCCCCGTCCTCCCATACACCGAATAGCGCTTTTCTAAACACTGGTTTCTAGACAACACTACCTTACCCCAGGGTCCCGTTCCCACGCCATATGGCTTCCAACCACTAGCCATCGAGGTATCTTGGGGTGCAATCACATGCGTTCATCAACAGACCACTATAGATACACTCCAATTGAGAGATTACAGTCATCACCCCCATCCTAACCTAGCCCATGAGGACTGCCCAAAAGTCATGGTAGCTAAATATGGTAGGGCTCGCTGATGCTTGGGTAGAGATCACTCAATAGCACTGGAGGCCTGCTTGATTGGCCACCCAAATTTGACTTGAAGTTGTAGAGTCATGGCTAGCCTTGGTCGCTGCCAAGGTGGCCCGAAGCATAAGCCACACTTGGAAGAATGATGGCGGAACCACCCATCCCATGAGAGGAAAGAAGGAGAAGGAAGAGAGTTGTTGGGTGCAAACAAATGTAAAGGGAGAACAAAAGGATAGGCAAGTATGAAACAATGAGTTTGGCATATTCGACATGCCCAAATTTGTCTATATGCAAGGTTATTGGGTGCTCTAAAATTGATGTTGTAGTAACATGCATTCTCATATAGACAAAGGTAGGAGAAGGTGTCACATCCATCAGATCTTAGATCTGTGATCTAGAGGCTCAGAAGGAAGCACACCCATGGTTTTTCCAAGTAGGAGTGGCGGTTGCTCCGTCCCAATTCAGACCAAAAGCCTCAAATTTGAGCTAAATCAATTAATTTGATGAGTAAGAGTGGTAATATTCAAAAGACTAACTTTGGGCCCGTAGATCTAATTTAGACGGTATTTGCATTTTCGGGAAGGTAACAAAGCCCTCTACAAGATGAGATTTATTAGAGAATAAGTTGGGTACAATTATGAGATTGAATTTCCCTTTCAAGATGGATACATATTAAGGTGTGAAACTTAGCTCAATTATGCAAATTAATGTCACACATTATAAAAGTGATTGTTCATGTGACCAAATTGGAGTGTCATGTCAACTAAAGAAATCATAGAGAGAGGAGTATAATGTGTCACATCCTTCCCTTCTTAAAAGAAATTGTATCCCCAAAATTTATCCAAGATCACATTCAAAGGTCAAAGCTCATATTCATTGTGTGTAGTCAACCAATCCAAGAAGTCAGTGCATCCCCATCATGAGGTGCATACTAGTCTTTCATCATCATGGGTGTACCCATACCAAAATGTTTAAATGTATTAGTTGTTGTTTTATCATATCATGATGTCATCATGACATTAGCTTTCTGAATCACATATCCTATATCACTTCACATTAGGGTTTTTTATATGTACATATACCAACTCATGGTGTGTTATCAACATCTAAATTATCAATTCCTCAAAAGGACATATTTGTTATCATGAATTTCAAACAAGATTATCATTGAAATTGTATTTCATTGATACACTATATTTCATGCAAGTCTTATTCCCCCCCCCCCCCCAAATTTTGCCAATTATCACCAATTGGGTTTCTTACCTTTCATTTTTGGTCAGAAATTAAGTAATTAATTCATAAATTTTTTTTGAATTAAGACCCTGAGAGCATCATCTCTTTGAGTTCATCATTTCAAACTTATAACTTTCATGTATGGTATGATTCTATATTAGGTCTATCTTATGAGGGTGGCTTATTATATATGTGTTAGGTTTTAATGAAGTGAGATATATCATGTATCAAGCATTATTTGAGGGGAAAAATTATCATCAATATCGAGGTCTCATAATTATCTAACTTGAATCTAGAAAGATATCCACATGCTCAAGCCACTCAAGCTAAGATCTCTCAATATAAAACATGACATGCTAACCACCACCATCTACCCATAAATAAAATTTCTACCCACTTTCTCAAACAAGGGCAACTACTAGATTCATTTATGTACAACCACTAACCAAGGTATGAGGCTAATCATGGAAATCACACATTATGTACATCGTCTTAGGGTCTTGGGACATCTGTAATGTCCTCGGATTCTACCACCTTGAGACTTAGAAGGCCCGAGAGGACAAGCTCCAAAATGTTAGCTAATTGTTTCAGAGAGCGATGCGGAAGAATAATACACCTACATGAACATACAACTATATGCATACACCATAAATTCTCAACATTAAACATGTGTATATTAGAAAATGAACTATTACAATATGGTTTACGAAGACATTGAAATGATATTTTTACATAGGTCTAAACATGTATGTTAGAATCTTAACACAATAGGTACAACCTGTACAATTTCTCACTTCCCATCTTTCCCCCATGCTAGATCTGAACCTAAAACATACGTGAAATAGGGAATCAACACAATGTGTTGTGTACATGGCTAGAAAGATACATACATTTATGGTTTTCATAACTTTGAAATGATTTGCAGAAAGAAAGAAAGATCATAGAAAACATTTATTTTTTAAGCAAAATACGATGATTTTAGTCATTTTTCTATATGAATTGCATTACTAAGGTGGACTAGTACCAAAACATATATAGGGCCCGCCCCTGTGTGATGATTACTCTAGGGAATTCCCCATACACTATGTGCTCTAGGCAGGTGTACTAGTCAACATCAATCCATTCCCTTATAAGGAGGATAATGAACACCTTCCATAACTACAAAACATCTACTCATCATTTATGTTTTCAAGTGATAAAACATTGAATACTATATAGTGTTACTATATCCAATGTTTGAAAATAAAAGAGAGCATACATACATATCATGATTTCAACTAAGAAAACCATAGTCATATACTTCAATAAATCCCATGTACCTGAGTTCATAGAACCTAAGTTATCCTTGAACATCTACCATCTTTGTTCATCACCTTTTTGGTCTTACTAGGCTTGTTGGATCTTGAGGCCAACATGCCCAGATGCTGCCATGGTGCTCCAATCGAGAACATGGCTCACAAATTGATCTAATATGAGCTGATTGGACCTAGGAAACAACCAACTGGTCTATGTGACCCAGTTCCATGCTCCTCCTCGATTTCTCCACGCAATGACACTCCACCATCTGGGATGGAAGGAGCTCCAACGAGCATTGACTCAGCTAGGCTCTTCAATCGCATCTCGAGACGACAAAGGCCTTCTTTGTGTTGAAGTGGATCTGACGACTTTCCAAGACCTTATGTGGAGATATTCCATTAGATCTGGCGGCCAAGACTTGACCTTACAGTGGAGCTGTAGACACGCCAGTTGGTTGCTGCGCTGGTGCAAGTTAGAAGGGGGAAAATGTTCTCCTCTACAATCCCAACATGTGATCAGGCATGCCACATAGTGGGTGCCTACGTCCATCGCCATTGTAGATAAGATGTATGGTGAGAAAGGAGTGACTCCTTCCATAATCTACAACCTTCTTGTCTGTGTTTCCAGCACTGCTTGGTTTGAATCAAGGCATGAAATCTCGTGATTTGGTAACACCCTCCTTGACGACCCAGGGGCCCCTTGACTTCACTGGAGTACTAGGGAAATAGTCGGCAACCTGGACCCTTGGATAGAGTTGAGATCTCAGTCATTCTAGGTCACTAGGCTCTCCATCTCTATAGGAAGGAAGATAACAAGAAACATGATATATGATCATCCTTCTCAATAAAAGGTATTGCACTCAAAGAATAACAACAATAAAAAAATCAATAGAGATCCTCAAATCTCGGTAGGGACATGTTAGAAGCTCTTCCTTGGGCCCACCTTCATCCCTTCTCATCACCCTCTTTAAGGACAATGGTGGGGCTCAAATCTAAGAACATGTAAGGCAACATAACATTTGAGGTTTGTTTCCATGATGAGGTTTTGCCCTTAACCCACTTTTGTTATATGGATCGAGAGAGGTAGGGATGAGGAGATTCATCTCACTCCAAACTGAAGGGTTCTGGAGTGTGGACAAACCTTCAGAAACTCCTTCTAGTGATCCAGGTCTTCCAAATAAACATGATCCCTCATGCCCGCCTCTTCTTGGGCCATTAACTAGCTCTCGTTGCCGGTAGGGATAGAGATGAGAGATTGGCACAATTTGATTCTCCCCAAATACACCAACTCAACCTTGAATCTAGGGTTGTTTTAGAGATCCTTGTCCCTCGAATCTAAAAAAACTATAAAGGAACATGGAGGTTGGTAGTTGGCCACACTACTACCTTTTCTTTCTATAAAGGTAGCATTGCAATAACATGACACTCAAAAGTCCCCCTTTTTTGTATTGTGTGACACACCATTGTCAAGGCCAATAGGCCATATAAATAAAAAAGACGATCAAAGTCCTTCTTGAATTAATTAAAGAATCAAATACACCTTCTAATACTTAATGTTTCTAGTAGGAACCTTCAATCCAAGTGAAATTTGAACTATCTCTCTTTCTTTCTCATCCCTGAAGCCTCTTAAATTAGGTTGATATCATTTCAGTGTGCCAATAAATCATTTGATCATCAATTGGTCACCGATTTATATCAAAATCATATTGGGTATCAAAACCCTAAAATTGAGGTCATCACATTCACCCCACCTTATAAGGAATTTCGTCCTTGAAATTCAAGTAATATCATATATAAGGTGATATCAAAGAATTTCTACTACATTTTTTCCACCACTCCAAGGTGGTAAGGCTTGTATAGTTATGGATGCACCAAAGTTGTCATCCTAGGATTTAGAGTATCTAAGATGTAACCACACAATCTTAATATAGATTGAAGGATTGTTTTTTTATATAAGGATTTGGTTCATCACTTAACGTCATAGCAATAACATAACATTCTAGTATATTATGGTTTACATCCCTCTTTCCCCTAAGAATTAGGTTTTTTTTGTTCATGTGAAGTTAAGGGGGTAACACTTAAGGTTTCATCTTCCACCTTACTAACCTATGTAAGGTGATATCAAGATTTTATGTCATTTGTTGATGAAATTATCACCCTTATCATTATTAATGTGGTCTATGATCAACATCATACCATGATTTCATAATAAGAGAATGGATTACTTATCATACATAATTATTAGGGGTTCACCCTATTGAGTGAGTTATCCTCAACTAGAATCTTAGATTTAGAAGCATTGATGTTTGATATCTAGTGATAATTTAATCTATGATCCGGAGCTAACTTTTTTCAAGTTCATGATTTCATAACTTGTATATTTCATGTATCACAGAAGGGGAAAGAGAATATACTAAGTCAAGCTTGTCACGATGTCAATCTTACCTACCAAATGTATGATATAGGAAGGGTATATAAAATAGGTCAAGCTGAATTGAATGACTCTTCATGTAAGGACCATGACCCATGTTTTGGGATAACCCTATTTGGTTTGCCTAAGTATATTGCTCAAAACCTTTCTCTAATCATTTGAGATGTAATTAGGGCTTGTAGAAAGCATAAGTTTCTTGTTTGAGCTTGTTTGGATGAAGCTTGTGTTTTTTGGTGTGGTTTTGTTCTAAATTGCAATTCACCCAGAGTAAGGGTTGATGTGCAAGTTTGCCACCACTAGGGTGTTCCCTCTCTCTTGGCATCATCTTGAGGGGAGAGAGATAAATGGGCACCTTGTTTGGATCCTGGTTGTGAGGTAACACCCTCGGTGATGTGTAGAACACATGAGTGAGATGTGCTTTGATCTTAGATGTGTTTTCTCGGGCTAGTGAACCTTGGAGAGGCTTCCATATCAGTTTATGAGTGTGTAGGGTTATGCTTTATTAGTTTGTGAGTGTGTAGGGTTATGCACTATCGATTTGTGAGTGTGTAGGGTTATTCCCTAACAGTATGTGAGTCTATAGGGTTATGCCCTAGTTGTTTGTGAGTGTGTAGGGTTTTTGCATATTGGTTTAGTGAGACCGTGACCTTGGTAGTAAACCAAGAGGGCTAGATCTCGCCTATACCATGTCACCATGTCTTGCATGTTTTTGCATGTGGCCACTTCTTCATGGACAAGTGTCACCTAAGCTCCTAAGGTGATGACACCTCTCCTACAACCCCTCTCTCATCCCCCTCATATATAATGTTCTTTCTCTCTATTCAAGAGGATCCTTTTGGCCATCCTTTCTTTCTCTCCTTCTTGGTGGACGACCTTGAGAAGCTTTAGGATCTAGAGATATTCTCATGGAGTTGGTGGATGAGTCCCAAGTTGTGGAGTTCCTTGATCATCTTCCATCTTCTACCTTTGTAAGCTATGTTTTCTAGCTCTCTTCTTCTTCTCGGCCATGGATCATGGGTATCTCCTTTTCATCTTGAGCCATCTTAACCTTAGTCTCATCTTCTTCCTTGGAAGTGTCATTGTGGATCATGTTCTACCTTGAACTCATA
The DNA here is from genome assembly GCA_963693085.1 of Alisma plantago-aquatica. Classification (NCBI taxonomy): domain Eukaryota; kingdom Viridiplantae; phylum Streptophyta; class Magnoliopsida; order Alismatales; family Alismataceae; genus Alisma; species Alisma plantago-aquatica. The sequence goes on from OY856409.1 coordinate 917,182,378, forward strand.
AGCTTGAAGCTTGACCTTGGATATTGGATCTTGGTGGTGATCTTTGAGGTGGGTTATATAATTCTTAACCTTCTCTTTTATATCACTCTTCATATGCTATTCTTGGTTGTTCTTCATCTCTAGATCATTTATCTCATATATGTTAGTAGTTAGTAATGAATTTGAGAACTATTTTGATGATGGAATCTTGTTTGGTTTATTATCCATACCTTGCACTTTCTTGCAATGATAGTAGATGGACTAGTGGCTGATCTTCCTAAGGTTGAAGATGATAAGTCGATACATACACTATGTGGTGGGTGGTCATCGTGACTTGCAGCTCCTAAACTGATATGTTTGCTAAACTGACATGCCTTAAGGGTGATAGCCCGTCATGCCCTATAGGGGCTAAACTGTCATACCCTAGAAGAGCTAGACTGATATGCTTGAAACCTTAGAACGATATGCTTTGAGGGTGCTTGACTGTCATGTCTAGGAGGGTGTCTTGAGTTGGAGTGTGAAACCATGAAACCCATGGTTGTGTGAGAGACCAACATGCCCTAACCCTAACTCTAAGAACTAATCATACTTTCAAGTAAGGTTGCCCAATGGTGGTTAACCCAACACCATGAGTACTAAACTGATACACCTCATGTGTGGTTAATTCGACACCATAATGGTATGAACCGATACACTATAAGATGGTCTAAAACGATACCTTGTGATGGTAGTCATGATACATCAAGTTAATTGTAGGGTTACATGGTATGATATGATACCTTGTGGGGTGGTTGTATGAACAATAAAGGAGTGTTGTTTTCTATGACCTTTAATTTCATAACATACCTTATAGTGATAATAGAAGTGATGATCTAAGATTGGTTGTTGATCCAACCTTATAAACCCTAACCGGATAAAGAGAACCCTAACCTAGTGATGTAGTGTGAATGACATGAATCCTTTTGGATGATAGTAACGATGAAGTATTATCTTTCTTTTTATAAGTTCCTAACCATGTAGGTAATACAAGTTGATATGCATAGCTAGATAAGAGATATGGTGTTTATGATATGTTTGAATAGACCTTATGAGGTATGTGAGATGTTGGTATTATTGAAAGAGGAGGAAAATAGGTCTTATGACCTAATGATGGTATGTTTTCTAATATGATATTATAATCTTCTCAGTAATGAGATGCGGGGTTTCTACCACAAAGTATGTGGTTCTTGTGATGAAAATTCTAGCCAATGACAAGCATCAAGTGATAATGCGATGAGATCACACCTTATATGCTCAAATATGTTCTGGGGATGTTTTATGCCCTTATTTTTGTAGGACTTGTTTAAAGTTTATACTATGTAACTTGATTGATGCTAAAAGACACTTAGATGATCTAACTAATCATGTGGAACCTAATCGTGTAGCTTGCCCTATTCCATAGATCCATTCAGTGTCAGCATATGCTGAATGGTGAAATAAGTTTGACTCAGAGCACATATTTTTGAATATGCCGGGGGTGAGGAAGAATATTCCCTTACGTCCAAGATATGTGACATAGGATTGGATGTGGGCCATACCCTAGAAAGAGTGCAGCTTCAGGTTGTAGTTTAGTGATATGAGATACATGATTGGCTACTAGCCATACCCTGGAAAGAGTGCGGCTTCAGGATGTAGCTTAGTGATATGAGATAAAAGATTAGTTGCGGGCCATACCTTAGAAAGAGTGTGGATTTGGGTCATATCTTAGTGATATGTGATACATGATTGGTTGCGGGCCATACCCTAGTAAGAGTACGAATACATGTTATAGCTCAGTTTTACTAGTGCCATGACCTGTACCAAGGCGGGCTAGGTTTGCACAACTGGACTATATGTCACTGGAAGAAATTTGACTGATGATGTCACTGTAGGATTCACTCGTTGACTGACCACGAGGTTTGGCGAGGTTGTGGATTCTATGTCTTCCACTAGACCTAGTATGGCACTGATTTCAACTTAGCAGTGGTCGGTTGATTTTGGGTGGTACGACTCAAATCCTCAAGGCATAATAAAATATGTAAACAACCGTGTAGTATACTTGTATAGGATCAAATAAAGAAACATTGGATGAGGCCTTGCTTGATTTTGTACAATATGGTAGGTATATGATATACATGTTCTTCATATTCCTTTTATAATGTTTATATGTTTCATAATCCAATAGTAATTGCTTATTCTGTTAATAATGATTACCTACTTATCATGGTTGTAACTTTACTGCTTGCTTTAATCATCTTTATCTATGATAATAATAGAGTTGGTGGAGAGTTATATCTCCCGCTTAGATTTGGAATCTTACCCCGTAGGTTTCCCACATTCTATTTAGGTGGACGTGCACGGGGAGGTAGAGATTATGCAGCAGTAGTTGAGGAGCAACAAAATAGACAGTAGGTGACAAGGTCAGAAGTTCTACTAGATATTTTTTGTTGTTAGAGTCCTAGAGTCATTCCTTTACACTCAGGTCTTTGGGAATATTTTGTAGACGTGCTTTTGATATGTGGTTGTCTTGTATGCCTCTCTTGTGCATAGTTGTGGTGGATATATTTATATATATCAGACATGTTTTCTTGTAACAAGTGGATGACACTCACAATAAGTGCTTGGTGACATGAAAGGACTCGTATGAAAAGGATTTTTCTATTTGGCAGTTTTATGAGAATGGTTTTAAATTTTAGTATATTCCGGTAATTCATTTGTTTAATCTTTATTTTTTAGTTTTGTTTTTAGTAATCTCGCTTGTGTGGAATAGGGAATCACAGTCAGGTTGGTATCATAGATTTAGGTTCGTTGAGTCTATAGAGACCTAGGACTAGGGTTTTCATCTATTCTTGTATCCTCCAGTCTGTCTTATAGTGACTTCTGCTTATGCAGAAGAAGAAGAGAAAGCTTAAAGATGTCTAGAGAACTCAAAGAACATGTTATTGAGAGCATTTTTGCTGCACCAGGTGGTGGTGCAAGGAACCAGACATGAGAAAATTGGGTGCCTAAAGTCCCCCAGTTTGACTCAGCCATGATTGAAAACCCTGCCTTTCAATATCTTTTTGGGCAGTTTATGGCTATTATGACTCATATGAAAGACATGATTCCTACACCTCATCCTGTTCCCCATACTTAATCTTTGGGTACTATGAAAACTTTTGAGCGGCTTCGCCATGTTGGGGAGGTCGAGTGTGCTAGGATGGCTGATCCAGTGGATGCGGATCTGTGGCTTACCAATCTTGAGAAAGACTTTAAGATCCTTAGTATCCTCGAAGGGGATAAGGTGAAGCATGCAGTGTACCTTTTGAAAGGGAGTGCTGACCACTAGTAGGCCATATAGGAGGATAAGAGGCCCGAAGAGGCTATGGGTTGGGAGGAATTCCGATGTGAGTTCATTAGTCGGTACTTTCTTCAGACGTACCTTGATAAGAAGATCAACCAGTTTGAGAGGATTCGATAGGAACTGATGACAATTAATGAGTATGGAAGAAGGTTTATTGAGTTTTTGAGGTTCTATCCTCACAAGGATGCTATGAAGGATGAGCAGATTCATCATTTTGAGAAGGGTTTGAACACTAAGTTGTCTACCCCATCAACTGCTTTGGAGAATCAAGAAAGGCTTGCAACATTTGAGGAGTTAATATGGATAATAGAGAAATCCATGATAGAGAAGTAGGATATGAGTTCCAGGAAGAGGTCTTCATAGTCCTAGGGACAGTCCTTAGGAGGCTTTAAGAAGTTGAGGTTTTCATCTCTACTAACATCGTAGAAGTTCAGTGCTCCGATGCAATCATCGCCTAGTAAGGGAAGATGTCGTAGCTTTCCACCTACTGAATCTCACAACACAACATCTGTAACGATGACAAGGCCATCTAGTCCATAGTATGGGAACTGAGCTTGCCATAAGTGTGGGAAAATAGGACTCGGAGGTGAGAGTGTCTAGTGAGGGACGATGAAGTGACCTTGCAACAAAGGTAGAGCCAACAAGACTCACAAAGGTAGCTGAATAGTGATATAGGAGGATGAGGATGTGGACAAGCATCGCAGGTCAGATTGTCTGTTGAAGGAAGTAGAGGATGGGCACAACAACAGGCAATGACTAGATTCTATGCTATGAGTCAACTAGAGGTGGTGGTCAATCCACGAGTGGTGACAGGCCAGATGGAGTTATTTCATTCCAATTTGTCTTCTTCTTGCTTTGTATGTGTTTTGGTTGACCCAGGTGCAACACACTCTTTTGTCACTCGCAAAGTGCTTGATAGTTGTCTTTTGCCTATTAGTCGTAAGACGAATAGCTTGTTGTAAAAAACCCCATTAGTTGGTTATGTAGTGTTGTACGAGGTGTGTCCTTCCCACACCCTATCCTTTTTGGGGCACAACATTCAAGTGGATTTCATACCACTTGACATGCATGGATTCAATGTAATCCTTGGAATGGACACCTTAAAGAAGTATAGAGTGGCCTGGGATTGTAGTTCCAAGCAGGAGATGTTTATAGATGGTGGCAAGATGTGGATCTTCCAAGGAGACAAGAATATTCTCCCGACGTGTCTTGTATCAGTAATGGTGGCAAGGAATCTTTGGAGATAGGGTTGTGAGGCATTCTTAGCACATGTGTTGGATACCAAGGTGAGGAGTCCTAATATTCAGGAGGTGCCAGTTGTTACAGAGTTCAAGGATGTATTTCCCGAGGAGTTTCTAGGTGTTCCCCCACCCCGAGAGATTGATTTGGAGACAATTCTAGTTCCCGACACACAACAGATAGCTCAGACATCGTATAGAATGGATCTGAAAGAGATGGTAGAGTTGAAGAGACAATTGCAAAAATTTCTTGAAAAAGGTTTTATCAAACCAAGTACATTGCTATGGGGTGATCTAGTGCTATTTGTAAAGAAGAAGGATGGGTCTATGAGGTTGTGCATAGACAATAAAAAGCTAAACAAGGTGACAATAAAGAATAATTATCCCTTACTGGGGATAGATGGCCTATTTGATCAGTTGTGTGGTGTGATAGTGTTCTCGAAGATAGACCTGAGGTCCTGATATCACCAATTGAGGATCAAGGAGGATGACATACCTAAGTTATCTTTTAGGATGAGGTACAGTCACTACGAGTTTGTGGTTATGCCGTTCGAGCTGACCAATGCTCCAACAACATTCATGGATTTGATGAACTAAGTGCTCAGACCATTTCTTGATCAGTTCATGGTGGTCTTCATAGATGACATCTTGATATATAATTGAGACAATCAACATCACGAATAACTTCTTCGTCAGACACTGACCATGCAGAGACAACATTAGCTTTATGCCAAGTTTAGCAAGTGCGAGTTTGGGTTGAAGAAGGTACTTTCTTGGGGCATGTTATATCTGCTAAAGGAGTACATGTGGATCCCAAGAAAGTGGAGTCTGTGACAGAGTGGGAGCAGCCAAATACGCCCACAGACATGTGCAATTTTCTAGATTTGGCAGGCTATTACATTAGGTTCATCAAGGACTTTAGCGCTTTCACTTTACCTATAACAAAGTTGACAAGGAAGGACGTGACGTTTGTCTAGGATGATAGATGACAACATGCTTTTCAAATGTTAAAGGAGAAGTTGAGAAGTGCATCAGTTCTGGTCTTGCCTGAGAAAGGAAAATGATACATAGTTTTTTGTGACACATTCAGAAATGGTTGGGTTGTGTGCTGATGCAGGACAAGCAAGTGGTTTCTTTTGCTTCCTGATATCTTAAGAAACACGAGGAGAATTACCCGACCCATGATCTGGATTAGATATTATAGTTCTTGCTTTGAATATTTAGAGGCACTACCTGTATGGGGAAAAGTGCTAGATGTTCACATATCACAAGAACCTGAAGTACATATTTTCACAACAAGAGTTGAATATGAGACAATATCGCTAGATGGAGTTAATCAAAGACTATGACTACATGATTGATTATTGTCCATGGAAGGTGAATGTCGTGTAAGATGCGTTGAGAAGGAAGTCTTCGTCTTTGCCTATGGATATAGCCCAGTTGAGTTCTTTGGTGTGCCAAAAATGAGATATGTTGGTTTCCTTGCGGCAGATGAATGTTAAGTTGGAGTTTTCCTTGCTAGCCAGTCTGTTGCCACATTTACAGGTGAATCCTATGCTAATATAACAGATCAAAGAGGCAAAATAGAATGATACCATGATAAAACAAATTAGATCAGAGTTTGGAAGGGAGAAGTTTGATGGCTTCCACGAGTCAGATGATGGGACAGTTTGTTATCATGGCAAAATAGTGGTTCCTGATGTTGATAACCTAAGAAAGATGGTGCTGGAAGAAACTTACTCATTCATGTACGCTATGCACCCAGGTAGCATCAAGATGTATCATAATATGAAGGATATGTATTAGTGACTATGCTAGAAAAAGGACATGGCCGAGTTCAGTGTGAGATGTGTTGTATTTCAGTAGGTTAAAACTGAGCACCATAAACTTGTAGGGACGTTACAACCATTGCGTATACCACAATGGAAATGGGATCATGTAACTATGGACTTTGTGTTTGGTCTATGTAGGACATTCAAGGGTCATGATTCCATCTGGGTGATCATTGATAGATTGACCAATTCAGCACATTTCCTTCCCATGACGACGTTCACAGCAGAGAAGCCTGCCAAAATCTATGTGGATGAGATAGTGTGTTTGTATGATGTTCCAACTACTATCATGTCGGCTAGAGGTCCTCAGTTCATGAGTCACTTTTGGGAGTGAATGCACATATTTTTGGGTACACAGTTAAAGTTTAGCACTGCATTCCACCCGCAGACAGATGGTCAATCTGAGAGGACCATTCAGACCTTGGAGGATCTATTGAGAGCATGTGTTCTTTCGTTTTTAGGAAGTTGGGACATGCACCTTAGTTTGATACAGTTCACCTTGAACAACAACTATCAAAGTAGCATCGACATGACACCTTATGAGGCGTTGTATGGGAGGCATTGTAGATCTCTATTGTGTTGGTACGAGACAAGCGAGTATCAACTTCTTGGCCATAAGATTGTACAATAGACGACAGAGAAGTTCAAGGTTATCCAACAATAGTTGAAGGAAGAACAGGACAGATAGAAATCGTATGCAAATAACCATCATAGACCCTAGGAGTTCCAAGTGGGAGATAAGGTATATTTGAAAGTCTCTCCATGGAAAGGTGTTATGAGGTTTAAGAAGAAGGGTAAGTTGGTCCTAGGTTTATGGGACCTTATCCAGTGGTTACACATTTTGGGAAGGTGGCATATAGGTTGATGTTGCCACCTGAGTTTCACAAGTTGCATCTAGTATTTCATGTGAGTATGTTGAGGAAGTGACATCCAGATACAGAGCTAGTGTTGCATCATGTGGAGGTAGAGCTTGATGAGGATATGACCTATGTGGAATGTCTAGTGTTGATCCTTGACCGGAGAGTAAAGAAGTTGAAGAGAAAGGACCTAATACTGGTGAAGGTTCTTTTGCATCATCATGGAATTGAGGAAGCCATGTGGGAACTCGAAGAAGAGATGAGGAGGAAGTACCCCTCCCTTTTCTCTTAGGATTTTGGGGATGAAATCCTTATTAAGGGTTTATTGCTTGAAAGTACCCTACCCCACGTTTTGGGATAACCCTATTTGTTTTGCCTAAGTATGTTGCTCAAAACCTTACTCTAATCATCTGAGATGTAATTAAGGCTTGTAGAAAGCTTAAGTTTCTTCTTTGAGCTTGTTTGGATGATGCTTGTGTTTTGTGGTGTGGTTTTGGTGCAAATTGCAATTCACCCAGAGTAAGGGTTGATGTGCAAGTTTGTCACTGCTAGAGTGTTCCCTCTCACTCTTGGCATCATCTTAAGGGGAGATAGAGAAAAATGGGTGCCTTGTTTGGGTCTTGGTTGTGAGGTAACACCCTTGATGATGTGTAGAACACATGAGTGAGATATGTTTTTCTCTTGGACGTGTTATCTCAGGTTAGAGAACCTTAGAGAGGCTACCATATTAGTTTGTGAGTTTGTAGGGTTATGCCCTATCGATTTGTGAGTGTGTCGGGTTATGTCCTACCAGTTTGTGAGTGTGTAGGGTTAGTCCCTATCAGTTTGTGAGTGTGTAGGGTTTTGTCATATCGGTTTAGTGAGACCATGAACTTGGTAGGAAACCAAGAGGGAGAGATCTAGCCTAGACCATATCACCATGTCTTGCATGTGGTCCCTTCTTTGTGGACAAGTGTCACCTAAGCTCCTAATGTTATGACACCTCTCACATGACCCCTCTCTCATCCCCATAGTATATAATCTTCTTTCTCTCCATGCAAGAGGATCCTTTTGGCCATCCCTGCTTTCTCTCCTTCTTGGTGGATGACCTTGAGAAGCTTTAGGAGATAGAAAGGTTCTCTTGGAGATTGGTGGATGAGTTCTAAGTTGTGGAGTTCCTTGATCATCTTCCATCTTCTACCTTGGTAAGCTATGCTTCCTATCTCTCTTTTTCTTCACGGCCATGGATCATGTGTATCTCCTTTTCATCTTGAGAAATATTAAACTTGGTCTCATTTTATTCCTTGGAGGTGTAGTGGTGGATCATCTTCTACCTTGCGCTTGTGAGCTTGAAGCTTGACCTTAGAACACAGATCTTGGTGGTGATCTTTGAGGCGGGTTATATAACTCTTAACCTCCTTTGTTATTTCACTCTTCATATGGTTTGTTGATCTTCATCTATAGATCATTTATCTCATATATATTAGTAGTTTGTAATGAATTTGAGAACTGTTTTGATGAAGAAATCTCATTTGGTTTGTTACCCATACCTTGTACCTTCTTTCCATGATAGTAGATGGACTAGTGGCTGATCTTCCTAAGTTTGAAGATGACAAGACGAAACATATACTATGTTGTGGGTGGTCGTCATAACTTGCGGTGCCTAAACTAATATGTTTGCTAAACCAACATGCCTTAAGGGTTCTAACCCTTCATTCCCTAGAGGGGTTAAACCATCATGCCCTAGAAGAACTAGACTGATATGCTTGACACCTTAGAATGATATGCTTTGAGGGTGCTAGACTGTCATACCTAGGAGGGTGTCTTGAGATAGAGTGTCAAATTATGGTGCCCAAAGTTGTGCAAGAGGCAGACATGTGCTAACCCTAACCCTATCAACTCGTCATACTTTCAAGTAAGGTTGCCCGATACACCTCATGGGTGGTTAACCCAACAACATGAGTGCTAAACCGATATACCTCATTTGTGGTTAACCCGACACCATGATAATTTGAACCGATACACTATAAGATGGTCTAAACTGATACCTTGTGATGGTAGTCATGATACATCATGTTAATGATAGGGTTACATGGTATTATATGATACCCTATGGGATGGTTGTATGAACAACAAAGGAGTTCTATTTTCAATGACCTTTAATTTCATAACATGCCTTATAGTGATAATAGAAGTGATGATCTAAGATTGGTTGTTGATCCAACCTTGTAAACCCTAATCGTTCAAAGAGAACCCTAACCCTAATGATGTGGTGTGACTGACATGAATCCTTATGGGATGATAGTAATGATGAAGTATTATCTTTCTTATTATAAGTTCCTAACCATGCAGGTAAAACAAGTTGATATGCATAGCTAGATAAGAGCTATGGTGTTTATGATATGTTTGAATGGGCCTTATGAGGTATGTGAGATGTTGGTATCATTAAAAGAGGAGGAAAATGGGTCTTATGACCTAATGATGGTGTATTATCTAATATGAGATGATAATTTTTTCAGTAATGAGATGAGGGGTTTCTAACTCAAAGTATGTGTTCCTTGTGATGAAAATTATGGTGAACGACAAGCATCAAGTGATAATGGGATTAGATCACACCTTATATGCTCAAATATGTTCTGGTGATGTATTATGCCTTTATCTTTGTAGGACTTGTTTAAAGTTTATACGTTGTAACTTGATTGATGCTAAATGACACTTAAATGATCTAACTAATCAAGTGGAACCTAATCATGTTGCTTGCCCAATGTCATAGATCCGTTCAGTGTCAACATTTGCTGAATGGTGAAATGAGTTTAACTCAAAGCGCATATTTTTTAATATGCGGGGGGGGGGGGGTGAGGATGAATATTCCCTTACATCCAAGATATGTGACAAAAAATTGGCTACATGCCATACCCTAGAAAGAGTGTGGCTTTGGGCTGTAGCTCAGTGATATGAGATACATGATTGTCTATGGGCCAAACTTTGGATAGAGTGCCGCTTCAGGTTGTAGCTCAGTGATATGAGATACAAGATTGGATGTGGGCCATACCCTGGAAAGTGTGTGGCTTTGGGTCGTAGCTCAATGATATGTGATACATGATTGGATGTGGGCCATACCCAAGAAAGAGTGCGGCTGTGGTCCATAGCTCAATTTCACTATAATGGTGACCTGTACCAAGGAGGGCTAGGTTTGCAAAGATGGACTGTGTGTCGCTAGAAGTAGTCTGACTAGTGATGTCATTGTAGGATTCACTCATGTATGGACTATGAGGTTTGGTGAGGTCATGGATTTGGCCTTCCACTAGACCTGGTATGGCACCGATTTCAACTTCACAGTGGTCGGTTAGATTTGGGTGGTATGACTCAAATCCTCGGGGAATAATAAAATACGTAAACATGTGTGTAGTATACTTGTATAGGATCGAATATGGAAACATTGGATTAGGACTTACTTGATTTTGTACTGTATTGTTAGTAGAAGATATACATGTTCTTCATATTGCTTTTATAATGTTTAGATGTCTCATAATCCAATAGTAATTTCTTATTCTGTTAATAATGATTACCTGGTTATCATGGTTGTAACTTAACTGCTTTCTTTAATCATCTTCATCTGTGATAATAATAGAGTTGGTGGAGAGTTTTATCTCCCACTAAGATTTGGAATATCACACCATGGGTTTCCCACATCCTTTTTAGGTGGATGTTCATGAGGAGGAAGATATCATGTAGGAGAGGTTGAGGAGCAGCAAGAAAGTAAGTAGTTGATAAGGTCGAAAATGTTGTTGGATGTCTTTTGTTGTTAGAGTTCTAAAGTCATCCCTGTACACTCGGGTCTTTGGGAATGTTTTATAGACGTTCTTTCGATATGTGGTTGGCTTGTATGCCTCTCTTGTACAGAGCTATGGTCGATATATGTGTATATATTTTAGACATGTTTTCTTGTAACAATCTAATGACACTCACAGTAAGTGCTTGGTGACGTGAAAGGACTTGTATGAAAAGGCTTTTGTTGTTTGGCAGTTATATGAGAATGGTTTTAAATTTTAATATTTTCTAGTAATACATTTTTTTAATCTTTCTTCTGTGTTTTTGTTTTGAGTAATCTCATTTGTGTGGCGTGCGACATCACACTTCATACATGATCATAAAAATAGCTCAAGTGAGGTTTCTAACATCATGCATAGTGGAGGAAAAAGAATGATCAACATGTATTTTTGAGTATCTTATGCATAAGGCCTTTACTCCACGAATTGACATTTCATATATCACCTCACTTGCAACTAATGATGAGCTTCATAAACATAAGTCACATAATATTTGACCTAAATTAGTTAAAGGATTGCTTATCTCATCATGATTGAGTCTTCTACCCATCACATTTTTTTCTTCCCAACTCTCACATATAGGATTGAATCATGCAAAAGGACTCAACTCATCTACTCAGGAGTAATCCGAATTAATACACATCATTTTACATATATCCCATATTTTTCATATATTGTAGGGTAGGTCCTATGACCCTCTCCTAGTGGATCTCACTATCTCTGGAGTTTACCACATATCTTGTCCTAACACTAGAGGTCCTCTTTTGTAAAAGAGCTTGAGGCTCATGCATATTCAACCTTAACTTGACTTAGCTCATCTTAAGTAAGAAAAGAGAATGTACTTTCATCATCATGACTTAACTTAGAACCATCCAAAGTGGATTCAAATCTTATAAAACATAAATCATTATAAGGAAAAGTATATCATCAGAGATCAAATTTAGATACCGTTACACATGATTTTATCATTTGCTACTCTACCATCTACTCCAACTATCAAATATATGATAAGGCTCTAGACATCTAATCAAGACTATTCTCTCTTCTAGACTGATGTCACCCCCTTTCACTTAGGTTGCATGAAAACCTACTACTCTCTTATGCGAGGGAAACATTTTCATATTTACATATATTTAATAAAATATTATAATATTTTTCTCCAAGAAAGAAGATGTCAGAGGAAACTATTGAGGCTCAAGCTGATTGAAAAAAAACCAAATCATAAAAATGAGTGTCCCACACACAGTCAATAGTCCAGTTCCATGGTGAGAACAAGGTATATATCAATGAAGAAACCTTATACATATGAGCTCTATAATGATATGGTTTCACACACTTGTCTAAACCCAGTTCTCAAACATCTAGGTTCTAACTTAGAGGGTAAGTCAATCCTTATTTCTGTAGAACAACTTGCTAAATTTCTAGGGTTTAAAGTGAAAGGTGAAATTTAGTTTTATGTTTTATGGTGAGCAATTGTTGGGTGTGGCTATTATTCATGATCTGATACCAAATGTAACGTTCCCTGATTTTTCCGTTTCCAAACTTAGAAGGCCCAAGAGGACAAACCTAAAAATGTTAGCTAATTGTTTTATAGAGCGATGCGGATGCATAATATTCATATATGAACATACAACTATAGGCATACACCAAAAATTCTCAACATTAAACATGTGTATATTACAAGATGAATGATTACAACAAGATTTACTAAGACATTAAAAGGAAACTTGTGCCAGAACCAATTGGATCGGAATGACGGGAAGGATAGGGTTCTCATGTGGTGGCAGCCATGGGGGAAGTTTCGGCGGTGGTTAGGGCCGTGGCTGGATGGATCGTCCGTTGGATCCACATGACGACCCTTGCAATGGTGTGTACGCTGATCACGATGCAAGAAGAACCATCAACAAAGATGTTACATCTCTTCCAGAAGGCATGGAGATGGACGTGGAGACGACCTCTGAAACTAGAAAAAGCACATGACCGTCGTACGCTGATACGGTCGCTGGTAGACCAGTTGGCTCACTGACATACGAAAACCCAATCTCACCTAATGTCCTTCTTGACACGGACACACCATTGATCTAAGAGGCATCCTACCATCATTCTCAGTCTACAATGAAGCCCTCCAGCCCCTCCTTGAACCTTGGAAATTCACAGTAGTTGTCAAGGCTATTGGAATCAATATAGGCTTTAAAGCCTTAGTCAATAAGATCTATTCCATATGGGAACCAAAGCAGGAGTTTCAAGTTATTGATCTAGAGAATGGATACTATATCATCCAGTTCTCTGGCCAGGATGACATCATCAACTCAATGACCGGTGGACCCTAGATGATATTTGGGAACTACCTGTCGATTCAATTGTGGTCACCATCCTTCCGGCCATCTAATCCTATCCCATGAAAACTTGTTGTATGGGTTAGGATCACAGAGCTCCCTATCTTCCTATTCCAAAATCAGTTGCTAGTTTCCATCAGAAACTCGACTGAAAAAACTAGAAAAGTTGATGCTCACACACTCCAGGGCCACATAGGAAAATTTGCAAGAATTGCGGTCGAAGTGGAAATCTCAAGACCCCTATTGCCGACCATCTTCATGTTGGTATGTATGCCCTCAGAGCCAATCATGGGATGATTGGTGGGATACATTAAGATCGATTTGATAAACATCAAAGGCAAGCATCCAATTCTTTCTGGTTCAATTATATGAGATCGTGATAGAATCGATTGAGTGTCTAGAGAATCATAGTACTCAATGACATATGCTTTCAGGTTGAGGACCTGAACGATGAGATCATACGGATGCTAAGAGTTTGTATATTCTCATTTTGTCCCTAGTCGGATGTCATTGTGGAAGGTAGATAGACAACAATGGCACACAAGACTAGATTGTGGTGTTAGTTGATGACAGAATCTCATTAGTCATGATATAGAGATATCAAACCAAACACATAGGTACTTGTTAGAGAACAAGTGTACCAGACAGACCCACCGTGAGTTTGACACATGGAACCATGACATGGTAGTCACAGTCAGTACTCACAGTAATGGTGGTGAGCATGATTCTTTGACTTGAAATCACTACACTCAACACATGTCGTTGGGCACACTTTGACATCATCAAACACAATCCTGAAACATGGGTTGTTATAAAGGTGATGATTGGGTGGTTTTGACACATGGGGCTTTTGAGGGGTGAGTGATAGATATGGGATTTGTCCCTCCTGAGGGAGTTTGATATCCATGGCCACTTGATGAGTAGGATTGAGAAAGGAGTGCATGCATGTGTGAATCAATATATGATATTGATGTCATACATATCTCTTCCAATCTATTATGAGATCAAGAAAGTGAATGAACATTGACATGATGACTGTTCCATGCCTCGAGTTCATTCGGGATATCAGTGACAAAGGAATTATACATTCACTATAACACCATTCACGGATTGTAGGATTGAAAGTTGTTCTCCAACTTTCTATTTCACTTGGGTAGTGCTGATGTGTGACTAGGCACTGCTCTTTGTTTGTGAAGTCATAAGTGTTATGGACTTTCACTGCCAACGTGAAATGGACCTGCAGGGTCACACACATAGGATTTAACCTTAAAGAGGAGTTTTTTTCACAAAAAATGTTTAGATTGATTATTAAAGGAGTTTAGTAGTTCAATTAAACACTCAATTAATTGATAGCTCAATGTCATAATGTTCAAGGTGTTGGACACATTGATTGGAGTATCAGATTGATTGAAACTGCAATTGACTGATTCTGCACAATCTGCACTCCCAACCGATCGGCTCATGTGATGAACCGATCGACTCAGCTTGGTGAACCGATCGACTCAGGTTGTGAGTCAATCGGCTCATGGACAGGGTGAAATGATTGCTTCAAGTGTTGAAACGATCGGTTCAACTGATGCAACCGAGCAAGTTGGGAAAGTCAGGTTGGTGAGAAATTTCCTTTCGTTTCACTTGCCTAATTTGATTGGAACAAGGATTGGTATTTGATACCAATTAGAAACAAAAGATGAATTGTCAATCGGGAACTGACCAGGACCATGAACCGATCGTTTCATGGGTCCCAACCGATCGGTTGAGGTGTCAACCGACCGGCTCAGGTCCCTAACTGACCATTTCAGAAATGAAACGATCGGTTCAGGTTGTGCAGTTGGTTGTTTTTGTGGATAATCTCGAACCCTTCTACTCCTGCTTTAGTCCCACATTGCCCGGGATAGAGAACCCTGTCCCATGACCCTCCTATTAATATAGGGGTATTAGGGGCTTCTCAAAGAAAAACACAGTGCAACCAGTTGCTCTGTGAAGTTGTCGTTCTCTCTAGTTTTGGTAACCAAGAGAGCCCGAGCAAGTGCTACCCGATAAGGGAGGCACAACAAGAGAAAGACAACTACAGAAACTGACTGGTGGCAGGAGAGTTTGTCAGTGACTAGTACACTGATAGGAGGGTACGACTCCTTCCAATTCCTTGTGGGACAAGGAGATTGGAGTTCCATGTGGTCCGTGTGGACTACTTCAGAGGCGGGAGATTTCTACCACTCGGAGGACAACTGTCAATCCCTACAGTCCTGACGAGACCAGGAGTCGTCAGTCCCAGTGCGACCAGGAGCTGCACAGACACTGTCCAAGACTGGAGGTGAAGACCGCACAAGCCGTGAGGTATTGTCGCCGAGCAAGCCTCGGGACAAGGTATGATTCCACAAACCATCCTTTCCTATTGTATAGACATTGATGCGTTTCCTTGTTCTGGGTTTGGGGAGGAGAAAATTTTTTGTTTCCGCTGCCTTCTCTGCCTCCCTAAAACCCAACAGTGGTATCAGAGCCACGTCAACTACTCTATACTTTTGGAATTATCGATATGATCGATTTTGGTTTGTCTCTTTTGTTTATTGCATACGATGCGAATAAAATTGGCTTTATGCATGTCCAATCCTAAATCCGCAAATCCCAATTTACATATATGATATGTATTATGAATGCACTCGATATGCATCGCCCTTAAACGAGTTTTTGGTGGATGTATAGAGTGGTTATGGCCAATAAACCCTATCTGTGTATGGTTGTATGTGGTTGCTTGCATCTCGATCTGCGCACCGATCTTCTTTCTCTTATTCCTGATGTAACTCGAAATAATTCAAGATTTCTTTCTTACCTTTGCTCCCCTTGAATGTAACTTGAGGTTTCTCCTTTTACAATGTAAAATAGGATAGAATTTTATTTCTTGTTATGTCAAAGAACGAAGGACATCCTGACGACAACTGAGACGATCAGTTCAAGGCGTGAACCGATCGGTTGACGTTCGAGATGATTGATTCAAGGAGTGAGCCGATCAGTTAATGACCAGTTCGAGGAGCGAGACGAGTGGGTGGCGTCCATGATGAGATGCACGATGACCAGGCAAACCGATCGGTTGGAGGAGCCAACTGATCGGTTGGTGGCACCCAGCCGACCGGCCTGATGACGATCCGATCAGTCATGTGATGAGTTGATCAAACCTAGAAAGGCAAGGCATAAAGTTCATCTTGTACATGTTGCATGTGATGTAGACCTAGATGACCGTGATTCCTCTTAGCTCGAGGAATCACATTAGGATGGCCATAATCATCGCTTTTATCATTTTGCATGTTTTCTATGGGATATAGCATGTATATGATACATACTATATATTGTGGTGATTGGATATGTATATGTATATAAAAACCAAATCCCTCATTAAATATTAAGTTTTAGATGCCTTCTAAATGCGACACACGTGAAAATATTGATCGACCAAGTGTGGGCACGCCCTAGCGTGGTGCACTGTCTATCTCATGGAAGCGTGAAGGATGGATATGTGGGTCTTCCCTAGCAGGGTGCATATTCATCGTGTTTGCTTTGGGTCGGACTTAACAAGGTGACCTAGATAGGATCTAGCACCTTGAGGCATGGAGATGATCATGGAAAGGAGTTGCATATGACATCTTATCAAGAGTTGCATATGATGCAATTGGCAAGAGTTGCCTACCTGAGAGATCTAGGTTGTGGGTGACAACCCTAGCTGGTCTATGACTTAGAGGATTTCAGGATCTTTCCCACTAGAAGGTTGTACATTGCAATCTTCCGAATTGATGGTGAGGGATATCAATTTTAACTAAAATAGTGGGAGCGATAATTAATTAAAGGCCTAATTATATCATCAACATCTCAAATCAATCAATTAAGTCAAAAATGAGTTTTTGGACTAAAATTGCATATTTCCTTTTGTAGTACAAATGG
The DNA here is from genome assembly GCA_963693085.1 of Alisma plantago-aquatica. NCBI lineage: Eukaryota > Viridiplantae > Streptophyta > Magnoliopsida > Alismatales > Alismataceae > Alisma > Alisma plantago-aquatica. The sequence goes on from OY856409.1 coordinate 917,199,720, forward strand.
CAACAAACAACAATCACTTTTCTTTGCGATCAGTCTTTGAGACCAAAAAATTAAATGGGAATTTTTCCACGATTGGTTAGGACATTGAGAAGCGTTCTCAATCAAAGAGCGAAAGCTCTAAGTCCTAGTTATACCAGAACCAGATGAACTCGATCCCACCATATCAATGGCTGAAAGTATGCTTATGGAAGCATACCGAGGAAGACATTGATGAGGAGTGCTTGATGTTGTGTTCTCTGAACTATGAGTTGCAGAGACAACATGAGACATATGATGTCTCTAAGACACTGTCTTAGTATGTCATGATAGAAGGAGATCCAGTAAGGTATTCACACACTCAATGTGATTGGGTATGTGGAAAACCTGACTAAGAAGGATTCCCTCTGAGAGAAGAGTTTGCTATTGGTATGATACTACAAATGTTGCGAGAATCATACAATTCATGATAAGCTACAACATGACCAACTTTGACAAGCGTTGACAGAGTTGTTGGACATGTTGAGGATAGTAGAGGCAAAGATGAAGAAAGACAAACCATAATCTTTGATGTGATCAAAGAAAAGGTAATTCTTAAGGGCAAGGACAAGGGCAAAGCAAAGAAGTGTTCTGATGCTAGCCAGCAATCCAAGCCGTCTTCAGCCTCAAGGCACATGGGGAACGGGTGTATGAGGGAATTTCCCTCTATATCTAGAAGAACAAAAGAAGATGAAGGAGGGGATGGAGATCTCCACCTAAGGTATCATGAAATGAATCGCTTCTTTATCTGAGGTATATGATACCAAGATATGGATATGCCATATATTATATGCAATATCCACAAAGAAGTGATGACCTTTGTGAAAGACCAAGAAAGGAGTACCCATTATTGGAGCAAGTGTTGCTGCCATAGATAGGAGTACCTTTCAGCCTAAAGGGCATGGAACATAGAGTTACGCAATGCTATTTCATATTTGCCAATAGATAGAAACACTTTATTTTGCATATTGTATGACAATGATGGCAATCAATAAAGAGATGTTTCAATTTCTAAAGATATGATCTATGTCGCAATGTCGTGTTTATCTTGTGGTATTTGATATGCATAAGATAAAATGATACCTAAAAGTTATAGATAACTCAAACAATCAAATTAGCATCAATCATGAGAAATTCATTTCTAGTTTCCATGTGATGGATAAATCTAGACTCTTTTGGTTAGAGAACCAGTAAGAGACATGAATATCTTGGACATGATTAATTAATCTTCACTAATGGTAGTGGGAGAATGATTATCCTATTAGGTATGATACATGTGATGAATTTACATACCTATTGGAACAAATGCTAATACTTCAAATGGTGTTTAGAGAAATACCAATATGAATATCTTGAAGTGTTCAAGAATATCATAAATGAAGTAAAAATTTGGTAAAGTGTTAATTCTTGATGAGATCAATGAATGAAATACTTGGACCAAATGTTTGAGATCCTTATGAGTGATTATGATAGTGTATCATAGTGAACTCCTGATTAAGGCATGGTGATGTCTAAATCAAGAAGGGATCATACTCTAAGGAGTTAGAGAATGATTATCAAATAAATGAATTCTTCTTAATAAAATAATACCCCACACTAATAAAGGACATTAAGAATCACAAGGAGTTGTAAGTTCTTATATCCTTGACGGATACACCTCGTTTATCTATGTGATGAGTTGTTCATGTGATGAGTCAACTATCTAGATGAATATGAGGAACCGAATTTTGAGTTATGGTTTATGACCATTTCATCCTAAATGACATCCATATGAACCATAAGGTATGACCTTGATGGTAGAACCCATTGGATGAAATCCATAAGTGCAAATGAATCTTAAGTGTTAAGACACATGGATAACATTTTCAGAAGGATGATGCTTGTTGATTGCAACTTAATGACTGAAACATTTAGCATATGGATACCAAAACTGCATTCCTATGAGGAATAAAACAAGGATGTGTACATGACACAACCTATAAGGTTTATGAATCCACTAATGCAAATGAAATCTATAAGTTACAATGGACTAATCAATGTGATTGATTGAGTACAAGCAACTCAGAATTGGATCTTTACTTTGATGATAAAGTCAAAGGGTTTGACTGATATGTCAAAGATAAAGAAGGGATCTGTGATTTAGTGGGAGCGTGTTCACATTCCACATGTTGATGTGAAATGGAAATGTTCTAAAAATGGAAATCCAAAAGTGGAAATTATCTTTAAGGAAGATAGAGATGTTTCCTATGTGATAGGAATAGAGATCTATAGAGATAGTTCTCGAAAACCTCTTAACCTGAAAAGAGAAAACATACATTGGCAATCTGTACTAAAGGGTTTAGTATGCACAGATTCAGTGGGAGAAAACCTGTCCATGTTACATGGAGTTAGTATCCCAAGGCCAAGTGTCCAATTCTTATGAAGAATGGGAACACTAAGAATATATATGGATCTATCATGTATGTAATCATCCCATTATCTTGCATGGCAAGAACAAAATGCATTCATCATCTTGTATGTAGGACATGGCAATATGATGTGCTCATCCTGATAAGTCATATGTGGGACATGACGAGTGAATGTCTATCTACTTCCAGTAAGGGTTACTGGAATACCATGAGAACTTGATAAGTACTTGAGAAGTACTAGTTCTATGGAGATAAGTAAGAGTTCAATGTAAAGAGTTACATCGATGCGAACTTCCAAAAAGGTTAGAAAATTAATCGCAATATATATAGGATATTTAAAAGTGAAAGTTTGTTGATAATTGGAAGTGTTCCAATAAAACCATTTAAAAGGAAATGCTGAGTATCTATGTGTTGGAGAACAATAGTGGATACTATATGGATATAGAAGTTCACGAGATGAACTTATAGATATTCCGCTCATTGATGACAAGTACGGAATCCTTGATCATGCAATATGGCTAAAGGTTAGCAAAGGAATACTAGATCACATATTACGACAACTCCATCTCGTACAACGAAGAGATGAGAGACATGCAATTTATACTGACTTTGGCAAGGTGTTTCCATTACTCACTATGATCGCAATAGAGCACAGTAACATGTGGGACATGTTTGAAGATCACTATTAATATGATTCAAGGATGATTGGCTCGCAATGCAAGTGGGAGTCTGTTGGTATGTATGCCCTGAGAGCCAATCATGGGATGATTGGTGGGATACATTAAGATTGATTTGATAAACATCAAAGGAAAGCTTCCAATTCTTTCTGGTTCAGTCATATGAGATAGTGATAGAACATATTGAATGTCTAGAGAATGACAATACTCAATGACGTATGCTTTTAGGTTGAGGACCTGAACGATGAGATCATACGAATGCTATGAGTTTGTACATTCTCATTTTGTCCCTAGTCGGATGTCATTGTGGAAGGTAGATAGACAGCAATGACACACAAGACTAGATTTTGGTGTTGGTTGATGACAGAATCTCATTAGTCATGATATAGAGATATCAAACCAAACACATTGGTACTTGTTAGAGAACAAGTGTACCGGACAGACCCACCGTGAGTTTGACACATGGAACCATGACATGGTAGTCACAGTCAGTACTCACAATGATGGTGGTGAGTGTGATTCTTTGACTTGAAATCACTACACTCAACACATGTCGTTGGGCACACTTTGACATCATCAAATGCAGTCCTGAAACATGGGTTGTTATAAAGGTGATGATTGGGTGGCTTTGACACATGGGGCTTTTGAGGGGTGAGTGATAGATATGGGATTTGTCCCTCCTGAGGGAGTTTGATATCCATGGCCACTTGATGAGTAGGATTGAGAAAGGAGTGCACGCATGTGTGAATCAGTATATGATATTGATGTCATGCATATCTCTTCCAATCTACTCTGAGATCAAGAAAGTGAATGAACATTGACAGGATGACTGTTCCATGCCTCGAGTTCATTTGGGATATCAGTGATAAAGGAATTATACATTCACTTTAACACCATTCATGGATTGTAGGATTGAAAGTTGTTCTCCAACTTTCTATTTCATTTGGGTAGAACTGATGTGTGACTAGGCACCGCTCTTTTCTTGTGAAGTCATAAGTGTTATGGACTTTCATTGCCAACGTGAAATGGACTTGCAGGGTCACACACATAGGATTTAACCTCAAAGATGAGTTTTGTCCACAAACAATGTTTAGATTGATTACTAAAGGAGTTTAGTAGTTAAATTAAACACTCAATTAATTGATAGATCAATGTCATAATGTTCAAGGTGTTGGACACATTGATTGGAGTATCAGATTGATTGAAACTGCAATTGACTGATTCTGCACAATCTGCACTCCCAACCGATCGACTCATGTGATGAACCGATCGGCTCACCTTGTTCGGTTCAACTGATGCAACTGAGCAAGTTGGGAAAGTCAAGTTGGTGAGAAATTTCCTTTCGTTTCACTTGCCCAATTTGATTGGAACAAGGATTGGTATTTGATACCAATTAGAAAAAAAGATGAAAAGTCAATCGAGAACTGACCAGGACCATGAACCGACCATTTCATGGGTCCCAACTGATCGGTTGAGGTGTCAACCGACCGGCTCAGGTCCCCAACCGACCGTTTCAGAATTGAAATCATCGGTTCAGGTTGCGCAATTGGTTGTTTTTGTGGAAAATCTTGAACCCTTCTACTCCTGCCTTAGTCCCACATTGCCCGGGATAGAGAACCCTGTCCCATGACCCTCCTATATATAGGGGTACTTGGGGATTCTCAAAGAAAAACACAGTGCAACCAGTTGCTCTGTGAAGTTGTCATTCTCTCTAGTTTTGGTAACCAAGAGAGCCCGAACAAGTGCTACCCGATAAGGGAGGCACATCAAGGGAAATATAACTGCAGAAAGCGACTGGTGGCAGGAGAGTGTGTCAGTGACTAGTACGCTGATAGGAGGGTATGACTCCTTCCATTTCCTTGTGGTACAATGAGATTGGAGTTCTAGGTGGGCCGTGTGGACTACTTCAGAGATGGGAGATTTCTGCCGCTCAGAGGACAACTGTCAATCCCGATAGTCCTGGCGAGACCAGGAGTCGTCAGTCCCGGTGCGACCAGGAGCTGCACAGACACCATCCAAGACCGGAGGTTCAGACCATGCAAGCCGTGAGGTATTATCTCCGAGCAAGGTTCGGGACAAGGTATGATTCCACAAACCATCCTTTCCTATTGTATAGACGTTGACGCGTTTCCTTGTTCTGGGTTTGGGGAGGATAATTTTTTTTGTTTCCGATGCCTTCTCTACCTCCCCTAAAACCCAACACTTCATCAATGGGGAGCACTTCTACCTTGAATATGAAAACCTCCCCATTGTATGCATGCATTGTGGTCAGGTTGATCACGTTGAGGCTGAATATAAATAGTCGGTATGGCCGGAGACCAATGAAGCCTCCTTTTCTACACCTATCCCACTGCCTGGTGTCACCTACACCATGGCAATACATGCAAAGAAGCCAGAACCAAGGAAGCAGGCCCAAAAGAAACCCGATCCCAAAAAGCCATCATCGACGAAGAAGGTGAACCCGATCCATATCTCAGACACCGAGGTTGAGGTAGATGAAGTTGATTTCACAAAGGTGATCAGCAAAAAGCAGAAGAAAAAAATTTCTGAAGGTACGACAACGGATAAGACGACCTTAAAAACTAATTCCAAGGAGTTTGAGGAATCCATAGTGAACCTGGTGGGGAACGAAACCTCTGCCGACATGCCTCATATAGAGCATGGTGGTCCAAACTACCAATTTCAATCCATGACAAGCAGCTCCGGACAACACCCACACTAGCCCTTTGGCAAACTGGGGAAGGAGAGTGGGAATGGCTTCGTCATCTTGAGAAATCGTAAGGTAGTCTACCAAACTGTTCTTAGCCCAGATCACATCTGTAAGAAGGGCATAATAGATTAAGTAGAGAATGAGCCACCTGATGAAGCAACAGGGACCAATTCTAAGGAAAGCAATGCCAAAAAGGCCCTCAAGTTCGACGATGAACCGGCCAATGAAGAAGCGCATGTTAATATGCATATAGAAACAAATGGGCAATCTGATGGATTGCTCACTGCCATTTAAAGCAACACCCTCTTACTACCCTATCTTCATGTATTGCTGCTGGAACATACAAGGCACATGCCAAGATAGGAAACTCCATTTGATTAAAGAGATGAAGTTTTTCTATAAGATCCACTTCTTTGCAATCATCGAGCTAAGATGTAGCAGCTCTACTGGTTCCAATATCATCCACCAATCGGGCTTTAACTCCTCTCACAGGGTTGAAGCAATTGGTTTCTCAGGAGGCATCTGGATTCTCTGAGATAACGAAAAATGCAACATGGACGTCATCCTCAACCATCATCAGTTCATTCACCTGTATATTAACAAGAGCTGGTTCCTGACCATTGTTTATGGTAGCCCAAACCCTGTGCTTCATAATCATCTCTGGGACCACCTGGAACGCCTATCGTCTGGCATCAACTCTAGATGGTCAGTCATTGGAGACTTTAACACCATGCTCCATACCTCCGAGAAGAAAGGAGGGAAATACTTTGAAAAACACTCTTGTGCCCATTTCAATGAAGTTTTTTTGAATACTAGACTCTCGGACCTATGCATACAAGGCGGTATTTACACCTTCAAGCATGGCAATCTCTTTGAAAGGCTAGAGCGAGCCATTGCTAATGATGAGTGGATCATACACTTTGGTGATGCCACTGATGAGTGCATACTCATCATGGAATTCAACTGCCTTTTTTTTGGAACAAAGTCAACTCCAATTCACCCTTTTTACCAAATATGAATCATAATGTGTAAAACTACTTGGCTGATTCAATAATCAAGGTTTTAACTAAATATCTTTCATTTAATGCAGGAAAATCAAGCAACTCCATGCATACGGTCTCAAGACCGTTTGGATCCTTGCGGCCTCAAGACCGTTTGGGTCCACACGGTCCCAAGACCGTTTGGTGGAATACACAAAGAACAAATGACAAAACTGGCTGCCAAAGAAAGCCATGCGGTCTCAAGACCGTTTGGTCCCATGCGGTCTCAAGACCGTTTGGTCCCATGCGGTCTCAAGACCAGTTGGTCCCATGCGGTCCCAAGACCGGTTGGTCCCATGCGGTCTCAAGACCGTTTGGTCCCATGCGGTCTCAAGACCGTTTGGTCCCATACGGTCCCAAGACCGTTTGGTCCCATGCGGTCTCAAGACCATTTGGTCCCATGCGGTCTCAAGACCGTTTGGTCCCATACGGTCTCAAGACCGTTTGGTCCCATACGGTCCCAAGACCGTTTGGTCCCATGCGGTCTCAAGACCGTTTGGTCCCATGTGGTCCCAAGACCGTTTGGTCCCATGCGGTCCAAAGATCGTTCGACGCAAGCGCAAGCTGCATGCCCACGCCAAGGCCAGGACCGATCAAAGCAAACCGTTTGGCGCCCAAACGGTCTCCAAACCGTTTGGTGCCCAAACAATCTCAAGACCGTTTGGTGCCCAAACGGTCTCCAAACCGTTTGGGATCAGATCGAAACCTATAAATAGACCCCCAGGGTCTCCATTTGGAGGGGGGATCCAGACGCCGATAGGCTGCCAGAGCACCACCCCGATCAAGTTTCACTCCATCTACTGCTGGTGTTGCATCCAAGGAGGCCAAGAAGAGAAAGAAGACGGAGCAAGGAGTGCACCTTCTTCAACGGGCTGCGTCCACCCTCTGCACCGAGCTCATGGCGGATCTATCTTTCTCTCCTATCCTTCTTGTATCTCGCATCATGAGCGAGTAGTCCTCTTCCGCTGGGGTGCGGGGACTAGCCCCGCTGCCCATGCAAACCATGTTCTTTTATTAAACTTTACATGGCAATGTATATAACTCTTCATTTTGTCGATTATCGTTAAGCTTGTAGGTTGGTTATGTGATGGTTTCCATCTTTGTACTCCCTATGTCGCAAGAACTTCTATGCATGGGTATGAATGTCGATTAGTATGTTAGACTCCTTGATGAGAACTTCTGATGGGATTCCTTGAGGTTGTAAGTGTATGATCCACGAGTGGACGAGCCATCTAGCCTTCGGTGACGCTTCTGTGCGCCTGACGCCCATATGGGGGGTTCACAACCTTAGTTGGATTTTGTATCTTCTTGCTATTCGTCGATGTTTACTCGTATTATAATCGCTTATCTGCTTAACGGTTGACGTGGTTGACTCCTTGACGAGAACTTCCGATGGGATTCCTTGAGGTCGTGAGTGTATGATCCGCGAGGGGACGAGCCATCTAGCCTCCGGTGATGCTTCTGTGCACCTGACGCCCGTATGGGGGTTCACAGCCTTAGTTGGATGTTGTATCTTCAGAACCGTAAGACATGTGATCCGGATGGTGACGAGACATCTGATGCCTATGGTGATGCTTACGCGGACCTGACGCGCGTATGGGGGGTTCTGCAGCAGCTCTATTTGAAGTGTTGTTTCTTGCCTGGTTTGTTTGCAAAAGAGTATGTTGTGTGTGTAGCGGTGGTCAAACCCGGTACCATCCCAGCGATTCCATATCATTGATCCAAACCCATCTTTTAATTCAGCTTGTACTTTCCTGCATTCAGTTTAAACAACCCAAATCAAACTATTGTTCTAAATATTAGTTTTACTAGAGCTAGATCTAACTGACAAGGATTCTTAAAAACGTTGTCCTTTGGGTTCGATCCTCAACTATACTCCGATAAGACTCGTCCACTTGTAAGTGGTATTGTTGCACTTGGTTTTGGTAAAAGCACGGGGATTTCAGCCCCGGGTGAATTTGTTAGTGCATTCAAAAACCACATCAAATTCTGGCGCCGTTGTCGGGGACAACGGAATCAGTCAGTCTAATCTAGTTCTATTAAGACTAATCTAGGATTTTGTTTTCCTTTTTGAAACTATCGCTTATCTACTTGATCTTTGTTCTACTTTGTGGATCTCATTCTCAAATCCTCTTAATTTTCAGGTGCTCCCCAACGCACAGTGCATGCACCGATCAGACAGTCCCGGACTCACATCGAGCTTCGATCCTGAAATAGATAGAACCTTCCATCGTCAGATCAGGGAAAATCAGGCAAGGATGGCACAAGAAGAAGAAGTAGCCTGCAGAGTGGCTCAAGCCATCAATGCACAAAGAGAGAGGCTCATGCAAGAAGCTAGAGCTGCGGTTCAACAAGAGATCTTAGCTGCACAGTCAGCAGCGCAAGCAGCGGAACTTCAGAAAGACCTTAGAGAGTTCTCTATCCCAAAAGCTGCAAATGTCTATCATCTGGTGCAGCCTCCTCCCATCGAAGCTACCAACTTTGAGATTAGAGCACATTGGATAACTTTGCTTCAGAACAACCCCTTCTACGGCAGACAAGCTGAAGATAGCCAAGGTCATCTTCTCAGATTCATCGACCTTTGTGCTATGACGAAGCAAAATGGAGTCACCGATGATGCCATTCGACTCTGTCTTTTCAAGTATTCTCTTGCTGATAGGGCCATCAGTTGGTACAATTAACTACAGAGTGAAGTACCTATTACTACATGGGAGCAACTCCAAAACACTTTCCTGGAAAAGTTCTACCCCCCATCGCTTACATATGAAATCAGGGGATGAATCACAAATTTCACTCAAGTCCCTGGAGAAACCCTTGCCGAAGCATGGGATAGGTACAAGGAGCTCCTACGTAAATGCCCACACCATGGAATTCCTAAGAACCAGCTTATAGAAATATTCTACAGGGGTGTGGAAGATGACGTAAAGATGTTCCTTGACTCCTCGTCTGGGGGGAACTTCATGCGGCAAAGTTACGATAGCGCACGGAGAGTCGTCACCTTGGGAGCAGAAAATCAAGCCAATTGGGGCAGATCTGTTGGCAAAGGAGTCTTAAAGGTATCCATGGATGAAGCTATCCCAGAATACAAATCTATAACTGAAACTTTGAAGGTCTTAGTTGCAAAGCAAGATCACATAGAATCATCCCTTGCTGTGATTGGAAGAAGACATTCTCCTACCAGGCAACCAGAACAAGTCAAGTCCACTTTCTTGTTTTGTGAAGCATGCAAAGGCACTGATCATTCCACACTGTCATGCAATGTTCTCTATGATGTTGTTTTAAGCAACGCCTGCGAATAAGGAAATAATTGCCAGATGGAAAATCTTAATGCTATTAATACCATCCTTGGGCAGAACTATTACAATCCAAATCAAAATAGGAATCACCCAGGCTTTCAATACGGAAACCCTTCAGGAGCTATGAACTCACATCAATTCAGTCTGAACAATCAACTAGAGGCCCATCAGGGTACCAGTTTAACCAACAACAAAACTTTGGGAATCAAGGAAACTTCAAGGGAAGCTTTCAGAATAGAAACTACAATAACTATCAGATTCTCAATCAACAACAAGGACAGTAAGGATCCATCCCTTCTGATGACAAGCTATCTACCATTGAAAAGTTGTTGCAAACACAACAAAAAATGATAGCCAACCAACAAGCCCAACAGAAGGCTATTGAAACTCAACTGGCTCAACTTGCTGCTAGTATTAAGCCACCAGCTGGGGTTTTTGCTGGACAACATGAGAACAATCCGAAACATCTTGAGCAGCTGAAGGTTGTCACCACAAGATTAGGGAAAGGTCATTCGGATTCCCCAACGAACACGACTGTGGTTATCCCTGACGAGAGTGAACCTGTGACTGTCCAAAACTTGACAAAACCAAAATTGCAACCGGAAGAAAACGATACTGAGGAGGGAAATTCTGAAAAGATTTCTGATGAAGGAACTGAGACACCAGATCCAGATATTCCGGTATATAATCCTCGTATTCCTTTCCCATCCCGTCTGAGGCAAACCAAGCTTGATACTAGATTCATCAAATTTAAAGAGGCTATGAAAAAACTCCATGTTGATATACCGTTCTTGGATGCTCTTGCTGAGATACCAGCTTGGACCAAGTCTCTAAAGTTGCTTCTCACTAAGAAGTACATCACTGAAGAGTATGAAACTGTAAAACTGGCTACGACCACATCAAATATCATACTCAGCAAGATGCCAAAGAAACAGAAAGATCCAGGATCCTTTGGAATCTCTTGTCACATTGGTGACTCATCGTGCAAAAAAGGACTGGCAGATCTTGCCGCAAGTATTTCTATTATGCCATTCAGTTTATGTAAGAGATTAGGGTTCGCAGAATTGCTTCCAACAATTATGATCATTCAACTTGCGGACAATTCGATCAAAAGACCGTTAGGAATTCTCGAAGACATCCCAGTCAAGGTAGGCAAGGACGCATATGTTCCATGTGATTTTGTCATCATGGACATCAAAGAAGACACCAGATACCCTCTTATCTTTGGTCGTCCTTTCCTTGCAACTGCAAGAGCCCTTATTGATGTCGAAGCGGGAACCTTACTGCTAAGGTTAGGCAAAGAGACTCTCGAATTTAAAGTTTTTGAAAGTATGAGAAGACCAAGTATACATGAGGAAGTCTATCTGATAGATTGTGTTGAGCAAATGTCACAACTAACTCAAGAATATCACGAGTTATGTGATCCCTCAGAAACTTCTCTATCCAACCTTTTTAGTGAAGAACCTATTGACCAACAAGTTAAGGATTGCATCGAATTTCCCAACTCTACTAAAGAAAATGCTGAAGCTACTTACGAAGAATTAAAGACTACCGGAATTTCAGAAGGAATCAGTGAAAAACCAGACCCCCCTGAAATGAAGCCCCTACCTGAAGGGCTAAAGTATATTTTTTATAAATGATCTCAAAGCTTGCCCAGTGATCATAAACTATGATCTAACAACCAAACAAGAAGAGAAACTTCTAGAGGTATTAAGGGAGAGGAAGAAAGCCATAGGCTATAAGATGAGTGACCTTACAGGGGTCAGTCAAGCCTTGTGCATGCACATGATCCCCATGATGGAAGACCACAAGCCAACCATCAAACATCAATGAAAATTGAACCCGAATATGAAGGAAGTGGTCCGTCGCGAGATCATCAAACTTCTTACAGCTGGGATAATATACCCGATATCGGACTCACCATGGGTGAGCCCAATCCATGTGGTACCCAAGAAAGGAGGGACTACCGTTATAAGAAATGAAAACAATGAGCTCATCCCCACTCGAACATTCACTGGGTGGCGGATGTGTATTGATTATAGAAAATTAAACAAGGCCACTCGAAAGGATCATTTTCCTATGCCCTTCCTCGATCAAGTGTTAGAAAAATTGTCCCATCAAGAATATTTCTCTTACCTGGACGGTTACTCTGGATTCTATCAGATTCCCATACATCCAGATGATCAAGAAAAAACAACTTTCACATGTCCCTTCGGGACATATGCTTTTAAAAGGATGCCGTTGGTCTGTGTAATGCCCCCACAACCTTTCAACGTTGCATGGCCGCTACTTTTGAGGGGCTTACTGAAAATGTCATGGAGGTCTTGATGGATGATTGCTCTGTATATGGGGACTCCTTTGATTCCTGTCTTAAGCATCTCTCCATTGTTCTCAAACATTGTGAAGAAGCACATCTGGTGCTAAATTGGGAGAAATGCCACTTTATGGTAAAGGAAGGCATTGTCCTCGGTCATAGGATTAGCAACAGAGGAATTGAAGTCGATAAAGCCAAGATAGAAGTCATATCCCAATTGGCTATTCCCACAAATGTGAAAGAAGTTTGCGCTTTCCTTGGTCACGCTGGATTCTATAGAAGGTTTATATGGGATTTTTCCAAGATAACAAAGCCGATGACCAACCTTCTAAAAGATGTTGATTTCAATTTCAATGAAGAATGCGTCAAAAGTTTTGATACACTGAAGAAAGCCCTTACAACTACCCCCATCATTAGAGCTCCCGATTGGAACCATCCCTTTGAAATTATGTGTGATGCTAGTGATTACGCAATGGGTGCAGTTTTAGGGCAATACATAGAGAGGAAACATTATGTGATCTATTATGCGTCAAAAACCCTCGACGAAGCTCAAAGGAATTACGCTACTACTGAAAAGGAACTTCTGGCAGTCATCTATGCATTCGATAAATTCAGATCCTACCTTATTGGTTCGAAGGTTATTGTTTACACAGACCATGCTGCCATCTGTTACCTTATGACAAAGAAGGACGCTAAGCCAAGGCTGATCAGATGGATACTCCTTCTACAAGAATTTGACTTGGAAATAAGAGATAAAAAAGGGACGGAGAATGTCGTGGCAGATCACCTCAGTCGCATCCACACTCTAGATGCTGAAGGGATTCCAATAAATGACTCCCTACCAGATGATCAGCTTATGAGGGTCTCAAGATTCGAACCATTGTATTCCGACTTCGTAAACTACCTTGCCGCCGGAGTCATCCATCCCCAATACACCGAAAACGCTCTGAAGAAATTTATGCATGATGTGAAGCATTACTATTGGGATGAACCATATCTTTTTAAACTCTGCGCAGATGGATTCTATAGACGTTGTGTAGCCAAAGAAGAAGCCCATTCTATTTTAGAACAATGCCACTCAGGACCTGTAGGCGGCCACATGAGCTCAAAGAAGACAACTTTAAAAGTTTTGCAATGTGGTTTCTTCTAGCCGACTTTATCCAAAGATTCCTACGATTTTGTCCAATCCTGTGATAATTGTCAAAGGGCCGGCAATATAACCAAAAGAGATGAAATGCCACTAAACATATGGCAAGAAGTGGAGATATTTGATGTTTGGGGAGTGGATTACATGGGTCCATTCCCCTCTTCCAATGGATTCTCTTACATCTTAGTGGCGGTGGACTACGTTTCCAAATGGGTTGAAGCCATACCAACAGTTACTAGTAATTCAAAACCCGTCATCAAATTATTCAAAGATATCATCTTCCCACGGTTTGGAGTACCGCGAACCGTGATATCTGACGGGGGCTCCCACTTCATTGAAAGAAGCTTTGAAGCTCTTCTGAGAAAATATGGAGTCTCGCACAAGGTGGCTTCACCTTACCATCCACAAACCAATGGACAGGTAGAGGTCTCTAACCGACAACTAAAGGCTATCCTTGAGAAAACCGTTGGACGTAATCGAAAAGATTGGTCGACAAAAATCAACGACGCCTTATGGGCTTATCGTACTGCTTATAAAACTCCCCTTGGGACTACTCCTTTTCGATTGATATATGGAAAAGCTTGTCACCTGCCGGTCGAATTAGAACATAAGGCATGGTGGGCAATTAAACATTTGAACTTCAATATGAGAGAAGCAGGGAAAGCCAGGATTCTGCAACTCAACGAGCTGGATGAACTAAGAATGACAGCCTATGAAAATGCACGAATCTACAAGGAACATACAAAACTTTGGCACGATGGACATCTGAAACGAAAGGACATACAAGTAGGAGACCAAGTGTTGGTTTTTAACTCGAGATTAAGGATATTCCCAGGAAAACTTCGCTCATGCTGGTCCGGACCGTACATTGTCAAAAGCATCTCTCCTCATGGCACTTTCTCTTTATGGAGTGCAGAGTCAGGGGAATTCATAACCAATGGCCACCGCCTGAAGAGATATTTCACCACAACAGACATAGACACCAAATCAGTGCTAGAACTCACCGATCCAAAGGATCCCACATGAAGACAAAGGACTTTGTCGAGCCATCGACGTAAAACAAAGGCGCTCGTCGGGAGGCAACCCGATCAATAAATATGTTTTACTTCTCCTTTTCAAATTTTGTTTCTTACCTTATAGTTAAATTGTCCTTAAATAAAATTTGCCTTATGTGATAGTTTACCTTACAGAACATGAGATCGGAGTGGCACTGATCATAACGAAATCTTTCTCGGCAGTCATACATGGTGTTACCTTTCCCCTCCATCTTGAATTTAGGGTTTGTTCGAGGACGAGCAAATTCTAAGTTCGGGGTGGAGGGTGGGTGGTACGTACTCCACTTCCACATACACACGATCTTTTCATACTCAATCTGTCTCTATCATAAAATTTTCAAAATTTTGAACAGATATTTGATGAATTTTTGACACTTGTTGATAATATGTAACTAACCTTTTTACTATGCATCTTCAATCATAACATCCTCCTTATTCGAAGTGAATCCTCAAGAGGACTGACTTTTGAAACTTGCCTTTTGCCTGAAACCATCCTGTGAAGCTTATGATTCCTAACATCATAATACTTTTTACAAAAAGATAAGTATCTGTCAAACCGATAGGGATCAAACACGTCCTGCTTCCTAACTGACTAGTGGAACAATGGCTCAGAACCCCCATTGGATCCGCATGAAGTCATTATTTGAGCAGAGTATGAAAAAGAAGATAACCCAGTTTTGAATTGTAAATCATGTTGCATTCTGATCTGAACTCTCTTCTACACTTCTTCTATCATCTTCGTATCCCTCCATCCATCAATACCACCATGATAGCCAAATTTATGCCAAACCCTAAGTTCAGGGTGGCACACCTTTTCCCCCGTATCCACTTCTTCCATACCCCTTCCAATAAATAGGGGCGTACCACCAAAAATGCAATCTCGAGTCGAATAGAGGAGAGATCTGCAATAAAAGATTCCAAAGTGCACACAAAAAGAAATGCAATCTCGAGTCGAATAGAGGAGAGATCTGTAATAAAAGATGCCAAAGTGAACACAAAAAAATATGCAATAAATGAAATTGCAAAAACAAATAAAAATCTCGAGTCGAATAGAGGAGAGATTTACTTCTTCTTTCCATACCACTTTTCACTCCTTTTTCTACCTAAGGGCACAATACATGCCCCACCATCCTGAGCTACACCAGTGTCAGATCGGATGCATACTTGTTGATTCTGCGGGTATCTCTGAACTCCTACAAAACTCTTCAACATGCTTGGTGTTGGAAAAGGTGGAGAGGAAGCGTTGTTGGGAAATGAACTCAGGAACGAAGCTATGGAAAGACGTGTTTAGTGGTCCCAGGAAGTTAAGGTACTCATTCATACTGAGCAGAAAGAAAACATTTGTGATGTGAAGATGAAGAAATCACACGGATCGAAAGTATTTCATTAGGTAACAATTTCAAACTTTATGTTACTCGAGGACGAGCAACGATTTAAGTTCGGGGTATTTTGATGAGTGCATACTCATCATGGAATTCAACTGCCTTTTTTTGGAACAAAGTCAACTCCAATTCACCCTTTTTACCAAATATGAATCATAATGTGTAAAACTACTTGGCTGATTCAATAATCAAGGTTTTAACTAAATATCTTTCATTTAATGCAGGAAAATCAAGCAACTCCATGCATACAGTCTCAAGACCATTTGGATCGTTGCGGCCTCAAGACCGTTTGGGTCCACACGGTCCCAAGACCGTTTGGTGGAATACACAAAGAACAAATGACGAAACCGGCTGCCAAAGAAAGCCATGCGGTCTCAAGACCGTTTGGTCCCATGCGGTCTCAAGACCGTTTGGTCCCATGCGGTCCCAAGACCGTTTGGTCCCATGCGGTCCCAAGACCGTTTGGTCCCATGCGGTCTCAAGACCGTTTGGTCCCATACGGTCCCAAGACCGTTTGGTCCCATGCGGTCTCAAGACCGTTTGGTCCCATGCGGTCTCAAGACCGTTTGGTCCCATACGGTCTCAAGACCGTTTGGTCCCATACGGTCCCAAGACCGTTTGGTCCCATGCGGTCTCAAGACCGTTTGGTCCCATGCAGTCTCAAGACTGTTTGGTCCCATGCGGTCCCAAGACCGTTTCGTCCCATGTGGTCCCAAGATCGTTTGACACAAGCGCAAGCCGCACGCCCACGCCAAGGCCAGGACCGATCGAAGCAAACCGTTTGGCGCCCAAACGGTCTCCAAACCGTTTGGTGCCCAAACGGTCTCAAGACCGTTTGGCGCCCAAACGGTCTCCAAACCTTTTGGGATCATATCGGAACCTATAAATAGACCCCCAGGGTCTCCATTTGGAGGGGGGATCCAGACGCCGATAGGCTGCCAGAGCACCACCCCGATCAAGTTTCACTCCATCTACTGCTGGTGTTGCATCCAAGGAGGCCAAGAAGAGAAAGAAGACGGAGCAAGGAGTGCACCTTCTTCACCGGGCTGCGTCCACCCTCTGCACCGAGCTCATGGCGGATCTATCTTTCTCTCCTATCCTTCTTGTATCTCGCATCATGGGCGAGTAGTCCTCTTCCGCTGGGGTGCGGGGACTAGCCTCGCTGCCCATGCAAACCATGTTCTTTTGTTAAACTTTCCATGGAAATGTATATAACTCTTCATTTTGTCATTTATCGTTAAGCTGGTAGGTTGGTTATGTGCTGGTTTCCATCTTTGTGCTCCCTATGTCGCGAGAACTTCTATGCATGGGTATGAACATCGATTAGTATGTTAGACTCCTTGATGAGAACTTCTGATGGGATTCCTTGAGGTCGTAAGTGTATGATCCATGAGGGGACGAGCCATCCAGCCTTTGGTGACGCTTCTGTGCGCCAGACGCCCGTATGGGGGGTTCACAGCCTTAGTTGGATTTTGTATCTTCTTGCTATTTGTCGATGTTTACTAGTATTATAATCGCTTATCTGCTTAACGGTTGACGCGGTTGACTCCTTGACGAGAACTTACGATGGGATTCCTTGAGGTCGTGAGTGTATGATCCGCGAGGGGACAAGCCATCTAGCCTCCGGTGACGCTTCTGTGCGCGTGACGCCCGTATGGGGGGTTCGCAGCCTTAGTTGGATGTTGTATCTTCAGAGCCGTAAGACATGTGATCCAGATGGTGACGAGACATCTGATGCCTATGGTGATGCTTACGCGGACCTGACGCCCGTATGGGGGGTTCTGTAGCAGCTCTATTTGAAGTGTTGTTTCCTGCCTGGATTGTTTGCAAAAGAGTATGTTTGTGTGTGTAGCGGTGGTCAAACCCGGTACCATCCCAGCGATTCCATATCATTGATCCAAACCCATCTTTTAATTCAGCTTGTACTTTCCTACATTTAGTTTAAACAACCCAAATCAAACTATTGTTCTAAATATTAGTTTTTCTAGAGCTAGATCTAACTGACAAGGATTCTTAAAAACGTTGTCCTTTGGGTTCGATCCTCAACTATACTGCGATAAGACTCGTCCGCTTGCGGGTGGTATTATTGCACTTGGTTTTGGTAAAAGCTCGGGGATTTCAGCCCCGGGTGAATTTGTTAGTGCATTCAAAAACCACATCAGCCACCATTACCTCCCTTCCTCAACTCTTCTCAGACCATAATCCTTTGTTGCTTCAACTCTCTAGCTGATAGCAAACACATCGTGTATCTTTCAAAACCAAAGCTAGCTCGGAGCCCATTCTTGAATTTAAATCCAGCATCATGGTGAGTTGGAACTCTGAGGCAACCTTCCAAACTACGATTGGAGCTTTCTAAAAGTGAGTTGTCAAGTGGGACCACAAATATATGAGGAAACAAAGCAGGGACAAGTAAGTCTTACTTTCCCACATCCACAAAGCCCAGGTAACATCTGAACTCACTCCTGATAGTTCTAATAGCTTGGTTGAAATTGAATTATAGGAACAATACAATCAACTTCATATGAGAGAGGAGGTCGACTGGAAGCAACGTGCACACATCAAATGGCTCCACCATGGTGATGGCAATACAAAGTTCTTTCAATCATTCATGAAAGAGCACATACACCATAACAATATCACACAACTCAAAGATGCCATGGGTGAGTGGATCACTGAACCTAATGCCCTCAGCGAGCATGTCAGATCCTTTTTTACCAATCTCATTATAGGCTCCTTTCAACTAGACCCAGTTGATGTCAGCCTGTACATCGACGCATTCAAGCAGCTTAATCCATAGATGGTTGCTAACATACAACTAACACCTTGTCCACAGGAAATCCATGATGTCATGTTCATGATGGCACTATCCAAAGATCCGAGTCCATATGGTGTATATAATGGTTTCATCCAAAACAATTGGGGGAAAGTTGGTCCCTCGCTAGTCAAGCTCATTACTGATACCTTCGCCTCTGGAAGAATGAACCATAGATTGCTAATTCACATCTGGTCCTTATCCCAAAAAAGGCCCCGATTATTTGTGGTGACCTGAGGTGGATATCTCAGAATAATGGCTGCTTCAAACTTATGTCAAAACTCATTGTTGAGCGCATCAAACCCCATTTAAATGACTGGGTTTCACCGCACCAATCAAGCTTTCTTCCTGGTCGTAAAATCAATGACAACGTCCTCTTAGTATGAGAAATCATCCAGTATATGAGAAACAAAACAACCAAGAAGAAATGGGTCTGCATCAAGCTTGATTTATCTAAAGCTTCGATAGAATGAGTTGGAAATTTGTTGAAAATACCCTTGAGAAAATAGGTCTGCCTCGCAAATTGATCCATCTCACCATGCAAATTATTATAGTCGGCGAAACATCCATCCTTTGGAATGGTCGTCCTCTGCAACCTTTCAAGACTTCTCAGGGAGTCCGTCAAAGGGACCCCATAAGCCCCTACCTCTTTGTTCTATGTATGGAACAGCTTAGCCAAGCAATCATCAATTCAATGGGGGATGGTTCTTGGAAGCATATTATTCTCTCTAGAGGAGGTACACCTCTGTCACATGTTTGCTTCGTTGATGACATCCTTCTTTTTGCTGAAGCTTCCCTTGCACAAGAAACGAACATCACTGAAATCCTTAATAACTTCTCTAAGGTCTTAGGATAGGTTGTTCCCAAAGAAAAATCCAAATGTTATTTCTCTCATCATGTCACAAATGCTGAATGCAGAAGGATGAGAAAAAGGTTAGGCTTCCCATGGACATCTGATCTTGGGAAGTACCTCGGGGTTCCAATTCTTCATCACAGAATCAATAAGCACACACATGGACAAATTACCTCGATCATAAAGGACAGACTAAATGGATAGGCAATGCGACATATATCCCTAGCGGGACACATTACCTTGGCTAAAAGCACGCTGCAAGCCTTACCCACCTATACTATGTAGACGATGAAGATCTCACCGGCCATTTGTGAGTATATCAATAAACATGTCCCTACTTTTATCTGGTCAGGATCAGGTGATAGGAATCTATCCTTAGTCTCTTGGAGGAAAATCACTTCTTCCAAAGATAGAGGGGGCCTTGGTGTTAAAGATTCTTGCGATCAAAACATTTCTTTAATGTTAAAAAATGTGAGGGCTTTCCTTAATAAACCTAAAAACTCTGGGTCAAAATCTTCAAGGAGAAGTACACTACTAATGAAAGATTGTTGAAGAAACCAGGCTTGCCTATCTGGAACTTTATCAGGAACCACATCGGTGAGATCAAGGCCATGTGCAGAATACTTGTTAACAGTGAGTGCTCTACCAACATATGGCACGGGAAGTGAATCAATAGTCAAATTGTGAAAGACGTCACTCCCAACTGGGAATACCACCATCCCTAGAAACTCTGCAAGTAGCCTCCATGGTCCTAGAGAATGAAGAATGGGTCTGGGACTTCATCAAAGCCTTCCTCCCTAGCACAACTTGGCAGCTAATTGAAACCATCCCACCACCCAACCCTACTGGTGGGGAAGACCAGTGGATTTGGCCTCTGGAAACTGTAGGTAATCTGAGTAGCCGATCAACATATTGTTGGATTCGCTCAGATACCGAGTGTAATATTCAGGGCAACTGGAAATCAATTTGGCAAGTGAAGCTTACCGAATGCATACGATTATTTCTCTAGCTTATGCAGCATAAGGCTCTCCTTACTAATGTCAAACGTGCCTACAGACATATGGACGTGGACACACTCTGCCCCATATGTAACAATGTACAAGAAACACTCCTACATGTGCTTCCCTACTTCCTGGATTGCATGAAGACATGGAAGGACTTAATTAAAGATGACTCTCACTTCAACCTATCTAAAGATGATTGGATAGCCTTTTGGTTATCTTCTCTTAACAAGGATATTCCAATAGCCCTTCTAAGTGTGGTCATCTGTTGGCATAACTGGAATCTAAGGAACAAGCACATCCATGTGCATGGTATTGTTCCTGTTGCAAGACATACTAAATTCATCCAGGAGAGAGTATCCTCAATCCAGAAGGCTTGGTCCACCATATGCATGTGGGTTTTAGGGGAGGTAGAGAAGGCAGCGGAAACAAAAATTTTCTCCCCCAAACCCGGAACAAGGAAACACGTCAACGTCTATATCATAGGAAAGGATGATTTGTGGAATCATACCTTGTCCCAAGGCTTGCTCGGCGACAATACCTCGCGCCTTGCACGGTCTTAAAATCCGGTCTTCGATGGTGTCTGTGCAGCTCCTGGTCACACCGGGACTGACGACTCCTGATCTCACCGGACTGTCGGATGACAGTTGTCCTCCTGAGCGGCAGAAACCTCCCGCCTCTGAAGTAGTCCACACGGACCACCTGAAACTCCACACTCCTAGTCCCACAAGGAAGTGGAAGGAGTTGTACCCTCCTGTTGATGTACTAGTTGCCAACACACTCTCCTGCCTCCAGTTGCAACTGCAATTGTCCTTCCCTTGCTGCACCTCCCTTTGCGGGTAGCACTTGCTCGGGCTCTCTCTCGGTTACCAAAACCAGAGAGAACGACAACTTTGTAGAGCAACTGTTTGCACTGAGTTGTACTTTGAGAAGCCCCCAATACCCCTATATATACGAGGGTCATGGGACAGGGTTCTCTATCCCGGGCAATGCAGGACTAAAAGCAGGAGTAGAAGGGTTCGAGATTTTCCACAAAAGTAACCAACTCGCAACCTGAACCAATCAATTCACAAGTGAACCGGTCGGGTGGGGACCTGAACCGGTCGGTTCACTAGTGAACCGATCGATTGGGACACCTCAACCGGTCGGCTCACAAGTGAACTGGTCGGTTGGTGGTCCTGGTCGGTTCCCGATTGACTGTCCTTCCTTTTGTTTCTAATTGGTATCAAATACCAATCCTATTTCCCAATCAAATTGGAAAATTGAAACAAAAGGAAAATTCTCACCAATCCTACTTTCCCAAGTTGCTCGGTTGCACCAGTTGAATCGACCGTTTCAACTCTTGAAGCAATCGGTTCACCCTGGACTTGAGTTGATCGGCTCAAGACTTGAGCTGACCAGTTCAGCAACCTCAGCCGACCGATTCATATCATGAACCGATTGGTTGGGAGTGCAGATTGTGCAGAATCATTCAATTGCGATTTCAATCAATCTGATACTCCAATCAATGTGTCCAACACCTTGAGCACTATGATATTGAGCTATCAATTGATTGAGTGTTTAATTAAACTACTAAACTCCTTTAGTAATCAATCTAAACATTGCTTGTGGACAAAAACTCCTCTTCCAGGTTAAATCCTATGTGTGTGACCCTACAGGTCCATTTCACGTTGGCAGTGAAAGTCCATAACACTTATGACTTCACAAGCAAAGAGCGGTGCCTAGTCACACATCAGTGCTACCCAAGTGAAAGTAGAAAGTTGGAGAACAACTTTCAATCCTACAATCTGTGAATGGTGTTACAACGAATGCATAATTCCTTTGTCACTGATATCCCGAATGAACTCGAGGCATGGAACAGTCATCCTGTCAACGTTCATTCACTTTCTTGATCTCAGAGTAGACTGGAAGAGATATGTATAACATCAATATCACATACTGATTCACACATGCGTGCATACCTTTCTCAATCCTACTCATCAAGTGGCCATGGATATCAAACTCCCTCAGGAGGAACAAATCCCATATCTATCACTCACCCCTCAAAAGCCCCATGTGTCAAAGCCACCCAATCATCACCTTTATAACAACCCATGTTTCAGGACTGCGTTGGATGATGTCAAAGTGTACCCAACGACATATGTTGAGTGTAGTGATTTCAGGTCAAAGAATCACACTCACCACCATCACTGTGAGTACTGACTGTGACTACCATGTCATGGTTCCATGTGTCAAACTCACAGTGGGTCTGTCCGGTACACTTGTTCTCTAACAAGTACCTATGTGTTTGGTTTGATATCTCTATATCATGACTAATGAGATTCTGTCATCAACCAACACCACAATCTAGCCTTGTGTGTCATTGCTGTCTATCTACCTTCCACAATGACATCTGACTAGGGACATAACAAGAATGTACAAACTCTTAGCATATGTATGATCTCATCGTTCAGATCCTTAACCTGAAAGCATATGTCATTGAGTACTATCATTCTCAAGACATTCAATCTGTTCTATCACTATCTCATATGACTGAACCAGAAAGAATTGGAAGTTTGCCTTTGATGTTTATCAAATCAATCTTAATGTATCCCACCAATCATCCCATGATTGGCTCTCAGGGCATACATACCAACAGACTCCCACTTGCACTACAAGCCAATCACCCTTGAATCATATTCATAGTGATCTTCAAACATGTCCCACATGTTCCTGTGCTCTTGTGCTATCATAGTGAGTAATGGCAACACCTTGCCAAAGTCAGTATAAATTGCATGTCTCACATCTCTTCACTATACGTCACACGTATGAGATGGAGTTGCCATAATATCCGATCTAGTATTTCTTTGCTAACCTTTAGCCACATTGCATGATCAAGGATTCCATACTTGTCATCAATGAGAGGAATATCTATAAGTTCGTCTCATGAACTTCCAGATCCATATAGTATCTACTGCTGTTCTCTAACACATAGATACTCGACATTTCCTCTTTTTTTTAAATGATTTTATTGGAACACTTCCAATTATCAACAAACTTTCACTTTTATACATCCTATGTATAATTTGCGATTAATTTTCTATCCTTTCAGAATTTCGCATCAATGTAACTCTTTACATCGAACTCTTCCTTATCTCCATAGAACTAGTACTTCTCAAGTACTTATCAAGTTCTTATGGTATTCCAGTAACCCTTACTGGAAGTAGACAGACGTCCACTCGTCATGTCCCACATATGAGTTATCAAGATGAGCACATAATATTGCCATGTCCTACATACAAGATGATGAATGCATTTTTATTCTTGCCATGTCGATACATGCAAGATAATGGGATGATTACATACATGATAGATCTATATCTATTCTTAGTGTTCCCATTCTTCATAAGAATTGGACACTTGTCCTTGGGATACTAACTCCATGTAGCATGGACAAGTTTTCTCCCACTGAATCTGTGCACACTGAACACTTCAGTACAGATTTCCAATGTATGCTCTCTCTTTTCCAGGTCAAGAGGTTTTCGAGAACTATCTCTATAGATCTTTATTCCTATCTCATAGGAAACATCTCTATCTTCCTTAAAGATAATTTCCACTTTTGGATTTCCATTCTAGAACATTTCCATTTCACATCAACATGTGAAATGTGAATACGCTCCCACTAAACCACAAATCCCTTCTTTATCTTTGACATATCAGTCAAACTCTTTGACTATATCATCAAAGTAAAGATCCAATTCTGAGTTTCTTGTACTCAATCAATCACATTGATTAGTCCATTGTAACTTATAGACTTCATTTTCATTAGTGGATTCATTAACCTTATAGGTTGTGTCACGTACACATCCTTGTTTTATTCCTCATAGGAATGCGGTTTTAGTATCCATATGCCAAATATCTTAGTCATTAAGTTGCAATTAACAAGCACCATCCTTCTTAAAATGTTATCCATGTGTCTTAACACTTAAGACTCATTTGCACTTATGGATTTCATCCAATGAGTGATACCATCAAGGTCATACCTTATGGTTGACATGGATGTCATTTAGGATGTAATGGTCATAAACCATAACTCAAAATTTGATTCCTCATATTTATCTAGATAGTTGACTCATTACATGAACAACTCATCACATAGATAATTGAGGTCTATCTGTTAAGGATATAAGAACTCACAACCCTTGTGATTCTTCATTTCCTTTATTAGTGAGGGGTATTCTTTTATTAAGAAGAACTCAATTATTTGATAATCATTCTCTAACTCCTTAGATTATGATTCCTTCTTGATTTAGACATCACCATGCCTTAATCATGAGTTCACTATGATACACTATCATAATTACTCATAAGGATCTCAAACATTTGGTCTAAGTATTTCATTCATTGATCTCATCAAGAATTAACACTTTACCAAATTTGTACTTCATCTATGATAATCTTGAACACTTCAAGATATTCATATTGGTATTTCTCTAAACACCATTTGAAGTATTAGCATTTGATCCAATAGGTATGT
Source organism: Alisma plantago-aquatica (assembly GCA_963693085.1). Classification (NCBI taxonomy): domain Eukaryota; kingdom Viridiplantae; phylum Streptophyta; class Magnoliopsida; order Alismatales; family Alismataceae; genus Alisma; species Alisma plantago-aquatica. Next base: position 917,224,946 of record OY856409.1, read on the forward strand.
AAATACATCACATGTATTATACCTAATAGGATAATCATTCTCCCACTACCTTTAGTGAAGATTGATTAATCATGTCCAAGATATTCATGTCTCTTACTGGTTCTCTAACCAAAAGAGTCTAGATTTATCCATCACATGGAAACTAGAAATGAATTTCTCATGATTAATGCTAATTTGATTGTTTGAGTTATCTATAACTTTTAGGTATCATTTTATCTTATGCATATCAAATACCACAAGATAAATAAGGCATTGCCACAAAAATCATATCTTTAAGATTGAAAACTCAACTTTATTAATTGCCATCATTGTCGCACAATATGCAAAATAAAGTGTTTCTATCTATTGGCAAAAATGAAATAGTAGTTCATAACTGTATTACATGCCTTATAGGCTGAAAATAAACTAAAGTACTCCTATCTATGGCGGCAACACTTGCCCCAATTATGAGTGCTTTACACTTTACATCTTGGTATCATCTACCTCAAAAAGTGTTACAAGTTTACTTTCATGACACCTTTAAGTAGAGACATCAGTCGCCTCCTTCTTCTTTTGTTCTTCCAGATAGAGATGACAATTCCTTTTCCAATGTCCTGGCTTTTGACAATGGTGGCAATTTCCTTTCTTGTTCATGCCTCCCTTGGCCTTGAGAGTTGAAGATGGCTTGGACTCCTGGCTAGCATCAGAACCTTTCTTAGCTTTGCCCTTCCCTTGCGCTTGGACTTGCCTTTCTTGCTCATGATCACCATCATAGCCTTAGGCTTGTCCTTCTTCATCTGTATCTCAGCTGTCCTCAACATGCCCAACAACTATGATAGTGGCATATCAAAGTTGTTCATGTTGTAGTTCATCACAAACTGACTGTAGGATTCTGACAACGATTGCAGTATCACGTCAGTAGCCAACTCTTGGCTCAGTGGAAATCCCAGTCTTCGCAGGTTCTCCACATACCCAATCATCTTGAGTGTGTGAGGACCAACTGGATCTCCTTCTGTCATGACACACTTGAACAGTGCCCTTGAGACATTGTATCTCTCTTGCCGTGTCTGATCTTCATACATGTTCCTGAGATATTGAATCATCTCAATGACACCCATATTCTCATGCTGTCTCTGCAACTCATGGTTCATAGAACATAACATAAAGCACTTTGACTCAATGGCATCATCAGCATGCTTCTTGTAAGCATCCCTTTCTGCCTTTGGTGCATTAGAAGCGGGTTCCTCTGGAATTGGAGTATCCAGGACATAGAGCTTACACTCTTGAGTGAGAACAATTCTCAATGTCCGATACCAGTCATGGAAGTTTGTCCCATTTTGCTTGTCCTTTTCAAGGACTGATCGCAACGAGAAGTGATTGTTGTTTGTCGTCATTTGTACTACAAAAGGAAATATGCAATTTTAGTCCAAAAACTCATTTTGACTTATTTGATTGATTTGAAAAGTTAACGATATAATTAGGCCTTTAATTGATTATCACTCCCACTATTTTAGTTCAAATTGATAGCCCTCACCATCAATTCAGAAGATTGCAGCGTACAACCTTCTAGTGGGCAAGATCCTTAAATCCTCTAAGCCATGGACTAGCTAGGGCTGTCACCCACAACATAGATCTCTCAGGTAGGCAACTTTTGCCAATTGCATCATATGAAACTCTTGATAAGATGTCATATGCAACTCCTTGCCATGATCATATCAATGCCTCAAGGTACTAGATCCCATCTAGATCACCTTGTTAAGTCTGACCCAAAGCAAACACGATGAATATGCACCTTGCTAGGGCAGACCCACACATTCATCCTTCATGCTTCCACGAGATAGACGGTGCACCACGCTAGGGCGTGCCCACACTTGGTCGATCAAGCTTATCACGTGTTTCGCATTTGGAAGGCATCTAAAACTTAATATTTTAATGAGGGATTTGGTTTTTATATAAATATACATATCCAATCACCACAATACATAGTATGTATCATATACTTGCTATATCCCACATAAAACATGCACAAACGATAAAAGAGATGATTATGGCCATCCTAATGTGATTCCTCGAGCCAAGAGGAATCACGGTCATCTAGGTCTACATCACATGTAACATGTACAAGATGAACTCTGTGCCTTGCCATCTGAGTTGATCAACTCATGATCTGCTGTCTCTGGCCGATCGTCTGGGTGCCACCATCCGATCGGTTGGCTCCTCCAACCGATCGGTTCTCCTGGTCATCGTGCATCTCTTCATGGCCGCCACCCGCTCGTCTCGCTCCTCGAACTGGTCATCAACCGATCAGTTCACTCCTTGAACCGATCGTCTGGAACGTCAACCGATCAGTTCACACCTTGAACCGATCATCTCAGTTGTCGTCTGGATGTCCGCCGTTCTTTGACATAACAAGAAATAAAATCTATCCTAATATTACATTGCTTAAAAGGGAAACCCCGAGTTACATTCAGGGGGAGCAAAGGTAGGAAAGAATCTCGAATTATTTTGAGTTACATCAAGAATAGGAGAAAGGGAAGATCGGTGCGCAGACCGAGATGCAAACAACAACACACAAGAATTCACAAATAGGGTTTATTGGCCATAACCACGCTATACATCCACCACAAAACTCGTTTAAGGGCGACATGTATCGAGTGCATTAATAATACATATCATATATGTAATTTGGGATTTGCGGATTTAGGATTGGACATGCATAAAGCCAATATTATTCACATTGCATGCAATAACTAAAGGCGACAAACCAAAATCGATCATATTGATATTCCTAAAATATAGAGCAGTTGACGTGGCTCTGATACCACTGTGGGTTTTAGGGGAGGCAGAGAAGGCAGCGGAAACAAAAAATTTCTCCCCCAAACCCGGAACAAGGAAACACGTCAACGCCTATATCATAGGAAAGGATGGTTTGTGGAATCATACCTTGTCCCGAGGCTTGCTCGGCGACAATACCTCGCGCCTTGCACGATCTTCAAATCCGGTCTTCGATGATGTCTGTGCAGCTTCTGGTCGCACCGGGACTGACGACTCCTGATCTCACCGGACTGTCGGATGATAGTTGTCCTCTTGAGTGGGTGAAACCTCCTGCCTCTGAAGTAGTCCACACAGACCACCTGGAACTCCACACTCCTTGTCCCACAAGGAAGTGGAAGGAGTCACACTCTCCTTTTAACGTACTAGTCGCTAACACACTCTCCTACCTCCAGTTGCAACTGCAGTTGTCCTTCCCTTGCTGCACCTCCCTTTGCGGGTAGCACTTGCTCGGGCTCTCTCTCGGTTCCCTAAACCAGAGAGAACGAAAACTTTGTAGAGCAACTGGTAGCACTGACTTGTACTTTGAGAAGCCCCCAATACCCCTATATATATAAGAGGGTCATGGGACAGGGTTCTCTATCTCGGGCAATGCGGGACTAAAAGCAGGAGTAGAAGGGTTCGAGATTTTCCACAAAAGCAACCAACTCACAACCTGAACCGATCAGTTCACAAGTGAACCAGTCGGTTGGGGACCTGAACCGGTCGGTTGGGACACCTCAATCGGTCGGCTCACAAGTGAACCGGTCGTTTGGTGGTCTTGGTCGGTTCCCAATTGACTTTCCTTCCTTTTGTTTCTAATTGGTATCGAATACCAATCCTATTTCCCAATCAAATTGGAAAATTGAAATGAAAGGAAAATTCTCACCAATCCTACTTTCCCAAGTTGCTCTGTTTTACCAGTTGAATCGATTGTTTCAACTCTTGAAGCAATCGGTTCACCCTGGACTTGAGCCGACCGGTTCAGCAACCTCAGTCGACCGGTTCATCTCATGAACCGATTGGTTGGGAGTGCAGATTGTGCAGAATCATTCAATTGCGATTTCAATCAATCCGATACTCCAATCAATGTGTCCAACACCTTGAACACCATGATATTGAGCTATCAATTGATTAAGTGTTTAATTGAACTACTAAACTCCTTTAGTAATCAATCTAAACATTACTTGTGGACAAAAACTCCTCTTCCAGGTTAAATCCTATGTGTGTGACCTTGCAGGTCCATTTCACATTGGCAGTGAAAGTCCATAACACTTATGACTTCACAAGCAAAGAGCAGTGCCTAGTCACACATCAGTGCTACCCAAGTGAAAGTAGAAAGTTGGATAACAACTTTCAATCCTACAATTTGTGAATGGTGTTACAGTGAATGTATAATTCCTTTGTCACTGATATCCCGAATGAACTCGAGGCATGGAACAGTCATCCTGTCAACGTTCATTCACTTTCTTGATCTCAGAGTAGACTGAAAGAGATATGTATGACATCAATATCACATACTGATTCACACATGCATGCACGCCTTTCTCAATCCTACTCATCAAGTGGCCATGGATATCAAACTCCCTCAGGAGGGACAAATCCCATATCTATCACTCACCCCTGAAGAGCCCCATGTGTCAAATCCACCCAATCATCACCTTTATAACAACCCATGTTTCAGGACTGTGTTTGATGATGTCAAAGTTTGCCCAACGACATGTGTTGAGTGTAGTGATTTCAGGTCAAGGAATCACACTCACCACCATCACTGTGAGTACTGACTGTGACTACCATGTCATGGTTCCATGTGTCAAACTCATGGTGGGTATGTCTGGTACACTTGTTCTCTAACAAGTACCTATGTGTTTGGTTTGATATCTCTATATCATGACTAATGAGATTTTGTCATCAACCAACACCACAATCTAGCCTTGTGTGTCATTGCTGTCTATCTACCTTCCACAATGACATCCGACTAGGGACATAATAAGAATGTACAAACTCTTAGCATCCATATGATCTCATCGTTCAGGTCCTTAACCTAAAAGCACACATCATTGAGTACTATCATTCTCTAGACATTCAATCTGTTCTATCACTATCTCATGTTACTGAACCAGAAAGAATTGGAAGTTTGCCTTTGATGTTTATCAAATCAATCTTAATGTATCCCACCAATCATCCCATGGTTGGCTCTCAGGGCATACATACCAACAATGCACACCAAGGCAAAGGCAGACCCACCCAATATCCCTAACACAATAGGTGCTGGTGTTTGTTGATGCTGCACATCACTCTCATTCTGGCCGAGCAGGGATGGGGATCTTCATACATGACCTCCAGGGACAAGACCAATTCTTCTCAGGCCTTCCATC